>BMAW01066861.1:591112-727593 GCA_019974015.1 Nephila pilipes
GATGATTCTTTCATGGTGTTGCATTTTCTACAAACAGCAGTATATATTGTTTGAAAAAGATATAGTTCATTTAATGAAAACAAAATCATTATTATTATTGATACCAATTTATGAGAATATATCTGAAATTTAAAAACATTTTAAGAGTCTTTTGAAGTCCAAAATATTTAGAAAACAATATCCATACTAAAAAAAATTGAAAGTTATTTTTATTACTACTTATATCCTTTATTTCCGTTACATATGAGCTTTCTGATCTGAATATGAAATAAGTAATTGACCATAAATACTTTTTATTGTGAAGGGTAAAAAATGAAGGACATTTAAAATGTAGTATGATAGCGCTTAATAAAACAATGCTGATTAATTATTAGTTTTCGTACGAAAGAACTCCGCCTGAATTAAAAATTATAAGTTAATGTTACTATTTTTCATATTTAAGAAAGTCCAAAGGGGCAGAATAGAATGAATTCTCTTTTTTACCGATCTTATGTTCAATTTTTCTTCTACTCTGAGCAATAGATCTTCTATTTCTTATAAAAGAATTTTTCCTTCAGAGCCAATTTTCTTCAATGATATTTTGCATATCTACCAAAGTTATATTATTATTATTTTCTCTTCTATCTATAATTATTTAAATTCCACTCATCCTAGAATTTTACTTTCTATATGTAAATGAAACATCAGCCCTTGGATAAATAGCAAGTAGTTAAGCTAAGTATCTAAATAATAAATCATAACCCCAGATGCAATAAATATGAACTAAAGCAAGCGCTGTGGCAATTGCATTGAAGAGACCCCTAATTATAGTCCTTAGCTGCTCCAGTTAAATAACATCCACAATAGCAAATCACAAGAGCCTGAAAACTGAGATTATAAACATTTTAGAAATTTTCCAGGTACTTCGTTGACAGCAGA
Organism: Nephila pilipes; assembly: GCA_019974015.1. NCBI lineage: Eukaryota > Metazoa > Arthropoda > Arachnida > Araneae > Nephilidae > Nephila > Nephila pilipes. Next base: position 592,031 of record BMAW01066861.1, read on the forward strand.
GCATATTTATATAGCTGTTGACAATTTTACCGAATCTTTTTAAACTTGGCATAGTCCAGAACATTTATTTATTCCCTCAAGTATCTCTTTATATCCCAAGGCAAGAGGTATGGCAGCTATCATTATTCAGGTTTTAGAGGGTTTCTAATGTATACTCAACATTTTATGCACAGTCACAACTAAAATAATTCATAATAAACTCATCATATTCAGAAAAGAATTTAGAAATATTCACAAACATTAAAAGTGTAATTAGGAGGCTTTATTGTTTTGAAAGCCATTTTCAGCAATTTGGTAACACTTAAAACATTCAATGGTGAATAAAATAATTTAAATAATGGTTGTACTTTATCACTTTCCTTTAGCTAACAACTCTGACTTTGTAGAACATCCGAGGATTAATATAATACATGACATACTCTTTACGTAATATTTGTAAGTTTTCTACAGTTATAAATTATTATAAATCACACAATTTCTTTTTCTTTTAATGTGTTTAATTCAAAAAAGCTCACATTTCTCTGTTTTCTTTCTCAGAAATATTTAGTCTACAAGAAATAAAATTTATCACTCAATTTTAAAAAATGTAAATTTCAGGAAAAACATTGTTTCCTGATGATGATTTGAAACAGTTAAAGAGTCTGTGAGCTAAATTGTTTTTGTATACGAGTAAATCAGAAAGCTTGCTTTCGTCTGTTCTAGTTATTAATTTTCATACAGACAGTTTATTTAAATATATTCCTTGTATTTCTTAACTTTTTATCTTAGTATATAGTGTTTCTCAAGTAATTTTAAGTTAAAGTAAATATGATCTAGTTCATTACTGTATTTCTAAAGAACTAGATTGTTAAGTTTAATCATTTTGTTTCTTAGATAGATACTATTATCATAAGATTTTATTTTTCCAAACAATCACTCAAGGAATAGGTTTTATCACTTAAATTCTCAAAATATTATTAAAATTCTAAAAAATAGAATTTCGATTGATATTAAAGGGGGTCACTTTACACAAATTGGTCAAAAATTGGTTTTTTAATTTTTTTTAAAGATAAACTGCAAATTTTTCTGCGTCTAACGCAGTTTTTGTTCTAGCTAAATTAGAAGTATATTAAATATTTTTTAAAAAAGTTATTTAATCTATAAAGATCCAAAACAGCTGATTTCCATGCCCCCTTTGAAACCAAAACATGATAAACATGCTGCTTTCCATCCTTATTAAATGATTCTAAATTCATGAAAGCAATTTATTTCGATCAGCAAGTTGTTGAGAAAAGAATTGAAGTGAATAACAGTTAGTTTGCATATCGTATGCAACATGCTATTTTATAGCTTCGCCAAATACGGACAATCCCTTCTGTTTGAAAAATAATTTTGCAATTATATTTTTTCATTATATCTCTGTTTAATTCCCGAAAATTTAAGAAAAGCAAGTTTAGAGGAGGAATTTGTTCATCAAATAAAAGTTCTTCTGAAGTTAAAGAAGATGTAGAAGAATCAGAAGCTTTGAATATGACAAAATCTGCATCGAAGTCGAAGTTAGATAAGTATTATGATGAGTATGAAGCTCTTTTAAATTTTTCTGATAAATTGAATGATATAATTGAAATTTCTCTGTTTTCAGGTTCCTTTATTTAGGTGTTTAGTACTTAAAATACAAATACCAAAGTATCCATATTAATTTTGGTCGTCAATTTCAAGGTTTAGCTACAGAACTAACATATTAATATGTTGTGACAGTTGTAGTTTCAAACAGCCAGTCCTTAATATTAGAGTCCCTCAGACATTAACTATTGAAAAAGACACTAATGTGTATGAAGTTAATACGAGACTTTCATTTTCTATGAGATGAATTGGAAAAGGGTATGCTGCTGCGACAGTGTTTTGCGGAGTGATGAATTTACCTCCCCCAACTGAGCGCTTTTATGAGTTAACCCACGCATTAAATGATGTATGCAGAGGAAGTCGCAATAATATATTCTATTAATAGTTTCTATGGCAATAGCAGCTGAAGAAATATCTAATAATGATGGAAGCCCAATAGTATCCGTGGCTATTGATGGCACCGAGCAAAAGTTGGGGCATGTTTTACTAAATGGTGTGACAGCAGTTACGATCGAAACTGGAAAGGTTATTGATGTCGAAGTATTTTATAGATGTTCGTGTAATTTGCGGAATGGTAATGCACACAGGGAGAAATATTTGCAAATTATTTTGGAACTAATGGAGGAATAGAAGTTGAAGCAGCACTTAGAATCTTCAATCTGTCAGAGTCATTGCATAAGCTGCGATACACTTAATACATGATACAGGGTGACTATAAGGTATTCAAATCAGTTGTAGATTCTAAGCCTTACAAAAGTGTTAATATTGAAAAGATGGGTAGCTCACATTGAGAAGAGGATACGATTGCGAGAGCTGAAACCTAAATTGAAAGGCACAAAGCTTGAAGACAGAACGTCTGTAGGAGGCAGTAGTAGATTGACAGACGTAGAAATAGACAAACTGCAAAGATACTGTTTCTTGGCCATTAGAAACAACTCAGGAAACTTGTCATCTATGAAGAAAGCTACATAGGAAAATTTTTTCATAAACTTTCAACAAATTCTGATCCACAACACGGTCTGTCCCCACAGGTGACGACACATGGTGTGGATATAATATGACCATAATTATAGGGGAATAGTATAAACATAATTTAATTGTTGCTGTTATGAATTGTATTAAAATATTAAGTGGTCTGTGAAGTCCTGAACTACTCACTAGATTCCTACATGGCAAAACTTAAATTTTTAATGAAAGTTTAAATAGCATAATCTAGTCCGTACCCCCTAAGAATGTGTATGTACAATTAAGAACTTTAAAAACTGGAGTGTATGAAGCGATATCTCTATTTAATCAAGGATGCAATACAAAATTAAAAGTTTTAAGTTTATTAAATGTTCAACCTGGATTTTATATATGTCGAGCATTACGAGAAGCAGATCGTGTTCGCATAAGGGAAGCAGAAAAGGCAGTCTTACAAAGAACCAATGTACCTAGAATTAAAAAAATATCATTAAAATGTAGATCAGAAGAAGACCTAGCACAAGAACCAAGCAATTTAAGCTTTGGTGCTGGTATATATTAGTAAATGACAAGTTTTTAATTTAAATTGTATTTTCTCATAACTTAAATTTCAACACAAATGGAACATTTTTTTAAAAAAAAAACTACTTATGTTATAGTTTTGAATCTTGGTGCATGTATTATTAGTTCATAGAGAAATAATTGAATGATAAATTTTGTCAAAAAATAATTTTAAAAAATTTAAGAAGTTGAAATAAACCCAAATTTTCTTTGTTTTTTAACTTTTCACATGTTACTCCACATAATAATTTAAAAAAAAAAACTAATTGAAATTTCAAAAAAGTTCTCTTTAAAATAATAATAACTATGCAATAAACGAACGCAAACTAATTAGTAACTCTACAACCTGTGATTTTTTAAAAAAATGTTTCTTAAACTTGGTCGTTTTTAACATTATGGACATAGGAAAATGCTATAAAAAAGTGAAAATATTGCATATTACAGTCTTTTGGAGAATAAAGATTTATTTATTTTTTTGTAGAATGACTTCCTACGTTTTTTTAGAACGTGAAATGTCATTCAAAATTTAATTGTTCAAATATTATTTATGATTTTTTTAATTTACATTAAAATTTGTGAATCAAACATGATTGAGTAAAAATGAACTATTTTTAGTTATTCTGAAAGTTCAAATTATTCAAAAAGATTAAATGAGACGTATCACATTTTGAAAGAAATAAAACTTTAAATTTTTTTCACTCTACCAGTATTGAAGTTGGGAAAATAATAACTATAAGTTTAGTTTGGTAATATATTTTTAAAAGGCACGTCTTACTGTTGCTAAAAATATTTTGAAATACACAATTTAATTTAAAAGAAATTATGAAAATAATGCTCTCCAATGCATGTAACTAAGTTCATATTATTGAATAATTGAAACATTACTCAAAAAAATGTCTGTGCAATTCTCTGTTTTATATATGATATTTGATTCTAATGAAAATATATTTAAAAAATTTATAACCTATTTCTAACTCATTTATCTTTCTCATTATTTTGCTAAAAATATTTCATTGAAAAATACATTTATTGCATTAGAGTGCAAAGTATATTGAGTTACCTAATATGCGAGCAAACTCCAATGGCGCAGAAGTAAAGCGCTTGACTGCAGAACGAGAGTTCCCTGGTTCAAAACCCAGTACTGATAACGTTAAAAATTTATGCTAATGGTTTATTTAATTGCGTTCTCTGTTTTCTCTCTTCTTCAATTTCTGGAATATTCTTTATCTGAGCAGAGTTCTAGAATATTCTCATTTAATATATAAACTTATATATTCTGAGTATGAGAGAGTTCTCAGTCAAATGTAGCTGTTCTTAGTTTACTAATATATCTCGTTATTCACATATCTATTAAATGCTCTATTCAACCCGCTTCAATATCTACGTGACATTTTGGCGCAGACACAGAGTAGAATGACTACAACATCCTGGAGCAGGCTACTACGTTAAGAAATAATCGGCTGCAAGACATACCTCCTGAGTTCACAGGCTCTAAATTGCACCTAAAATAGCAAAAACTTCAAAGAAGGTGGCCTCGGAAACCAAACTCCAAAGATACTTCGGCCCTTATCAAATCTCATGACGACTATCTTACGTATCCTATCAAGTTAAAACTTAGATCTCAATTCGCAACGCGACGATGGATAGTAGATGTAGTACATGTTCTTCGAATGAAGCCCTACTATGATCCAGATACACACATCCAGTTTCCAGATTATTATACTGCTTCTGACGAGCTTCATCCCAGACGAAGTGTAACCAGCCTCCTAAGAAAGTCGTAATCTTGCCAAGGGTTCAAGAACCGTGACACGCTCACGGACGAGAGACTTATCACAGAATTCTCTTAAGCATAGCGTCGCTGTTTATCGAGGAGAGAGCAATGCAACGAAACGTGCAAGCTCTGATGGCGCAGAGGAAAGGAACTCGTCTACAGAACGAGAGTTCCCAGTTTCAAAACTCAGTACTGACAACATTAACAATTCACGCTGTTTTGCTTAGTTATTCTCTGTTATCCCTCTCTCGTCAACAATTTCTGGAACCTTTCATAATATTCTTTATGTTTCCAGAGCAGTGTTTTGTAATATTCTCATGAGATATAGAAACTCATGTGTTCTTAGTCTATTGACAAATTTCGTTATCTACATATCTATTGTGTGCTCAATTAAACCTGCATTAATATTATTCTCTCATAATCTACTTAAACATTTACACCAAAACCATAATTGAAATGTAGGGTGATTGTGGAGCTCATGAGTGTGTGACTAATGACTTTCAAATAGAGCCATAGTTGCTGGGTCTGATTTCCACAGAAGATTGGCGGACACTGTAGCCGAGTTGTCAGGGTTCCTAATTTAAGACTGACGTAGTTTTCTCGTCGAATCTTGAGTTCCTTATTCCATTACATACCCATCTTGGAGTTGATGCACGTTAAATCTATAAAAGACGAATGTCTTCACATAGAAGGTAGGCGAGTGGTGTCCCTGTTCAGGCACATCCTTGTCACATGAACAAGGTTTAAAATTGTAAGGTTCGTTGCCCAAAGCCAACGTGTTGCTTTTAAATACAGCATTAATAAAACAATCAATCAATTATTTCATTAAAGATTCATTGTGCTACTTGTTAATCTCCGTCACATACATTATGCGACTTTGTAGAAGTGGTTGGGAAAATAACAATGTAGTACAAAAATTTTGAAACTCCTCGTCATTTAAAAATTATTCTAAATTTTACGATTTTAGTCGGCTATTGACCTCATTTTGCTCTCGAAGTACGTAAATTAGGTGCCTAAGGAAATCTATAGCAATATACGCAGTTTGTAAATTGTGGCTGTTTATTAACGTCGCACTGAGAAGCAATACAAATGCTATTGAAAACAGGCCTAATAATATACCCAATTTGTAAACGTCGGATGTTATGTTTCACAAAAAGTGATCGGGTATATGAAGTGTTCTTACTGAAAGTGAGAGAGCAATCGCGTTAAATATTTTATAACATAGCAAAGAAATACAGCATGAAAACTATTCGTTAATTCAGTCACTTCAGAAGATGCATTAATACGAGGTCAATGCATTATTGAAAAACTATTAAGTTACTTTGTCTGTCTATATTTTTGCATAAAACCTCATCTGTCGCATTTTATCATTGTTATAAGGCATTGATTATCAATACTGTGATAATTTAAATTTTGAATGTAATGGATAAAAATTTTAAAGGAAAAAATGGAGAACTTTGATTATTACAAAAATAGAAGGGAATGAAGATATTTTACAGAAATAAACTTGATGGATGATGGTAAGTGAACAGAAAGAACTTAATACTTTTGAAAAGAGAACACTTTCAATAAATCACAGATGATTTACAGGATTAGGTGAATGGACTATCATATTTTTTTACTTGGTTAACATGAAGTATTTGACATTAATCATAATGAAATTAGGTATGCAAACAGTTTTGGTGTTCATTTTTTTAACTCTTTCATGTGAATGATTATAGCGAGATCATAATAATAAGTCGGGAAAGTTCTACAGATGTAAATGAAGCTTTCTTCTGTTTTATTATTGTTATTAATTGATTTGAAATTTTTGTAAAAGCCGCATACGTTTTTTGAGATGCCTTCCCTCAACATCTCAAATTGTTATATATTTAGATTAAAAATAATTTATACATAATAAGAATTCTGGACTTAAACATTAATCTATGTTGTATGACATATACTTAAATTTTATTCACGAAAACAAAACTACACTGGAAATAGAATATTTTGACAAAAATTGAAAATTATATATATTTAAATTAACAATAATATCTTCGATAAAAAAAATCAGCTTAATTTTTAAGTTAATAAAGCTCTATTTTGGAGTAGAATAATACATTTATCCATTTATAGAAGCGTTATTTTCAATTATATATTTCGTTATAGTAATTTCGTTAAAAAACTTTAGAAAAAAATGTCTTATTTAAAAATTTACATTTGCTGTTTCAAAGCGAATTACCCTACCAGTTTTTTTTTTTCAAAAAACACATTTCAAAAATGATACATATAATGTTAAATTTAAGTCATTTTGCAAAAATTTATTTTTCAGAAGGTTTTAATTTCATTTTATTTTATTAAATTAATTTTATTAATTATAAGAAAAAAAATTTATTATTCATATTATAAATAATGTTACAAAATAATGTCGAGTTATAAAGTAATGGAATTTAGATTTTTAATCTAAATTATTTTTTGATTTGTAGTTATTTTCTGATTGAAAAAAAGTAAGAATTTCTTAGAATTTTAAAGCTTTGTGTTATAAGAAACATTTTATATATTTTTGATGTACGACAACTTCGGGCTATATTAGCACCATTTACGAAAGAGACAATTTACTGAATTTAGGCATGAAATTCGATAAGAAATTTACTTGATTATATTAATATTTTATATTTCTGAGTTATTCAAACAGTGAGTAGCATTTTTTTTTTTTTTTTTTGAAATAAGCTTATTTTAAATATTCAAAGCTTATTTAAAAATCTAAGTGGAATTACGGTTATTTTTAAATATAATTTTATTTTTGCGTGTAATTAGTAGTTGTATTACATTTATTGTTTTTATTTAGAGTTTTTTTTAAAAAAATTGTTACAGGAAATTTGCTTAACAGGATGGTTTGGATACATGGGATATGTTTAGCTATACATTTCTGTCCGGAGTTAAAAACAACATTTTAAATTACTTTATTTGCAATTTTGTAATCTTTTGTCATCAATAATATTATCCATATTTTCAATTTTGAAGTGTGTATATTATACAAAATTAAATATGTATATAAATTATTAATTATACATTCCTCATTATACATAAATTATAATGTTTATAAAGTCATAATAAATTATATATATATTAAAACCTAAAATTAAAATTTAAATGCAAACATTACAAAAGGCGAAATATAGTAAAGTAAATTTTACTAAAAACCTTGCACTTAATTTCAGATCATTTATTACTATATATATTTCACTGCATAAAGTTTAAATTTAAGAATAAAAAGTCATTAAATTGCATAATACGTATTGTGAGAAAATTTAAGCATAGATATTAAACATATGAACAAGTAAATTAAAGTATAAACTTGTAAATAAGAAAAAAGTACAACAAAGTGCAAAGTGTTACAGCCTAATCAAGACAGCAAAATATATCTCAAGATAATGGAAATTCAACTCAACATTGGAAATAAAGTAATTTTAATCTGTCTCAGACTTTTGACACAGAAATGTATGCTTATCCCAGTATTATACCAAATTCTCTCACTTCTGAGAATTAAAGTTTAAAAATTGGTATGAAACCAAAATAAACAAAAATCACGAATGAAAATCAAAATTCAACTAATGAAAAGACGAAGAAAGTAAACAAACGAAACAAAATCAAATAAACATATTACTTAAGAAAACTAAATTTACTGAAACACATAATTCAATCATCTTAAATAAAGGAATTCAAAGCGTTTAATACGTAATATAATACAAATATTCGTAATATAATATTGCCGTCTACCCACCATTTTGATTTCGTGGACGTAATGTTAAACCTATGGAATTTCCACTTTAATTCACACATCTTTACTATTTGATAAAGGCATCTGAAAGTGCAAAAAATAATGAAAGTTTCTGTGAAATTACTTTTTCCCTCTGATTATTAAAAATATTTTTATTCTTATTTTAATGATTCACTTGTGAGTTTTCCAGTCTTTAAAAATGTTTTAAATATTTTTAAAAATCGGAGGAAAAAAGTAATTCTACAGAAGAATTCCTTATTTTTTACTCTTTAGGATACACTTCGTTGCATTCAAATACATAAAAATTATAGATTTAAGAATTAAATTCGAAATTCCATACGATTAACATTACGTCCACGAATTCAAAATTTCGGGTAGATGGGAGACTAAGTTTTTCGACCAATATAATACGATATACCTATTACCAGGAAACATTTTGGCACTAAACAAAATTTATTATACAAAAATAAATTATTTACAAAAAATTGCTCTCTTGACCTTTCACGCCAATTACTAAATTATTTTTATTAAAAAAATAATCTCAGAGCAATAATTAATAGTTACTATTAAAGTTCTTTTCAAGTAATAAATAAATATTCGTGAAATATATATATATATTCTGAAATATAGGAAAAATAAGCAAATATAAGAAATGCCTTAAAAAAGTCACTATCCAGTGGTACAGTTTTTAAAAACAATTACTTTTTCTTCATTTTACATTCATTGTTTTTCTAAAAAGATTAATAAAACAAGTATTTAACTAGGAATGTACTACAATCAAATTGTTCCCAAAATTATACAAAAAATTCTATATACGCTGAATGCTAAAATATACATTATAACATAAATTTAGACACATTTATGTTTCTATATATAATTTTCAATTTATCTTAATCATTTTTAAATGTTTATTAATGGAATTACTAGGGCAATTTACAGTAATAAAGATTGAGAAATTTTTTATACTTAATATTTCTTAAAAGAGCAATATGCAAATAGATATTCCAGATTGTTACCTTACTTATATTAAATTTAAAGCTGCTAGTCTTGCCATAAATATTGTTAATAATTTTATTACATATAATTTTCCAAATGTATCTCTAAATATTCTGTTTTGTACTTACTTTTATTGGTTAAATGAGATTTTATTCGCAGAATAAAAAAGATCAATTAGGTTGATCTTCTCAAAGACAAATATAAGTCAAAGGAAGTAGATCATCCATATACCTTTTAAAAGATTTGTGCGTGACAAACAATATAAATAAATTCAAAATATTGTACGGAAGTATTTGTCAAACTATTATATATATATATATATATACGCAAAACTTATGCAACAGGTGCTTTTTTACCATAACTCCACGAGAAATCTTCTGAGAGACATGAAAATCAGAAATGAGAGACAACATTTTGTACTTAAACGATGACTAAAGTACAGTTACGCAAAAATGAATAGAATGCATGCAATATGGAATCCAACAAAAAAGGCTTTATTGAACTCATAGTATTACATGATTGTCTCTCCAAGATGAAAAACAACAAGCAGATGTTCAAATAAGGGAGGGCATATCACATATTGTTCCTTAGTATGTGATATGCCCTCTCCTTATTTGAATGGTTACTTCGCAGCGTCTCTCCATTCTCAGCACCAGATTGTCCAACAGTTCTTGAGGTAAGAGTGCCCATTCCTCAATCAACATCTTTTTCAAATGTTAGGTGTTCCCCGGAGGATACAATCGTGCCTGCAAGACATGTCCCCAAAGCTTCCTACACGTGTTCTATGGGATTTAAATCAGAGGAGACCACTGGTCAATCAGTTCCAGTGATATCTTCACTTTCCTGTAGCTACTGAATATCAGCAGTTCGGTGTGGCTGTGCATTGTCATCCACAAAAACGAAGTCTGGTCCAATAGCAACTCAGAGCAGACGCGCACAAGGGAAAGGATCACCTCCTTACGATAGCGATCTACGTTTACAAAACCTCTGCCAAAAACGTGGAGCTCAGACCGCCTGTTCAGCATAATGCCTCCTAACTCTAGAACCACCGTAAGGTCTCTTTCAATTATGTTACTGGGATAAAACCATGTCCCGATCTCTCTCCAAATCAACTGGCATTGAGAATCGCTTGTGACACTGAAATGCTCTCATTCGCAAAAAGGACACGATTCCATGGATGAAACGTCGAGTTTTTGTGCTCCTTACATCACTCCAAATGGTGCTGCCGATGATCAACCTTCAAAGGGATACAGCATCCCTGAAGGAGGGCAAATAGGTCAAACAGCGACACTTGTCGACATGTTGCTGTATACAATTGATGAGAAATGGTGCATGTTGACCTGTATCAGGCTCTTTTCGCCTGCAGGGTGACATATTGGTCATTCACTGCAGTTATTTTCTTAGGGTGGCCACCACCAACCTTTCTAACAGCTATATCTATGGTTTAGAAGGCTTTCCAAGCGCGAGAATACTTTTATTGATTCAGTATTCTTCAGCTACACTGATCAAACTACGTTCCTCCTCCACTTTTCCGATCATACATCCACATGTGATTTCATCCAAGTGATTTCTTCTAACCATGTTTCACGAAAGAACTCGCACTTGCAGCGAATGTGTTTAATTGTGTCTCCGTTTTTCCTTTTATTGTAGTCTTGATCTGCACGCGATGACCCCAATCGTTTTGAAAACACTCACGTCGCCTATGACGTTTTGTTCCTGACATTTCCATGCGCATCACTTTTTTACTGAGATGCGTATTCATTGTATTGATCGCAATAACCCTTTTTCTGAAATTTCATGGATATCTGCTTAAATTTATATTGTTGCTTAATTAAGTTTAAGTTGTTTTTTTTTTAAATTAACATTGTTGTTAAGTTATATATATATTTAATGGAATAAACAATTTTTTTTATAAAAATCACAAATAATTTAGGAAGCTATTTCATGAATTAATATTATAACAAAATGTAAAATTCACAAAGTAACAATTAAAAATAATACATAAAATATTACAAACATAGACAAAGAAAAAAAATGCAAATTGAAAAGTGAATGTAAGCACATAATTCAAATTTAACTGTATAAGAAAAATTACTGATTTAAAAGAAATTTAATGAAATGAAAAATGAATGGACTAAACCCAGAAATGTTGAAAAAAATGTCATAATGGAAAAAGATTTTTAAAAAACAAAAATTTGAATTCGTAGCAAAAGTTAGAAAATAATATATATTTAAATTTATAACAGGCTGTAGATGGTTAAGATAGGTTATCATATGATTTCTAACCAAACTATCCCCATTGATCCAATTTATAGTTGAAAAATATTTAGAAAAACAAAATGTGTGACTCAGAAAAAACTAAAAAAAAAAAAAAATTATAGAATTAAGTTAAGAATAAAGAAAGAGGATAAAGGCAAAATTTCAAAATGAAAAACTTCTTGAAAAAGCAGTAAAAATCACCAAAAGTAGCATAGAAGCTCACGAAGTAAAAGTCTTAGTCAGGTGATAAAAAAAAAATTATTTCAGCTGTTTCCAAAATGCTAGTAATAAATTCTACAATCAACCAGTCAGTTGTCAAAAACTCAAGCTTAATATACATAGAGTCTTCAAAAATAAAAAATTACTATTCAAAAACTAAAAAGATATTAATAAAGACATTAAAAAAATCGTACAAGTTCAAAACTTTATTAAAAATATCTTAAATAACATAAAAGACTAATTACGAACGTTAAAAATTAAATGAAATTCAAAGTAGTGTCATTTGCCAAGCAGTGTCAAACTAAATAGAACTAGAAACATTTATAAAAACGATTTAAAATCATAATGATAAGTTATAAATTGCATTAAAATTTAAACTAAATTTAATCAGTTTAATGCAAACTTAAAACAAAAAAGTTGATATTTAAAAGTTAGTGCTAAATTTCTCTTTATTATTTTTTATAAAATTTGCAAGAAAATAAACTGATGTTTTTAGCTAATAAAAATATCATATAATATATTGCTCAATATATTTAAGCTCAAATTGTTTTCAAAGAATGTAGCATTAGCATTATTAGGAAAGGAGAAATTATCTCTCTCGTCGTATACATTTCTAACAATCATACTTCACTCAATTTTTAATATTAATATCTAAAAAATATTGAACACACACACACACGTATGTATATATATATATATATATATATATATATATATATATATATATATATATATATATATATATATATACATACGAGGTGTGGCTATTAAATATCGAAACTAAAGCTGTCACAGATTAACTACGCAGGCACCATTAACCAGCGACCGACACCTGTTAAGCGTATCGCTTTCTCTTTCGAACCCGTACACTTTGTTCGCAATACAGATATTTTTTTTCCTTTTGCTGGGAAAATAATAAGTGGGCAATGATTTGTTGTGAAACGTCACATGAAACTTTGAAAAATCACTGGTAACAAATGTTTATCAATAACACATTTGAGTGGTTTAAGTGTTTTATATATGGATGAAAAGACGTTGAAGATTATTCAAGGCCACGTCACAATCCCAATTCAAAAATGGATGACAATACCGATAAAATCAGTAATCTTGTTAGATCTAACCATCGGTTAAGTATTTATACGATTGCTGAGACTTTAGGAATTAACAAAGAATCCGAGCTGTAAATTTTTCCACTAGCTCCATTCACATTGTTTGTTAAGAAGTTTCTAACCAAGTGCAGGATTCCAGTTTTAGACCATCTGTTATTTTTACTGGATCTTGATCCATGCGACATCTATCTGTTTCCTGAGATGAAACTTGCTTTAAGAGATACAAGAATTTAGTCGTTGAATCTGCGAAAGAGAAAGCGGCACACATCCTGAAGGAGAAGACTTCCAGCCCAGTTTCGAACAATGAAGATTTGGTTGGAGCATTGTAAGGTTAGAGGAGGGGTGTATATTTAAGGTGATAATAAATAAATATATATGGCATCAAAATAAAAAAATTTTACTGTGTCTCTCTGTATATTCAATAGTCACATCTTGTATATATATATATATATATATATATATATATATATATATATATATATAAATAAATATATAAGCAATTTCACTGGAAAAATATTATAAATTCAAAAGAATATATATAAAATATGTATAAAATTGAATATAACTATATAAAATTTTTTAACAGGTTTTAGATTATTAAGCTATGTTTTTCTCGAATTATTGTCCATATTGACGCAATCAATGAAATATGTTATTAAAATAGTTATAAAACTAAAAATATAAATTTATAAGAATATCAAAACTTTATCCAAAGACTTCAATTAAAAAAGACAAGATGCCGAATTAAATCTTTAAAAGTCAAAATCTAGGACTACTAAAAATAAAATGTTATTAAAATCATAAGCTAGAATAACCAAAACATAAATGTTATTAAATACCAAAAGGTAAGACAATTAAAACAAAAATGTTATTGAAAACTCATAAGATAAAACAAAAGTACCACAATTTCGCATCTAAAACACATAGCGTATATGAAACTATCAACATGGTGGATAATGAAACGAACATAAATTTAGAAATTTACATTTCAGACTCAATTTAATTTTCGAAGAAATTTTTAATCACTTGTTAAGAACCTATGAATGATATACTTAAAGACATACAAAACTTAAAAAGACGTAAAAAATATGAGTCGAATTCGCCCATATTTATATATTATTGCAAAAATTATTCAATCGTGGGTAGGTGTATAATAAGAGAAATTCAGCCAAGCAAGGAATATAACAACAAATGATACTTTATTATTCACAAACATTCAGAAAAACACGAAGACAGAATAGCTTGCACAGTAACAGCAGAAGCCAGAAAACACAGAACTTTTACAGAGTAGCGACACTGGTACAGAAAAAAACTTGTAACGAATTCAGAATTGTATCATCAACGTTCAGTTCAGAAGTGTTGTACCAGTTCACAAAACGAACAAATCTCCGTAGAAACACCCTGCACTTACAAGGCAGACTCCGTTAATTCCTAAAAGATACAAGCCGCTTCTCCTCAAATTCATTCAGGTCGCTAATGTCAGTCCCTCTTAAATCCATAAATTCTTATGCAGTTCGCTTTCAGTTGATTTCCTGATCGTTCTTAGAAACAGACTCAAAAGTTACTAATCTCCAGATGTCGGCGCATTTATACTTGTTTCTGTCACACGTTTGTCACATGGAAAGTTCATGAAAAGCCTTTAACTTACTTTCCCAGTTGATACTTTATCTGGGTTCCAGCACTATTAGAAAGTTTATTTTATTGTTAAAGTTGCCATAATTGACACCAAGCTGGAAAAACAAATGCTAGAATTTTCTTTGATTACCTGATGACATATTTGCTTATATGTCTTCCTTCATATGAAAGCCGCCATTACATGGATGTGTCATCTCGGGTTTCATAATTATATATGTATTGTGTGTGTGTGTGTGTGTCATTATTGACCTGTGTGTGTGTGTGTGTGTGTGTGTGTGTGTGCGTGCATTCGTGTGTGTGTCATTGCCTTAATAAGACAGACAAGTAAAACTTATCAAGTCTATTTATTCCTCGAATAGAGAGCGAGACCATTTCACAAATAGATGATGAACGTCATCATATATATATAGAGAGAGTTACATTATATACAATCAGGAGATGAGTAGCGTGGCTTCAACCATACAGACTGAAAGGAATATCTCAGAAGAGAGGGAATTTTTCCTTATTATTATATTTATACCAAGATTTTTTTTTTCCTTTTTCGTAATAGATCATATGACATAAGGTGTAGAAATTTTGGTGTATTTGCATGGCCTCCAGAAATCTAGTTGGGATTATCCCAACAAGTCCTGAACCTTAAGAACTGTGTATTCATCAAATTTTTATGAGTACTTGATTGCCTAAATTAAAGAATAATTTGAATTTATATCAGGAAATAAGAATAAACTCTGTACTTTTAAGTAAGAGAATGGAAAAATAAAGAAATTATATTATGTTTCATTAGAACTATTATATATTAAATCTGACTCTTAACAAATTTAACACATAACCTTATCTCAAAGGAGTATCTAAGTAAAGACTTTAGAAAAAAAAAGAAGTAAACTTTAGACTGGATGTTATATCTAAGCATGCTTTCCTAAAAAATTCGTATTTAAAAATAATACCTAAAAGTGTCATGTATAAGAATCCCTTCTTCTTTACAAAACACAAAAACAATTTCAATAAAATGATGAAAATACTCATGGTAAATATAATTTTTATGTTGTGTGAGGCATTGTGCTTGAATCTTAACATCAATTTGTTCCTTAAAAATTTTGCAAACATAATTTCTGGATCCTATAAGAAATACATAAAAACAGAGATGTGAAAATCATAATTGGGAATGTCCTATTTTTATTTATTCGTTAATTGTAGTACATTTTAGTTAGTAGGCAGAGTTTTTCTGTTAGGGCGAGTAAATTTAACCCTTCCATACCATTATTGTCATTTCTATTAGGTTTCACTCCACCATTCTTCCATACAAAATGGAAGAATGATGGGATGAAAATACATAGATACGATAATAGTGGTGCGGGGATCACTTTGCATTGAGAGTGGCACATGAGTCAGATACATTTTTCCGTTGACAGGAGACTCACTCTGATGACAAGATTCCGAAACAGTATCCAAAAAACTAACATATTTTATTAAGTGCATCTCTTGATTGTTAAATTAACATGCATAAAATGAAATTTGTTCTTGAACATGGTACAGGACTCTCAATAGACTTGGAAATGCAGGTTTTAAAATTTTCTTTACAAATATTATCAGTTAAACTTAACCCTAGAACACTAGTGTACGTTAATTTCACGTGCGGCCTTCTTTATTTTCCTTTCTTTTCTTGTCTTTTCCTTTTCACCGATATATTTATTTGATTTTGATTTTGAGTGCTTCGAGGTGTCACTAGGCTATAAGCCTAGTGACACCTATTTCATTCACCTATTCATGAACTAGAACTCCCCACGTGAATTTTACATATCGCTAGTCGTATGCGAAAATTTACACACGTAAATTTTACATGTCACTAGTAATACACGACTTTTTAAACGCGTAATTTTAAAGTAGTCCTAGTGATAGAGCTTTCATTTTTAAATTTGTGATTGGCGTAAATAAAAGTGTTTCAATTCTTATTTCATACTGTGTTGAAGAAATGGCCAAATGACGCAAGTGCTTAACAGAAGAAAAAATTCAAGAATTGATTTGGGAATCTGAAAATAGTGGAAGCGGTTATAACTTTGAATGTGATGAAGATATTTGAATGACAGTGATGCTGATCTAGATTATATTCCTGATGATAAAATAGATTGATCCTGTACTTAGTGATTTATTTCCCGATACAAGAACTTCAGTGCAGTGGACAAAAGTAAAAAAGAAAACTGAATTGCATGTTGAAAAGAAAAATAGAAAGATTACAAATATTCAAAATACAAATTAACTAGGTCATGTTATATTTTTGGATGCTGACTTTATAAAAGGAATAAATGGTTATGAGTGGTATACGAAAATTAATGTTAACACTAAACAGAAAACTAGCTCAAAAAATATTGTTCATATCAGACCAGATCCAGTTTTTGAAGTTCAAATTGCTCAGGAACAATTGATTGTTTTACTTTGTTTATTTCTGATATAGTAAAAAAAGATATACACAAATGTAGAAATAAATCGATAGAATATAGGTTATGCAAATATTATGGACGGTTCCCTATATAATGTAAATTACGTTGAACTGAATGCCTTGTTTGGAATATTATTACTTACATCAGCTTTACAACATAACCATTTGGCAACAAAAATTATGTTTGATTTAACTTTTTCTGTTGGAAAATATAGAGCATCATCCAACTCAAATGTGGAAAAGCTACACGTAAAGAACACCAGAAGTCATGTCCCTCTGTATAGACATATAATTGGTAACTAATTATTATATAAATTTAATTTTCAATTGTGGAGATTATGTTAAACTTAAAAGGCAAACGACTTTCATTTTATATAAAAGCAAAATTAATGTAATATAAATAAATAAAGCGAATTTTAAGTGTGCACGTAAATTTCACGTATCTATAATAATAGTGGCATATGTATACACGCTAGTGTTCTAGGATTAAATCTATCTACCATAGTATGTTTGTATTATCATTTTCTTACTGTCTTAGCTTACTACAATTTCTCGACCATAGCCACGCATAACCTAATTAGCTCTAGATGTGCGGTTTATTAAACAAAATTGCGCCACACTGTTCGGAAGTCAAACCTGATAAAATTAACGTTATTTATTTACTTATTATTAATAATATTTATTATTAATATTAAACAATATTATTAATACTAAATAATATTATTAATATTAAATAATATTATTAATATTAAATAATATTATTAGTATTAAATAATATTGTTAATATTAAATAATATTATTAGTATTAAATAATATTGTTAATATAATTTATTATCAAAATTATTTCACCGAAGTATCATATAATATTACATTTTTTTATAATTAAATTCTTTTAGAAATCACACACTTTTAAAATAGAACAATTCGAAAACTTTTGTAATATACACAAAAACACATAATGTAAGGCTTTTCAAAAAGCACTTTCAAAACATTTAACCATAATTAAACCAAAAACAATTTCGTTAAATATCAATCAATATTATTATTACATTTATCCCCTTAAATAAATGTACAAACTTTCAAAATAGTTTTCAAAATTTATACTAATACTTTCATAAAATAATTCACATATTATGAAATTTTTTAGAATTTCTTGAATTTTAAGATTCACACTTTTAAAATAGAGTGATTTGAAAAATTAATAATAATATACAACAAATGATACAATATTTTTCCAAGAGTTTTGTAATCAATGAATTCATTTTCAAAACCTACGTTATTTTTTTCTTTCATTTTATAAAAATTAGGTATCCAAAATGATCTAATAGCAACTTTAATTAAATATCATGTTTATATCATCATAATTACCATTTTGACTTGAGATAAGACCAACTATTTTCATGACAGGAAAAATCAAAACTTGTTATACATTATCCTGTACCAAAACACACTATAATATTTTTTTTTCCGAAAATTTATATTAGAATGGAATAAATTCACAAATTGGAATAATACATAAAGTAATTAACATTTCTAGTTTACCACAAAATCTATTTTTATAATAGAAGGTATTTTAAAAAAACACTGTTTAACAGAACACAAGAAAATCAGTATTGTTTCGAATTCAATAAACGTAAACTTTAAAAAAATCACAAATTAAATATTTAAATATTTATTTCATAATATTATTCATAACTTATTATAGGTTTACTCGAGGGTAATAAATCAAAAGATTATAATGAAAACTTAGCAAAATTTGCAATTTACACAAGAGGGAGTTCCAGTTTCGGTTCTTAGGGTGGGGCTGGTTCTTAATGAATGATGGTTTTGATATAAGTTTCTATGTTTAATAGTAATTAAATCCTTGGAAAGCTTAAGTTTTCAATCGAAATCTACATCATAGGAATCCAAATTTTTTTTCAAACTTTTTAATCTAAATCATAGAAACATATGGAGTTTATTCTTCAAGGAATTTCGCTAATAGATCTTGGTACATTTTTAATGATACTCGGCTTTGATTCGTTCCCCAGCTGCAGAGAGTGAAAGCTTGACGAACACTCTCTCTTTTATGCCAAAGTATGATAAAGGTTAAATTTAATCGCCCGAAAAAGACAACCTACCTGCTAACTATAATGTACTATAATTAATGAATACGTAAAAACTAGATATTCTTAATCGTGGCTTTAATAAGACAGACCAGTTATACTTATCAAGTCTGTTTATTCTTGGAAGAGGGAGAGATCTTTTTACTGACATCTTTGTTATTTATGGATTTTCTTATAGGATTAAGAAGTTATGTTTTCAAATTTATTACTGTACAAATTGGTGTTAGATTTAAGCACTATACCACATACTACTATATAATTTATTGGTATAGACACACATTATTCCATTCAAAGTATAGGCCTGTGTTAATTCCATTACTTCCATTTTTCTAAATTTCGATTTTCTGTCACTTTACTTTATTTAAAATTGTATGATATCTTAAAAGTTGCTTTGAACTTTTGGTGTTAAGGTTTTAAATTTTAAATTATTTGATATCTTAAAAGTTGCTTTGAACTCTTGGTGTTTAAGGTTTTAAATTTTAAATTGTTTAACTTTTAAGTAAATTTTTGTTTGATTTACATATAGATTTAATTTTAATGATTCCTTTGAATAATTAGTTTTTACTTCTCTTAATCGCTTTTCTTTAGATTTGCTTATTCATAGAAAATTATATTTTTGTGAAATTTACTATTTCTGTTCTTTATATACACTACGTGACAATGAAAATGAAATACAAAGAAGGAGTGGACAGAAAATGATGAAAGTCGGCAAACACAGAGAGACAGCAACGAACCATAAGTGATTTTTATTCCGAAATTATATGCAGAATACAGAGCAAGAGCTCAAGAATATTGTGTAAAATGCAACTTTGACACAATAGGTTGTAGGACCACCGAGGACGCTGAAATGTGAAGCAACGCGTCCAAGTACATATTCAATGAGAGTACTGATGGCGTCCTGAGGAATAGCTCTCTATTCCTTACCACCAAACCATTTGCACAGTTCGTCTTCTGAACGCGCCTGAACCAGCATCTGAAAATGGCGTCCAATCACTTTCCAAATGTGTTCATTTGGTGAGTGATCAGGAGAGAACGGTGGCCAGGAAAGCATCTGTACACACTGCAGAGCATTGTTGCTTTTACGAACAGTGTGCGTTTGGGAGTAGTTCTACAGATAAAGGGCAATTCGCACCCCCGGAAGGTAGGGAAGTGTCACCGATCACAGATCATTCACGTATCGTTGGGCCGTCACAGTGCCCTGAATACTAACCACAAGTAACCTGGAATCATACGTAATTGCTCCCAAACCTTGATGCTGCGTTGTCGTGTGGTGAGTTGTTCCACATTTGCCGCCGGATTTGACCTGTCTCCACGTCGACATCCCACTAGTAAACGGAGATTATCATTGGAGAAACAGAAACGTGACTTATCTGATAACACGGCCCTGTGCCCTTCCGTAGTCCATATCACTAGAACCCGGCACCATTGTACGCATTGGCTTCTATGTTGAGCGGTCAATGGCAGTCTTCCGAATGGACACTACGTGTGCGTCGGGAAATGGTTCCGGTCAATTTGAAAACATCCAGGGTGTCTTGATCAGATTACTGAATGGAGGTATGAGTGGCTTCCAAGTCCACCACCTCTTGTCGGCGGATGCGTGCAAAAAAACTAATTAATTTTTTTAGAAAGTACCAAAAAGCAAAATTATTAATTATTAAATGTAAATACAAACTTATTTTGAGTGATCAAGAAATGAATTGCAAATATTTTATAACAAGAAGAATATTTTGAGAAATGTGGCAAGAAATAGTTGACAAAAAGAAAACTCTTAAAAACTGAACAAAATGATAATTAAATTGTTTAACACAGACATTAAATTAAGAGAATATGCTCTGCTTAAATATATTTTAATTATCAAAGCTACGTAATCACCAATAGCTCTATTAAATGCAAGCTAGTGCCTATAGAAACAAATAATGAAATAATATCTGCAAGAAAAAGAAGAAAGAATTCAGGCAGCCACTAATTTGAATCAAAACTCCATGCAATGTATAATATAAAAAATGACAAGCAGTGGTAATACATAAAAAATTAGTGTTACTTTAGAACATATAATTCAAACCTTGATAGTTTTAACATCTTCATAGAAATATCTTTATTAAAGTCATTTACTCCTAATCATATAGCCTCAACCCAAAATTGAAAACATTAAGCAAATTGAAAATTATAACCCTGTATGAAACGGAATTATAACTGATAAAAGTACATCCAAAATTTCGGTAAGTTAGAAAAAATTAACTAAGATTATAAAGTATCAACAATTTTAAGAAATGCATCCAAGTATAAATTACATACAAAAAACAGAAAAGGTAGGCATTTTTCTATTAAATAATTTTTGTACTATAAATTTCATTTTAAAAATTAATTATATAATCTGCTTTAAGTGAGCATAAAGAAATTTACTGAATGCATTTTGATAATTTAAACCCATGTTAACTAGTGTAATATTTTTAAGATTAACTTTATATAATATATTGATTAGGACATTTATGCTTAAACTGCTGTTGAAGAAAAGAAATTCTTTTAATAAAGGAAAATCGGTTGTTCATCTTGTCAAAAATATTTCTGTCATATACAATTATTCAGTTAACATCTAAGAAATCTGTTTCATAAGAGAATTTATATTAAATAAGATTTAAACAAGAAAGATAAAATGGTAAATCTGGTCTACATTTTAGGTTAAATTTATTTTGAAAAATTATTAGGTCATTTATATATCTAACAATGTGAATTTATTGTTGTCTATAAAATATTTTTCTTAGAAATGTAAGTAAATGTTAGTAATACTATTACTAGTTGGTAAACTTTGCGGTATACTTGTAATTTGTTAATATTTTTATGATCATGTAAATATAACTTTTTTGGAAGAAAAAATTAATAACTTTGTTAAAAAATCCTAAAAAACATAACTAAATAAAAATGAAAATAGAAAGATAGTAACATCGCCATCTAGCAAGCTATTTCATAACTAAACATAACTACTTATGAAATAGCTTAAAAAATTAATTTATTCAATTTATTATTCTAATTAGGCACACACACACATATATATATATATATATATATATATGAAAACTATATTGTAGTTTATTTAAAAAGCAATGATCTTAATTTTAGATATGGCAAATACAATTAATGCCAACACAGCTCATTGCTGCACGCAGAAAAAATTCATTGCAATTCATTTAGTAAATTATTTCATCTCTCATTTTGTTTTCCATTTCTTTCCCTAAATATATCAGTTTTATAATCAAAAAATATATTTCCGCTTTCAATTAATACAATTTAAAGTGAAATTACTTTAAACTCTCCAAGTGACACTTTGAAAAATATCAATGTTTTAGATTAAACAAATATAGGCTGAATATTATCAATATTGTTTTACACAAGTGAATATTAAATAAACCGGAAGATTATATAAGCTTTTAAGAATCAAGCTGTGTAGAAGTTTCACAGCAATTTTTATTATCTGTTTATTAATTAAAGGCTTATTGAAGAAATTTTATTTTGGGATTATACTGAATGAATTTCAGAGAGTTCTGCAAAATTTTGTATAATGTTGACTTCTAATTTTGGAAAAAAAGAATATTTTGTAATACGAAAGTTCAATTTAAAGAAACCTCAAAAGTCTTATGATCTCTTTACATAATATTTTAATATTCATTTACACTTTTAGGACAGATTCCTTTGAGAAAGAAAAATCAAATCTCTTTTTGAGCTGAAAATTTTTAGATCTAGAGATGAATAAGAATTTAATTTCAAGTGAATATATTTATATCATATCGAAAGTAAATTAATATATCAGTGTAGTTCAATCAACAATAATGAGAAAAGGAAATCAAGAATAATATTAGCAATTAAAAGTATTAATATCATTTATTAAGATTAATAAATATTAATAAAAAATAACATTTATATAATTTTTTGTTTTATTTTGGACTGTTGTCTAAATATAATAAAATAAAATTATCTTCAAAATATGTTTTAACGAACTGCAGAGTATTTAAAAATTCTCAATTAACTGAATGGTAAAAAAATATTTGGACAGTATAGAAGGAAAAATGTACTTGTAAATTAAAAACGGTATACAAATTTATTACAAAATCGCATTTTTCTTTCTTAAACACTTCTTTAAAAAAGAGTAAAGAGTCGTTGTATTCAATGAGCTTAAAACCATAATTTTTAAAAATTTATTTCAAAATATTTGTTTTCTTTGATCTATCTGTTAAGAAAATTACTTTATTTTTCTAAAATTTCTTGAAAGAGTATTATACGAAGATATTTCTAGAAATCATTTATAACGTAAAAATTTGTAGAAGTATTCAGTTTTGAAGTTTTGGTATTTTAATATGAATATAGTTATAAAATTCACGTATTGTACATTTCTCACATTTTGCGTATAAAAGTACACATTGATATTCAAATTTAAGACAGTCAACTTTAAATTTATGCTCATTAGACTTTAGCGTAAACACCATTATTACATTCTAAGCATTTTGCTGACAAAACAATAAATTTTTTACCTATCTGTACGTTGAATATCATGAATGTTTTAACTAAACATCTAACTTAAACTTCAAAAAATTAAAATTGGTTTAAATACTATGAAATACTCTTAAAGCATTTTATTGAGATAAAAAAAAGTCCTACTAGTATTTAAGAAGTTATAGATAATGTTAAAATAACTTAATAAAATGTATAAAACGCTTTTTTAAACTTTAAACTTATATATATATATATATATATATATATATATATATATATATATATATTACTCATTTTTATTCTTTAACAGGATAAAAATATTTCTGGTGTTAAAATAATTTTTCTTTCTAAAACTAATTTTGTTGATTTATTTCCCTGCTTCGATGTTAATGAGTTTTAAGATACATAAAGAGAAACAACTAAGATCTGAAAGTACCTTTATTCAAATTTTGTAAAAAAAAAGTTTTTGCTTAAAAATAATTTTAACAAATTTCCAAAGCATGTATAATATGTGAAACTTCTCTTGGGGAAAAAAAGGTATTTAGAGTATATCTGTTTTATTATTAGTCACGTCATTTAACTAGAAAATATGCAATTTAGAATTATTTTACTTAAAATATATAGACCATTAAATTCCGAGAATCTTTTAGAAAAGGATACTTTTTACAAAATGTTTTTGTTACATTCATGTTTTCGTAGCAATGGAATTTTTCAAAGACGTTGTTTTATATTTCCTTCTTAATCTCCTTCATTCTCCAGAATTCGATATTTTTCTTCATTGGTAAGAAATTTTAGTTATTTTTCGTGATTTTTTTTCGTATTGCTTTACTTGAGTAGATATACTAAATATAAAGATATAAATGAAGCAAAATGGAAAAAGAACGTTTCTGTCTAAAATAAGCTATTTTATTTCCAAAAAAATATTTTCTGGATCACCAACCAATAATATTACAAGTTATTTCAGTATAAAATATTTTTGAAAAAAAATACTAAATTTGATGCGAATAAATTTTTGGTTAAATTTCATTCAAGGTATAGTGATTGGAGTCATTCTTAGTATAGAAAATTATTTTTTCTATTTATCAGGAAGCAAATAAAGTATGCAACAGTTTTTATAAATTGATTATTTTTTGTTGCTGATCTTATTTTTCATTAATCATTTAAACTTAAAAAATTACTCCTTCAGTTATTTAAAAAGAATTCCTCAATATATATATATATATATATAAATATATATAACTCTTGCTGGTAAAAGTATACAAAACATTATACAAAGTAATTTAAATATGCTACAGATTACTGACATTATTAAAAAAGAGTGTGAATAATGTCGAATGTATTAATAATAAGCAGATTTATGCTGCATATATATATATATATATATATATAGCTATGATCTCGAAAATCTTAATTCTATTGACTTAGAGGATATTATTAAAATTCTAAAATTGATTTATAAGAAATTTAATATTTAAAAGATTATCGCATACAGTAAATTTCATTGCTTAGTTACGTAAATTTTAAAGAAGTTAAATTATATATTTTTTTATTAATATCATTTTAAAGAGATTAAAGCTGTTCCCTACGTAATATTAGTGCCCTGCTAGTAATTGTTTAGTCAATTGTAGTTTAGATATCCGACAGATACTAATGAGAAGGTAATTAAACTTGACACAAGTTGACTGGGTACACAATCTAACAACAACAATATTTTATTAAAAATATTTGAAAGAAGTTTAAATGAAGAAAAAATATACATAACTGTCTACTTGACCAGCTAAAGCAATGTTAAGGAGGAAGAAAGTCGGAAATGGAGGAGAGAGTCAAGTAATTTCCTCTGCGAGTTATCTATCACTGCTTGCCTTCCAGTGTTATCTTAAACAGCGGTAGCTGAAGGAATTAATTCGATTCGGCTCCAGTCCATTACAGCTGGCTTGCTTTGCAAAAATTGCCGGTTCGTTCTGACATAGGTAGAATGACGGCAAGCGTATATGGTGAGCTATCACGAGTCGCCACAGTAATCCCCCAGCAGTCACGAAGACAACGAACTCTGGAATTGGACTACAGGACAGGAACATCTTCCATATTAAATAACTTCATCAGAAGCTGAAACAACAGAAGTGATCTCCGTGCTAAATGACGGGGGTAACTCCGTGGGGAAGATGAGCTAGCTTTAAACGGTAGATGGAAACAGTGTGTTATTGCCATCTATTTCCAATGTAAACAATTTGGAAGATCTCTTCAGTACTATGTATTGATCAGCGTAGGGTGGTTCCAGTAGCCTTTGAACTCCACCAATGAGTTGGAAAGTGCAAGATGAACGACAGAGATCTTTGCGAATGAATACAAGATAATAAGTATGACAGGATGCAGGTAGTGGTTTCCAAGCATAAACATGGCGTCTCAAGGCTGCGGAAATTATGGAGCACCCGCATCAGCGAAGAGTTATCCAAGCAGCTGCACTTTCTTTCAATAAACCAAATTCTGCAGAAGTTGCAGCCATGTCATCTTTGAAATTTATCCATATACCAATCAACACCAAAGGAAGAGGATCCAGCCAGCTGTCAGGCAGATGTGTCATTAGAGCTCTCTTGAGCTGACGATTGAACCTTTCCACAATCCCATTACTTCGGGGATGGTCCCATAATGTCCTAGTCTAATCAGCACCTAAACCCTTTAGAAAGAAATGTAAAAAGATTACTCTGAAAGTTAGTGCCGCGATCAGAATTGAATTTTTCAAGAACACCGATTCTCGCCTCCCATCCGTACAAAAAAGCATGGGGGATGGCTTCAGTGACCTGATCGGGGATCGAAAATGCCTCAGGCCACCTGTAAACCAATAAACACATGTCAATAAATATGATATCATTTGAACTGGACTGATTGGCCCCACATTAAGAATGTGAACGTCAGAAAATTGGGCAAATGGAGGAAGATAATTACCTATCTCAGACCTAATGTGACGTTGAATCTTAGACTTTGACCAGCAATGCAGTGTTTGCTCCAGAATGTGGAATTCCTATTCATAGATTAATCACAAACTTAGAAGAGACAAGTTTCTATTTATAATTAAATCTAGGGTGTGACAAGTTATGAATGCTGAAAACATTTCTTTCCGAAATAGTTTTCTGACGTAAGAACCTTCAGTACCAGAGTCTCATTATCAGTGTAAATTATAACATCACAACTTTCCAACATATAGCGAAGAGGACTTACAGCTACATACATTGACAAAAGCGTACGATCAAAAGTACTATACCATCTTTCGGTAGCAGAGAGTTTCTTGGAAAATAATCCTAAAAGTTTAACTGCTGACCCTATATGCTGTTGAAGTTCTGGGCCAACAGCAAAATCCAAAGCATTAATCATTACCGATAGTCGAGCATTAAGAGAGGGAAATGAAAGTGCAGTTTCATCTATAATGAGCGTTTTGCAAGCATTAAAAGTGATCTTATTCTTATCAATCTATGCAATTAATGTTTTGACATTTTTATTTTTATTTTCAATTAAATCATGCAAGCTAGATCATTTCTTTGCAGCTCCTTTTGAAAACGATGATGAAAATTAAGCGTCACTAAAAAACGACGCAAATCTTGCACGTGTGTTGGTAACCTGAAATTCGACCAAAAATTCCCATTTTCAGAAAGAAGTGAAATCCTCGAGAAGAAATAAAAAGGTTCTACAACTTTTATCTCCAATTGTCCATATAACATTTTTATGGGGTTAAAAGTATTCTATGATCATTAATTCTGTGAGACAATGAGTAGAATATCTACATAAGCACAACAGCAAGGAATATCTTTGATGATACTATCAATGTACTTATGCTTGATTTATGCTGCATTTCACAAACCCAAATCATATACACATATTAGAAAAGTCCAAAGAAAGTGATCACAGCAGTTTTAAGAATATCTTGACATTGCTTGGAAATTTGATAATAAATTTTGACCACATGGATTTTTGAAAAAATTGCTTTTCTTCGTAATTCAATAACAAAATTATGTATATATGACAGAGGATATCAGTTTTATAATTGCTTTTCATTATCTGGAATCAGCACAAATACAATAAGATCCATTTATTTATTTATTATCAAAATGAATCGGGTTAGAATATTGATTTATAAATCGTCTGATAATACCATGACTGAACTCTCCAAATTCCTTTCATAAAAAAACAAGTTTTCAAGTATTTAGAAGTCCACGCCTTAGCATTCACAAAGGATACTCTTGTTTCTATACAATATGTACCTTTTTTCTCAATTACATTTTGGGTTAAATTTCTAAAAAATAATTTTCGATATTTAGATAATAATGCTTGTAAACATGCACTTATTAACGTTAAAAATAAACATTGGGATTGGGTGAAAATTCCATTGACAAATAAATATGTTTGACTATCAGTAATTCTTTTATTTATGACGCCAATGAGAAGTTCAAAACCCTCCAAAAAGTCCACACTGAGGAGAGTATGTGAAACGTGTGCAACTAAAAATATTCACTCTCTGTATATATATATATTATAAATACATACATACATAACATTTCAATTGAAAAGTCTCCGGCCTACTATAGTAAAACACATTTTTTTGGCAAAATTAGTTTTTTATCCAACATAATTCCCTTCAAGGGTATTACACTGATTATAGTGACACTCCAACTTTTCGATACCATTTTTGTAGAAAGATTTGTCCTTTGCTTCAAAATAATCCTCAGTTTCGGCGATCACCTCTTCATTCGACGAAAAGTTCTTCCCAGCGAGCATTCTTTTGAGATCTGAGAACAGGAAATAGTCGCTGGGGGCCAGATGTGGAAAATACGGTGGATGTGGAAGCAATTCGAAGCACAATTCATGGATTTTGGTCATCGTTTTCAGTGACTTGTAACACGGTGCATTGTCTTGGTGAAGCAACACTTTCTTTTTCTTCAAATGCGGCCGTTTTTCGGCGATTTCGTCCTCCAAACGGTCCAATAACGCTATGTAATAGTCGCTGTTGATGGTCCTTCCTTTTTCAAGGTAGTTAATGAAAATTATTCTATGCGCATCACAAAATACAGACGCCATAACCTTGCCAGCTGACTGTTGCTTTTTCCCACTTTTTGGAGCGGGTTCATGGTGTGTAGTCCACTGGGATGACTGTCCATTGGACTTCGGAGTGAAATGATGGAGCCATGTTTCATCCATTGTCACATATCGACGCAAAAACTCGGGTTTATTACGCTAGATCATCTTCAAACACTGCTCCGAATCATCAACTCGTCGTTGTTTTTGGTCAAAAGGGAGCTCGCGCGGCACCCACTTTGCACAGAGCTTTCTCATACCCAAATATTCGTGAATGATATGATGCATACGTTCAGTTGATATCTTTAGAGTTTCTGCTATTTCATTCAATTTCAATTTACGGTCATTCAAAATCATTTTGTGGATTTTTTTAATGTTTTCTTCGGTAACAACTTCTTTTAGGCGTCCACTGCGTTCACCGTCTTCGGTGCTCATTTCACCTCGTCTAAACTTAGCATACCAATCGTTGATGGTTGATTTTCCTGGGGCAGTGTCCGGAAACTGGCATCAAGCCAAGGTTTTGCTTCAACTGTATTTTTTCCCTTCAAAAAGCAATATTTTCTCAACACGCGAAATTCCTTTTTATTCGTTTTCTTCACAATAACAAAAGTTGCTTCACTCAAAATGCTATAATTGACAAACTAATGATCAGACAGCTGTCAAATTTATACAAGCATCTTTTGAGGGTTAGGGCTAACTGAAGCACATATGAATTTAATTCTAGTAGCGCCATCTATGTGTCAGGCCGGGGACTTTTCAATTGACCTGTTATATATACATACACACACACACACACACACACACACATATATATATATATATATTATAAATACATACATATATATACACGCACACACATATATATATATATTATAAATACATACATATATATACACACACACACACACATATATATATATATATTATTCATCTTTTATCCAAGACTAAAGGCGCTAGTTATTAATATCAAATATGAAACAGATTTCTTCAAATTAATTTTTCAAGGCAAATAAATGTTTGATTTTCCGTTTATTCACGTAGTATTTGTAAGTAGTTAATATGCAGATATCTGTTCTGGAACTGTTCTCAGTTTTATTTCAACAATTTTCAAAATTTTCTATCTACTCCAAGTAATCCTTAAAATTGATTACAGTAACATTGTAACGGTTTCTCACTCATATATACCTTTGACTAGACCTTAGGGTTGTTTTACTACGATATTTGATGAGAGATCCTCGCCTTGTAAATAAAAAGTTTTGTATTTAATTTAACTTTATTATAGAAAGTGAAGTGTAGTGAATAGACTGGGGGAGATATTGGAGATACAGAGGAAGTCTTATGAACGCTATAAAGGTTAGAGAAATTATAAACGTCTACTCTAATTGTATCCAGTCGTTAGAAGTCTACTGTTTAGAGTATACAAGATGTAAATGAATTTATCCTTATTATAATATTTACTTGAGAATTGAATTAAACACTTCATACATATATTTAAGTTAATTTGATAATGTCTATTCGAATACTTGAATAAAAACTGCTTAAACATTTTGGATTGACCGTTATTAAGTAACTATATCTCTTATTCTTGTACAGTGGAGGAGGAGCGAATTGGACTGGTTTTATTTATTCATTCTATGTATAGTGTTTACTGAAGAACTCATTTGCTTATAAGTTTGTTATAACTTGTATTCCAATTTCCAAAATTTTTTTGTCAGTTTCCAAGTATGTGATTAGCATATGTAAAGCGTTATAGAAAAAATTATGATGTATAAACTTTTGTTGCAATTCGTGATATTTACAAAATACAGATTATATACAAGTTCTATAGGCTTAGCAAAAATATTGAATGAAAAATCCCGTTCGAAATTAGATTAATTTTCTATCCATAACAATAATGTTTAAACCTGTTTCTGTATTATGAAAGTAAATGAAATAACAACTCCCAAACACATGAATTAGAGATAGTGATGTACACTTCAGAGACTAGGAGTAACAAAACCTTCTAAAATGCTCTTCTAATATATACCTTTGGGTCTGTTTTCTAATATCAGGTTTTAAGATAAATATAGGAAAATATCAATCTAGTTTAGAGGGAAACATCATACAAAAATTTGTTTTGTATTTCATGAATAAGAGGAGCCGCTTCATGAACATTTGTCTTTGAGATATGTAACCTGGCTTTGCGTTTAAATTTAAATTTGTACTACTCATTTCGAAAATGAAAGATATAAATCATCTTTCCAAGTTATTAATGTCATTCGTTGATTAATTAGAAATAACAATGTCACTCAATAACAAAGATTGTAGGTACACAAGGTAGGCATAATCAACTTTTGTTCCTTTATCGGAAAATACATTAGAAAAAGTAAGAGAATATGATAAATTATCGCGAAGTCTTCTATTGGTAGCAAAATAAAATTAAGAAAGAAAGAGAAAAAAAAAAGACAAACAAATTTATTAAAATTTCTTTTTTTATTAAAAAAAATTGTGATTATTTGTTTATGTCTGAAAATGTTCTATTTATCGTTTTGTACTGAAATAATTGTAATCCCTACATCGATAAAGTCACTATTAGAATATATAGTTTGAATAAAACTGAGCAACAATTTTGTGAAATGTTAAAAAAATACAAATGAGAAATTAAGATATTTCATTTCTAGGCCTCGGTGCACAATTTATGTGAATATACTTAGGGAAAATTCACTTTTTCATACAATTTGAGCCTAGTATGGGAGAAAAAAAATAATTAAACATTATTTGCTTCCTACTAAATTAAATAAATTTTGGACTCAAGAAATCTATAAGGATTTTTTTTTTCAAGTGCACTAATAGTTATATTTTTTTGTGCGAATTAAAGTTTTTGATTAGGAATTAGAGAATACAATATTGTAATGTCTCAACTATAATTTTCGTCATTTTCTGAAAACACTGATATCCAAGCCAATCAAAAAATAAATTAAAATACCTCGAACGTCAATTTTTTCTTCACCTTGAATTAATCAAACCGTTAATTTTGTAAGCGAAAAACTTTATTTGGAAATTTACTTACTTAACTTACACATTTTATTCAACTTCAAATAAGATAAATAAGATATACTGATGCTATGTCAAGAATTCTATTTGAATCATTTAACCCATTTGGTGGAAGTTGACAAAAACTATTTTTCTTAATTATTCAGTAAGGTATTAGGTTTTGTCTAGACGAAATTTCACTTAGCGTTGTTGTGATGAAATGATATTTGTAGAGACCTAACGCTTTAAGGAAAAGAAAATTTCACTGAGATGGGAGAGTGATAACTTATCTTTAATAACATTGTTTACATGCATATTAAGCTTTTAAATCTGTTTTACATTATTTCAAAATTCATATATTAATTGTTTTGCACAGTTGAATTTTATACAACTAGGTATTACTGCAAATGGTAATATTCATCAATAAATTTTATTAAAGCTATATATGTTTCTGTTAAACATTATTTAAATGTATTGTCCAGCATTGTCGAATTAAATCAGTTTGTAAGCATTAAAATAACATAAGTTCGAGGATGAAATGCCAAAATGATTGGTTTTCTTCCTCGACTTGATGGGACACATTTTGTTTTTCAGAGCTGTCAAAAGAAACTTTTCCCCAAGTGATATGCTGAGCTTTTACAACGCTACAAAAATCAACAGACTTAGTGATATAAACTCGAAATTCGCTTTCGAACGTCTACTTCATCTAAGCCAATTCAAACCATATGCAATTTAAGGTAGGAAAATTAAAATACGACAAATACCAATTCTGTATTCTACATACCAATTCTGTATATGTAGCGTAAATGTTTTTTACAAAATGAGCATTAAAACAAAATAATTAGTGAAGATATACAAATATATATAACTACACTGAATAAAAGTTTCAGAATAAATGTTTCATTAACATTTCTAAGAAATATATGGATCCTCTACCATTTAAAAACATCAAAATTTAAAGACAAAGAATTTTTAAATATAATAAAAATGGGCAAATTTAACTTTATTAGTATTAATATTAAATGCTTGCAGATTATAAATGCAAAATTAACTAGAAAGGAAGAACAGCAAACTGTAGAAAGAATAAACACCAAAATATATAATTTTTCCTGAATTTTAAAAATAGGAAAAGATAAAATCTTAATCAATATTCATAATGGTACAGGTTTTAGGCTTACGATTTCTAATAATAAATAATGCTTAAGATAACGATTAATTAGGATATTAATAATTTTATTACTGCTATATCAGTTAGATATGGGTTACCTTCAGAAGTATTCGCTGGATACAAGTATAGTATTAATAATGGTATTAATAAAAATAATTTCAAAAAACTAATAAGATGAAAAATAATGAGAAATACAAAAAGATTTTTTTAATGGGACAAATGGATAAATTTCCCATAAATTATGTAGTATTTCTGTAATGAAATGAGTAACCAGCACATAGAAGAAAATTACGATTTTATACAAAATAAAAATCGTCATAGAAAAATTATTAGCAGAATAACTGCAGTTTATAAATAATTGGATGTTAAATTAATGAAATTAAATATCTTCATGTATTTTTGTATTATCTATAAAAATTAATTAATTTTGCTTTATTTTTGTACCTTATTTTATTTTAGTTTTTACTATTTTACTATTTTTAATGAATTTATTTACATTTTTTTCATTTTTAATTATTGCAATTCTTATATATATATATAAAATTACAAACACCATGAGTTTAATTGATCTTAGAAGAACTTTTCCTTTCTGTACTCTGTGTAAAAAAATAAAAGCCCTAGACACTATTCAATAGATTTTGTTTCCATTAAACATCAATTGCTTAATTAATTCACTCGAATCCTTACAAAATTGTAGGCACCAACCTAGATTTCAGCCGGGATAGAAATTTCAATTTAATTTCCTTGTAGTCAGCTATTTCATACGTTTCTACCGGCGAGCTTGTTGAAAAATTCCTGAACAATGCCGTTTACCATAAACGATGAAAGATGGTTGCAAATAATCAACATAAAGAAATTCATCAACATTAAATTGTTCCTGAGAAACTCCGTTCACCTTCAAAAAACTGCTCCTAATTGACAACATTAAATTAGAATTCCAGATCAACGCCGCAGACCTTCAATATTAAAATACAGTTTGGAATCATCAATCCATGTTTTTGTCCTTAAAAATTTAATTCGCGAATTTTGCAAGAATATTCAATACTAAATCAAAAATATTAATAGATAAAAAACACTATTTAAGAAATTATTAAAAACAGATTAGTATTTTTTTCAAATCAAATAAAAAAAATATAATAATTAAATATTCTAAAATTTAAAACCTGATATTTAAAAATTCAAAACAAACAAATTTTAAAACAAAAACCATGTGAAAAAAAAGCAAAAATTTAAAATAATAGGAATAATATAATAAATTCTGTTCCATACTTTGGAATGAAATAATGACTGCTTATACCGGTAATTAATCATCACACCGTCATAATTGTATAAATTAGATTTTAATAAAAATGGTAACAAACCAAAAATCAGCAAATTCCAAAAATAAACTACAGAAAAAAAGGTTAAGCATAGTGAATATCTTCAATTTTACTACAAAAGACAAATTACACTGAACTAATTATCTAAAATATTATAAAACCAATTGAAAATCTAAATAAGTAGAGAAATATTAACTATACCAAAAGTTAATAAAAAAATAAGCATTCTAAAAAATATATTATAATATAATTACCAAAAACGCGTCATCAGAAAAACTATTCGAGCTTTTTAAAGACTCAATAAACGGAAAGAAATTTACTATTTAATTCTTCATAAAAATTTAAGATATTACAAAAATTAAGTGTTATTATTAACAAACTGATAAAATCATATAAAAAAGAATCACAAGAAAAATTTTATAAGTATGCGCTTACCCACTCTACTACATGAAAAAATTCACAGCCAAAGTAAAAACTGCTGAATTGGCTTAGATGAAATAATACCTGTCTCTATTAATTAATTTAAACCAAAAAAATGTATTTGCTAAAATTACTTAACAACAATCAAAGAAAAAGTATTGAAAAAATCTGGAGAAATATAGAGCCAAGAATTTTAAGAAAATTAGTATATATATATATATATATATATATATATATATATAGTCATATTAATAATTTTATATTTAAAATTTATTTTTAAGCAACTCAAAAGATAAATAGCCTTTGAACACATGCAATACAGAAATTTTTACATTTATTTTGAAAATAGGAGTCTGTGTGGTACTGGCACCTTGTAGTTATGTAGAGTTCGTTAGCTCCTGGAGCATAAACGACGTAACTCCCGATGGCTTAACATGCCTTGATGAACGTTAAGATCACTGAAGAACTAAAATCCATTCTATGTTTTATGTGTCTTTCATATTTGTAAAGTGTCGTCCTGTAATAAAAAATGATTAAGAAATGAATGCTCGTAATTAAATGACACCATAAAAGAACCCCTGATATCACAATTTGGTGTCGAGAAGTGTGCTGGTTCGTTACGAGTATATAAGTAAATAGAAACGTTCGTGTGTCAAAAAAGTAAAGTAACTTCTCTGGATATCTGTATACCAAGAAGGTATAAAAAGACTGCTCATGGTAGGCATTTTTTGTTATTCAATACTGAGAAAGTAAAACGTTAAAAACGTTAAAGAGATTACTTGAAAATTCCTTTAACAAATACCATATAGAAAGCCAAAGATGATATGAAAATTGGTGATAACTTTATTGCACTCGCAATATAATGGATCTCAACGAAAGATGGAATGGTGTATTGAAAAGTATGATACATTATGTAGTGAGGGAAATCCCTAACGATTGAGATAAGCATATACTTTTTTATTATGGGCTTATCACGAAGTATCTAATCAACAACGGGTGTTAGTCTATTTCAGATGTTAAATGGACAACGTCCTACTGGTCCCTAAACGATTTTAAAAGATTTTCGGACTTATGACATTCCTGTAACCACCGAACAGTTAAAGTCTGTTTCGAATTATCTTAATGATCTAAAGATCAAACTTCAACTTGCTGCCGAGAAAGATGATATTGCTTCTTCATCTAACCAAACGAATTATGCCTATTACCATAATCGTCGCAAAAAGTATAAAAGTTTCGAAATAGAATATAAAGTTCTAGCACCTGATATAATGCACATAAAATGTATGCGAGAAGGACATCTTTTTGCATCTTCTTAGAAAAGTGAAGTGTATCCAGTTATTTAGTTCAAATGCCTGATAATAGTGAAAAAGTCATCCATGCGAACAAAGTTAAGAAGCTTAATATTGAAACTAACTACATCGGAGCCATTTATCAGACCTATATTGACTTTCGCGACATTGAAAACACACCTGTAGTAAACATACACCAACCGATGAAACTCATATTAAGAAACACTTGAATTGTTCTCATCTGAATTCTGATATAAAATGAAGCTGTTGTTTATTTATTAATTAAGAACAAAGAAATAATATTTGAAACCCCCAAAATAGCTAGAATGGGTGAACATTCAATCAAATTAATAGTAAATAGTAAACCTAAAATGCAACGACCCTATTGGATTCCTGAAATTTTAAAAGAAGTAAACAGACAAATAGACGATTTCTTAACTTTAGGCTTAATTGAACCCTCTGAAAGTGGATATGGTCCCCCAGTAGTATGTATATCAAAGAAAGACGGTACAATAAGATTATGTGTGGATTTCCGTTATTTGAATTCTTCAGACAGAACCAGATGCTTTTCCTATTCCGAAATCCACTGATTTGATTTATCTGGTAGCAAGCTTCAAATTCATAACCTTGTTCGATTTCTTGAAGGGATACTGGCAAATCAGAATAAGTTCTGAATCAAAACAGTTAAAACTTCATTCGTCACTCATAGAGGACAAAGCTCTTTCAGAGTTATGCCTTGGTCTGAAGAACGCAGCCACTACATTACCATTAATCAAATTTTAACCCAACATAGAGCGTATGCTGAAACGTACATTGAAGACATAGTAATATTTTAAAGTACCTGGAAGGATAATTTAAGACATCTTGAATCTGTTTTATGAGCTTACATGAAGCTAATTTTAGCATCAAACTTCAAAAGTGCAGTTTTGGTGAACCTCAAGCGAAACTT
The DNA here is from genome assembly GCA_019974015.1 of Nephila pilipes. Lineage (NCBI taxonomy): Eukaryota > Metazoa > Arthropoda > Arachnida > Araneae > Nephilidae > Nephila > Nephila pilipes. The sequence continues at coordinate 629,151 of BMAW01066861.1, forward strand.
CTCGGACATGTAGGTTCTGGTAACCATTCACGTGACCCTGAAAAATTACTTGCAATTAAGAATCTTTTACCTCCCAAGACTAAGATAGATGTAAAAATTCTCCTAGATCTTCTGTTATAATACCAATCCTATGTGCCAAAATTTGTTGAAATAGCGGTTAATTTGATATAACTTACAAGAAATAAAGCTCCCCGTGTGACATCAACTGGACTAAGAAGCATGATGACTCCTTTGAGAAACTGAAGAGAACTATTTGTGAAGCTCAATTGCATTGAACCAAATTTCCAAGCCCAATTTACCATCTTCACAGACGTTTGCTTCTGCATATGCAATAGGCGCCTATTTTGCTCAAGTTGATGAAAATGGAAATGAAAGGCTTGTTGTTTCGCAAGTAAAAAGTTATCGAAGTCCCGAGAAAAATATGCTACCATAGAAAAAAATTTACGCCATCATCTCTGTTGAGAAAATTTGAAACTTATATTTGATGAATATAAAATTTGAAACTCAAGTTCAAATAGTTAGTGATCACAACCTCTTAACATAGTTGAAGCAATATTTGCCCCAGAGTGCTCGTCTCCAGGGATGGTTCCTATCTGTCGAAAGATTCAACGTCAATGTTAGTTATTGGCGTGGTAAAATTCACTTGAACGCTGATGCGCTGAGTCGATTACCAGCAACTCAATGGACACATACCTGAACTACGTTGAACTATTTTCCTGAACATTTAAGAAATAGTCAATATTTCTTTGGGTTCGAATTTATATACTCTTAGTGTTTTCTTTTTTTCCTATATGCAGTTATTGTGATTTCCTCAGTACGTGTAATTTTTTTTTCTTTGTGACACCCTCATGAAAGGGGAGGTGTGAGGCACTGACGCCCTATAGTCATGTAGAGTTCATCAGCGTCTGTGACAGAAACGACGTAACTCCCAAAGGTGTTACACACCTTAATGAGCGTTAAGCTCGCTGAAGGTCTAAGTCTATTCGACGTTTTCTTTATGTGTTTTGTGTGTGTTTCGTATTTGTAAGGTGTCGTCCTGTAATAAAAAATAATTAAGAAATTAATGCTCGTCATTAAATGACACCATAAAAAAACCGAGATATCATAGTATCTAAATTAATTAATTTTATATTTTTAAGTTTATAATTAAATAACATATTTCTAAAAACAATTTAAATTATTATCAAAAGTAGGAACTTTATTAATATGGAAGCAGTATTTATTTCTCGTATCATAAAAATTACAAATATCCCATTATTAACAATTTCTAGAAAGCACCCGAGAAATCTGTTTCATGAAAATTTATAATAATTTTAAGGAGATTTAAATATGAAGATTAAAAGTATAAATTATGTGTAATATCTGTATTAAAGTTAGTTTGATAAATAATAAGATCATTAACGTGCTTTAATAATTTAAAATTACTGTGCACTCTAAAGTTATGTTCAAAAAATGTATATTTCTTATTTTTTTCTGTTTTGTTCTGTAATCATATTTTTTTAAAATTTTATTTTATTAAATGTTCTTTAGAAAGTAAAATAAGCCATTTCTATGTTGAAGAAACATAATTTTCAATTTTGCTTTCGATCGATTTTCATTTTTTAAAGATGATTTTTATTAGTTAATGTTTTGTTTCTTACATATGTTAAATATCTGTTTTTTAAAATATTATCTTTGACTTTTTACTAAGTAATTTTACGCAAATAGAATTTTTTTGTTAATTTTATTCATTCAGTTTACTGTTATGGATTTGAATAAATCAATCAATTAGTTTTTTTGTTTGACTGTGAATCTTTTCAAGAATAGTGAATAAGAGCTAACTTATGGAATTTGTGTATTGTTACATATGTTTCTTATAGTTTGCTAATTGTAAAATCATACACATACATGCATATATATATATATATATATATATATATATATATATATATATATATATACATATATATATATATACTAGGTGCAAAATGCAGTATGTTTATTTTCAAAATTTTACAGGAGAGTTACTAAAATGTTTTATTTTGTGTTTGTTTCTTTGCATGTGGAAATAAATATTTTTAAAACTCTATGTATATTTTTCTCTTTGTATAAATGACATATATTTAGATAATACTGTTTTAAATCTTCTTATTTATTAAAACTTTACTGTTTATTATTTATGAAAATAAACTATTTACCACTTGATAAATGAAAAATGCTTTACCTCCTTATATATCTTCATAGAATGACTCGCAGCCATAAGCGGTACTCTATGGCCAGCAGCATCCGATAGTAGTTTGTAATATTTTAGTTATTTGTATTGAATGAATCAATGAAATGTGTCAAGGGTAAAAACTTTTCTAATGAAAAGTATAATCCCAACACAATAGAAGAAAATCTTTAGAACAGCACTTATGCATAGGTTTATAACACTTGCCTAGTTATAAGATAAAAGGTTTAAAATTCTTTTTAAGATAAAAGTAGGATTGCTTAACAAATTGTATAAATTTTTAGGATATGTCACTTTTAAAGGATTACGTCTATTTTCTTTGGTTTAAGTGAACTTGTTTCTTTTGTTTATATTTCCTTTCTTCTTTGGTTGAATTTTTGTTTAGAATTGGATTTTTGTTTATATTAGTTTCATAACATGGTGTTATGATGTAATTTCTGAAGTGGGATGGCTAGATCCGTATCTCTAGCATAAACACATTTTCTTGGTTCTAATTCTGAGACAGTTTAGAAGTGCAATATATTCATTTCGAATTTAATTTCTTAATTCTTTTCTCTTTAGAAATGCTTTGTAGGTCTTTTGTGGTTAAGTTTAGATATATTGTATTTTGTAGTAAATTTTATAAATTAATTGTAGTGTTTTTTTCATTTTTAATTATTTGCATATTTAATATGTATTTTTGAATATCACGTAATGTTATATTTTCAGCCATTCAGTAACTTTTTTTGTATTTAATACTTTGTATGCTTTTAATTATAGATCACCTATTTTTCTTTTTAAAATATATTTTTGCGATATAGTTTTTGTAATTTGTAATTTTTGCAATTTAAAAGTTTAAATATTTATTAATTTTAATTTAGGATATTTTATTAGTCATAACTTGTAATTGATTATAAATTTATATAACTATTAAAATGTCTGAAAAATTAGCATTAATGCATATGTATATATATATATAAATGGGGGTTCTTAAACAATTAATTTAATTAATAGATTTAAATTAAAATTGTTAAATTTTGTAAGGGAAATAATCCATGTTTTAAGTTTTAAAAGATTTAATCATTCTTTGGAATTAAATATTTATGACCTTATGATTTACAAGATATATTATTAACCTCTACTATTCGTATTTTGTTATCGTAGATAAAGCTTACTTCCCAGCATGAAAACATTTTCGCTATCAAAATGAAAATATATTTAATTTAAGTTTTACCAGCGAGAATTTGCAGTAAATTATAACGTACGTAAACAGTGAACACTCAGATGAAGCTTATCAAATGTGAACTCTAAACTCGCGTAATATTCAATAACGCTTGCATGTTAAATCACTAAATATACACAATAGTTCAAATATTATATTAGAATTGTAGATGGATTGATCTACACGATCTTTTAAATGTCTGGAATATCCAACATTTGATATATCTAACATTTAATCGAATACTATTGATAAACAAGCAAAAAACAAAACAAAAAAAACCCTAACAAACTTTTTTCAAATTCTTCTAATCCCTTAAATTCGTAATTAATTCGCAAATTCCCCTTCTGTGTATAACTTTGTTTGAAGTTTTATTAATATTACCAATATATTATCATTAGTTAATTATTTAAGGCATAACTTTTCACAGTTTTCTATATATTGTGATTTTGAAACCAAATGATTTTATAATGAAAAGTAAATTTCAGATTGATTGACTGTTTATTAATGCCACACTTAGAAGTAACATGAGAGCTGCTGACGACTGTCCTCGTAATTTAGAATCTCAGTCCAATGAACTTGAACCTACACCGCATTCTTCACTCTCCATCTTGTGGACGTGAAACCTAGTGCATAATTCCGCATCTTGTAGAGCCTTTAGTTCATTCCAAACTTAAGCTTACGACACGACGGAAACAACACAGGTCATGAACTCCTGACCATTCAGCTACTGCTATTTAGTAGATTTCAATGTCAAGTATTTAAATGACAACATTAATTACTTAATAACGTACTGTATTAAAGATTTTGTTACCTTTAAGATCACTTTCGGCGTTTTTATTATGGTCTAGTCAAAACAAGAGGCCCTCCAAAATTCGCATGCGGTTCGTCTTATTTAAAACATGGCATCAATTTTGCATGATATATTACATATGAGTTACTCTTTTAGTTTAATATATTTCATTTACTTTGGGAAAATCATATAGTTATTGACAACCATACAGTTTTAACCCTTTTTAAACTTTAAAAGATACCAGTTACACTCATATTATTCTATGTGGCCTGCAAAAACTCCAAATCCAAGATCATTCTGTAAGTACAGTAAACAGTCTTTATTTCTATACTTTCGGAATCATTACTGAGCCTTATTAGAGATTTTTCAGGATTATTGTAAGTCAATAAAGTTTTAACAGAGTTTCCATAGATAAACTATTCTATCTATACCTTTATACAATTAAAACATGTATTTAATGTGTTAAATCACATTTTGAGCCTGTATAGACGATATAAATATCAGACAAAGTATCTGATCTCATCCTAACAACTACAAAAAATTAAGACATTGAACATTAGTTTATTTGAATAATAGTGTATCGATAAAGACACAGTAGAGTAGAAAAATAATACAGTACAATGATAATTAAAATAGGCCGTGAGGAGCTATTTTAGACACACATGCTCAAGCTTATTAATTTTATTATCTAGACACATGTTTATAATTATTAGTTAGGGTAAAAATCTACTGGAGTTTGAGAACATATTATATTGTACAGAATAATGAAGTGCACAGTCGTAATAATGTACAAAATTGATAAATAATCCCACTAGAAAGCAAGAAACATTAAAATGAAATAAAAACTGAAAGCAACGAGCAACGCTGTACCGCGTTCTGACGGTCAAGGACAATAAACTCCCAAAACCACAGGAAACAATCCGATAGATAATGTCTCTTCTGAAGCTCGATTACAGAATGGGCCAAACCATTGAATGACAAATTAAAAAGAGTTTACTTAACACAGGATAACAGTTTACTTTTTAACAAACACTCATTGCAATAAAAAATTGTTACTAAACTTGGCATGATAATACGTGTTACCAGATATGTAAATGATTAGAAATGCAGCGCGATTGGGCATTGCTTAATGACACCAGAGGGAGTTGACTTTCGTTCTACTTGGATTATAAAACAGGTTGGAAGAGCTTCTTTGCGAGTATTTAATCTGTCGCAGAGAGACGCTTTTTAACCAGAGATATCATTACGTCGCCATCAGATGTAATATGGGTTAGACAGAGGATGAATCATAGGAATGATGAGACCCGGGTGGTCCTTTCGGCGAGTAGTTCATCACTTAGGCCGTTCTGACTTCACTTTGAGGAGGTGTTGAGACCAGTATACAAGAGAGAGGTCTGTTACACTGCGACCAGGCACAGGACGCAATTCTACAGACCTATAGTCGAGAAGACCGTCACATCATACGGCACACTCTCATAGCGCTAACTGCCTCATTGTTCACCATCTATACACAGCCAGCACCTTCACCAAGGGCCTCTGTGTCATTCCAAACAATTGCAAGGCGAATGGCTGAAAGACTATTGATATCGCTGCGCTTATTACGTGTACTGCCATTGACACCCACTCATATTCGCCTCCGTTTGGAGTGGTGTCGCATTTGAAGAGATTGGACGGCAACTGAATGGAATAAGGTCGTCTCTAGAGACGAATCCAGGTTCAATTTGGGCAGTGATGACAATAGCGTACGTGAGTGGAGGGTGAACGTCTCACTCCTACCTTCTCTGTACAGTGGCACACCGCTCCCACAACTGGTATGATGGCATTGAGTGTCATCGTCTAATACTGGTCACCTTAATACAGATCCATGGCACAATGACAGCCCAGAGGTACGTTCGTGACATTCTTCAGACACATGTATTTCTACTTATGGCAGGGCTCCCAGGGGCCTTTTTTTCAACTGGACAATGCTCAACCACACACAGAAATCGCTTCACAGGTCTACCTCCGTTACATTTGCACCCTTCCGTGGCCTCTTCTGTTGTTCCGTTCTTTCACCAATCAAACAAATATGGGATCATTTAGGACTATAAGTTGGAACAACCTTCGAGTTTCGTCCAATTACAGCGAATTTACAGCAATTGTGGAACGAGATACCACAGAATAACATACAGAACTTGGATGTCTCAATGCCCTACCGTATCACATCATGCTTTCATGCTAGAAGTGGCCCCACAGGGTGCTAAAACCTCCATACAATAAATGATCATTTTGCTTTGATTTTGTAATCATTTACTAATATAAACATTGTACTTGCGTATATAAAATTTCGTTTTATTCTGACAACTCTTTCTTAGTGTGCAAATTCTTATGGCAATAAGTACATTATTCAATGTAAGATGAGTATTTTACATTGAATAATGTAATTTTTATTATTTTGATACGTAAAGATTAGAAACGAGATGTTATATAGAATTAATACTTTCCATTATCGAATTCTAGGAAATTTAACAATAATTACTTATAATTTTACACTTGTCCAGTTTCACAATTTTTTCAGCTCTATTTTATTTAGGTGGGGGAAAAAACGTAACATTTACCCAATGTGCAGAAAAAATCTCATTTATTGAACAAACCAGAAAAAAACTGAAACAACGAATACATTGAACTAATAAGGTAAGTAAACCGTTACATAATTCAGTTTATACATAAATCTACTAAAATTCTTATTCTTAAATCATCATTTTTAAGCTGCATGTAATATTAATACATGAAACACAACCATCACTTAATATTTTCTAAAGAATCGATTTAATGACTTTTAACATGGAAAATAACAAGAATAAATGCATGAATAAAAATAATTTGCTGGAGGAAAAATGTTAAGGCTTATATCAAATTTAGAAGTGGAAATTTCCAAAATAAAAATAATTAAAATGTAGATAAGAAATTTTCAAAATGTATTTCATTTTTACTTTTCAGAAAAGAAAATCTTAAAATATATAAGTTGATACTTTAAGATAATCGCGTATAATTCATGACACTTTAATATTATATTCGAATTGATGTTTTTGTAATAATTAAAATATTAAGGATTTGATTAGGTGTCTTGAATGTAAAATTTCGTCAAGAATATTTGAAATTATACAGCTAAGCATTAGCGACCTTAAAATGAAGACGCATCAGATAGCATTAATCGAAATCCAGTTATTGTAAAAATGGAAGTGTTTCATTAAAACTGTAACTGTAAACCATGAAAAGCATAATTCAGTCGGAATCAGAAGGAGCTTAATTATGATGGTAACAGATTAATTATACAGGGAACTGACTCATAAAAATTTTCAACGCAGAAACTAAATTGTTTTCAGAATTAAGAAGGTTTAATCGTATAAATAATTTATATTTCAAATGTCAATTGAATTCAATTGTTAGTTCCAGAGATATTAGAAGAAATGTTTTTAGTAACTATTTATTGGATTATTTCTGGCAAATGATTCATAATATTTCTCCCTTTTCCAAATCCGACTAGACAAGATTATTAAGATCGATAATTAAGATTTATAAGCTACTATACGCCCCGTATGAGTGCGTGATTTCTGATCATATATTTGACCTTGAATATTTCTAATCTATTGCAAGAGAATGTATTTCATTTTGGATTAAGGGATTTTATGACCCGAAAAGAACAAATATAAAACAATTGACTTGGTACATTTCTTGCTTTTATAGTAACTCTATTTAATGATTTATATTTTTAGTAATAATATTTAATTGGACTTTTTAAAATGTTTTTGAATTCATAAGCAATTATTTGTCGTTTGACATTTTGAAAACTGACGGGAAAAAAAGCATTTTTATCGTAAAATCTTTGAATTACTTTTTAACATACGGGGATCAGTTATTGAAATTCTTATAACTCAGGAACATTAGAATTTGAAATCATTTCGGGATGAGAAATGAGGAATATGAAGGGGGAAAACGTCAAACGTAATTAAAAAAATTATGTATTTTTTAACGATATTTATTATTTGATCCATTAACATCACAATTCGTTTCCCATAGAGCCATTAACATTGATACTAATTTTATCCAGCTACTATAAATTGGAAAGTTATTGAGTGTTTCGATTTTTTTAATCCTCTCGACTCCTCTATTAAAATGAAGCCTGATTGGGAAGACGAACAGTGAGGAATTCCCAATCATTGAATACAAGGAAATATGTGTCTGAGAAATTGAACAGAAATTTGGCAGTTTTAGGAGTCCATTTCAAAGCAATAAAATTGGTTTAAATGTCTGTTTATATTATTTTGAATTGGAACTATATATGTTTTTTTAAATAGTAATCAGAAAATTTTTAAGAAATAATAAGGCTTTAAGAAGTGTATTATAATTTATCAGATTTTAGTCAAAAGTTTAATATGTGCAAGGTTTATTGAAAAAAAATATTCATTAAAACGCAAGTGTAAATAAAAAAATAAAAATAAACCTTAAAAAAGCCTTTAAACTGCTTTCCTGTAAGAATTTGAAGATGGACATTAATGCTGTTTACTTCCAGCATCTATTGGCAAACAAGACTCTTGCTAGTTGAAGAAATAAGATATGAGACTGATATTCCTCGGAGAATGAGTGAGGCAGAATGTAAAGAAACTTAAATTGTGAAATGTTATTTTATACTCTTTGTTATTTTTTAAGCGACATCGTAGAAATAAATTAACTTAGAGATGTCATCAAGTCTATCCATGAGTCAGATTTCAGTTACATTTAATCAAGAGTTATGAAAACCACCTCTGTGGCAGATAAGTAAAATTTCTTCAATTCTAAAAATGTGAATTCTAGTTCACACATCCATATATATATATATATATATATATATATATATATATATATATATATACATAGAGAGAGAAAGAGAGAAGAGAGAGATAATGGAAAGAACTCGTATTTATACGTATGTTTATTAACTGTGCAGTTGAACCTTATCCATATATACACGTTAAATTTTATTTCATAAGCAACCATGTCAGATTTAAATGGTTAATATCTTGTAGAATTTCTTTTTTTTTCATTTTTGCTCAAAAAATAATACATTTTAATAACACTATATAAGCGTTTTCAGGGAGTGATACAGGATAATAAATACCGTTTGAGAGATAATATTTGAAAGGCTTCGAACCAACTAAACCTGGATTATATTTACACTTAAATTAACTTAAACAGCATATATAGCATTATCTGCGTTACGAGACAAATGTTATACATTGATTTGAATAAAGTATACCCCACTTAATGGCATGATTCACCTTTCAATATGACCAAATACAGGGAGAATAAAGTTATTGATATTTTAATATTTCTTTCACTGAGTAAAAAAAATGTAAGAAACAAGAAAATTCAAAATTCAAGTAGGCATACAAATCTATATATGAAGGAGGGAGGGGAAACCTAATACGTACGTCGTATACACCAAAATGTTTTATTTGTTTTGGTTTTACCTTTCCATAGGCAATGTTTCTGACACGTATAAAGTCTTATGAACTCAAGTTTTTATTTTCATAAATAGTTAGATATTTTTTGAAGGATTGAGAATATTTCTACCTGATGAAATTACTCCTACTTCATTCAGTTTAATTCTGTGAAACAGTTTTGACATCATATTTTTTCTTACTATTCCTTAAATGTTAAATATGACTATTGGACATTTCAGTACAAAATATTTAATAAAAAAAATATCCCTAACATATACTGTTATGATGCTATTGTCTGCCTGCGGAGCAATTATCGTAGCGGAAAATACAGTTTTACGGCGAAGGGGAGAAATAAAAAAAAATAATGTAATGCTGTGCAAATAGAGAGGACCTTGGTTGCAAATTTGGTCTACAAATATCATCAAGTCATCCAATTTGGTGGCAATACTAGACCACACTAGTTGAAAGGAACAGCCTTTTGAAACTTCTAAGACATTATTTAAGACGTATATATATCGTTTACTGTATGTATCCACCAGAAAGAGAGAATTCATAGAGTGTGCGTAGATTTTTGGTGCAAATGTAAAATTTTGATTTGTATTGCTGTGTTCAATGATTGTGCGAACTTTGAATTGGAGCTATTGTATGAATTTATGTATGTATGTGTGTCAATTACTCTTGTTAAAAGGAAATATAGTGTACTCGCTAGAGATTCTTGGAATAAATTTGAGTTTGCAAGGAAAAAAGTTTGCTTTTTAATTGAGTGGAACTTTTTTGCATTTGAAAGGACGATCCACTACATAACAATAGGGAATATTTTTAAGACATTCGGTGATAGTGAAAAAGAAATAAAAATGCAAAGCGTATTACTTTGTAACATAATTAGATTTAGAGTGTTATCATATTTATCTTTGATTCTAAACATTCTTTGAATTTTGAATCATATTTCATAGTGCGTAATCATATGTAATACAGAGTGCTCTCGACGCACGACCAAATCATGTTTCGAATAACTGATAGTAAGTTAGATTGGTCATAAATCGGACTTACACTTTTCAACACTATTCTCATTCAAATGGATTATAAAATTGTACTTGATGAACAAAAATAGCAAAAGTTCCTTTTATGTACAGTAAAAAGTACGGGTATTTATTGTACATAATAATGAACAATACGTTCTGCATATTTCCGAATGTAAGCCGATCCGTGTGTAAACGAAGAATGTGTTTTTTTATTTAAAGGCCTATCTATTATTCCACTTGGTTATAAAGAAGAAATGAAAAAGAAAAGTCCTGTAACGTTCGAACTTGACGCCAGGAAGGCGAAAAAGTTTCCAAAAAGGTAGAAAGTTTTCCATTCAAATTATGATGAAGTAAAATTCCTCTTGCGAGCTGTGAGAGTTATATGTACTGTAAGTAACTATTTCTGAGGCTAGCATCTTGTTACCTTTAAGTTGTTGTACTGTATACGATTGAAAACTTTTGCCTAAAAGATATAATGAAATAGAAAATCAGCACAATTCAAGACATGGATGACCTCGTTTGCTTAAAATTATAACAATATATTTGCTTGATATTTATCCTTAATTTTGAAAAAACATCAGATTTATCGTTTTGGTGACGACTCAAACTACTAATATATAAACACTTTCGAAAATAAAATAAGTAATTTTCCTATGCAAAATGATCATTTTATTAAGAATTATTTCCCTCATTACGAGAATTATATACATATATATGTATATATATATGACCATAACTTATAAGATGTTAGAGAAAATTCTAAAATGCTTAGCTTATTGACGGAAATATACTGTATACCTGATGCGCTCTATACTGTGCATTTTGTAAAGAATCAAACAAACAAATAAAAACCCTTAAAATTATTTCTTGATTTTGCTATTTTTATTTATTTATTTTCTCTGGTTGAAAGTACGGTTGGTCGTAAGTAGAAATAAAGAGGTGTTACAATTGGAATAATGATGCAAAATATTCGAAGTCATGGTAAAGATGACATCCAAAAAAGTTATAGGCATTTCTGAGAAAAAAATATAGGTAAAATGCATTCAATAAGCAAAACGACAATTTTTTTTTGAATTAATTAACAAGGAAAAAATTGAAAATATTTATATATACTTCTTTTAATTTATTCCGTATAATTTCATTAAGTAATAAACAGAAAATACACTATTGAAACTCACTAATTAGAATTCTTTCACTGATTTTATTTTCTTATCCAGATATAAGAAAAAAAATGGAGTCTCTGAATTTTAAAGCTTGTAAAAAAAAGTTTTTTCTCCTCGCTTTCTGGAAAAAAGTGATATTGCAGCAATTCAAGGTATTGAATGATGGTCAACTCCTTTGCTATTTAAAATTTTAGATAATTTGTTATTGTAAAAATGCTAATATTAAATAGCATTTTTTTGCAACAAAAACAATGTTTTTTTAATATTAGTCTAAGTACATGTGTAAAAGGAATGATTGTTCTTTAGTACTTTCATTCGTAGCACAGTCTCACTTTTATTGGAAATCTTAATTCACAATTAAGAAAATGAAAAACCAATATAAATATTTTTGTTATTTTTATTTTCAAATAGTAACAAATTATTAATCCGTTTCCACTGTGCTTTAGGATATTCCAAGAGTTAAAGTTAATAGTCAAAAATTCAAACACTATTATTCCTTTCGAAATTGTCAAAAAAGAAGAAAATTCACTCAAGCTATTATAAACGTAACAAACATTTGTTAAAAAAACTAATTTAAAATCATAAAATTCCTTCTCTTCTCTAAAGTAACAGAATATCTCTTGTAGAATCACAATAAGCTGGCAACTCTACCTAAAATAAAGTTTTCAACCAAATGCATAACAAAGTACGAAAGCCGTTGAATAAGTCCTTAGAAATTCGAACAGATTGTGCTCGTAGCATCGAAAATGTTTTTTTAGTAAGCATCATGACTCACTAGACAGATGTCTCAGTTTCTCACATTCGTGATCATGATACTTCTCGCACCTCAAATATTCTTCGTCATAATATTTCCGGCCAATGAGAACATCTTCACCTTTTCTGGAAAAGATTCGCTGGAACCAACCCAACTTTTTTATTTTTGCTTTATTTCTGCTACAATAAGACCTAGATAACGATGAATATAAGCCTCAAAGATGATGACAACAAGACACTTCAGCTATCAAATTTTAATTTGGCAGGAAATAAATACTAAATCAAAACTAACAAATGAATCAATGTCATATTTGTTTCAGCTCAGTTTAACAGATAGCAACATCTATTGGTAACAGCGATTTGCCATCTGTCTTCAAAAACAAGAAATTTTTGAACCACCCTCGTAGTTTGAACCTGCTTTATCATCTAAGTCAATCGATTTCCACCGATGACCACAATAATGCTGGTGACCTGTGACTTGAGTGCTACGTACCAGTGCTGTCTAGCACTTTTATTTTAGTATGCCTTAGTATGTCAAAGTAAGACGCTCCAATCATACATCACGACAAATGATATAAATGGCCCATGCGTCGAATAGAGCTTATTTAGAAACTGCCAATGGAGGCATTTCAAACTACAGTCAACAAAACAGGGGAAGTATATCCATCGCTGTATACTTCCCATTTTTCCAGTAATAACTGGAAAAGCAATATTCTCTAAATACCATTTAGAAAATTTCACAACAGATTAAATACTTTCCCTCGTAGCAGTAATCCTCTCTCTAAAATTAAAACTAACGACTTCAGGAGGAAAAGCGCTTAATATCTGGTTCGGGAATTGTTTTCTAATTCGATTGTTCTAAAACATAGCAACAGGCGTCTCCTGGACATGATTTGTTTGCACCCGAAGATGAGCACTTCGATCGTGCCCCGTCAATAAGGTCAAACAACCTTCGCAAAATGAGTGAAAATTTCAATGGTGAAATTGTTATGCTTTCGTCATTTTTGATACGATGTTTAATTCTATGGTAAAATGTTGTAAATATTTTTTCCATGCAGAAAGCCTGATGTGGTTACATAAATAAAAGACCGGTCATATACTCAATGATATATTTGGCTCTTTTCTTACTAAAGATGAGCTGTCAAATTACCTTATGACAAAAAAAATATATTAAGTGGTCAGGTTTTATGCTTAAATCTTGGGTTAAAATTATTGTTGAAATTCAAAATTAATTTAATTTAACAAATATGTTATTGTATCAACTAATAAAAACAATCGCAATATTTTAAAATGATTTATGGCTTTTATTTCATGAAATTAAACAATTAATTACGTCTAATACCTTGAAATACATGTCATATATAAAGAAAACTTAATTCTCATAAAAACTCCAGTATTGTTTGTTTATCATTAACAAGTAAAGAGAGTTTTGGGGAAACAATGAAAATTTTGGATACATAATCAAGGATGAGTTTGAAAAGAAAAACTTCTTAAATTTCATAACAGTCACTGCATATAATCTTTTAAACAAAATTCTTTCTTTGAGATCTTCCTTCCCTTCTTTGAGATTTCTTAACACATTTAATAAATTTCTTGTCCTAAGTGCACATTTAATACAAGGGTGGTCCAAATAGTACTCGTATTTGAAAACAGTTGGCATCGTTAAGGGAAACTGTTGTTACCACTGGCTGCTACCATCTGTAAAACGGATCTGAAACAAATTTGATATTGATTCATTAGTTAGTTTTGATTCGGTAATCATTTCCTGCCAAATCAAAACTTTATTGCTCACGCATCGAGTTGTCACCGTCGGTGAGACCTGCATTCATCATTATGCACCGTAAATCAAACGCAATTCATAACGTTGGATTGTTTTTGGTAAACGTTTTCCAAAATAGGCAAAGATGATCTCATCGGCCGGAAAAGCTATGACAAAGAATTTTTGAGGTGCGAAAGACATCATTATCATTAATATGAGTAACTGAGACATAAGACAGTTGTCAAGTGAGTCATGATGTTTACTAAAAACAATCAATTTTCGATGCTACGAACACAATCTCTTAGTATTTCTTAAGATGTACTATAAAATACTTGTATTTTAGTTACTACGACTCAGTCCCGCATACAAGAGTAAAATTACAGGTCATTAAAGAATTTAAATAATAGTGGAAGCTTACTGTAACTGAAGAAATTCAATATTTTTGTTTGCAATTGGAGTCAATTTTATAAATAAGATAGAGATATATCATTATTTTTCGATCCAAAATTTTTCATGATATCAAATTCGAGATAAAACCAAATTTAAGATACTTCTTGTGACATTTTTGTTTTAAAATTATTCGCACAGCTTAGGTTTTTTATGTAGCTAACAATATTTTGCTTATGGACATGATTTTTCTGATACATACGCATTAGGTACCATTTTTAAGAATAATGTTCCATAAATATACAAAATATTTTACTCCTCATGTATAAAACAGTGCATAATTTATATTGAACCAACTTTTTTAATGACATTACTGTAAACTTTCTTTGAAAAATTTTAAAATTTATAGAACTTTGTAATTTTGGTAATTTTAATTTTTTTCTTTTCTTCATTTAAAAATTATTTCTTAAGATTTAGGTATTACTTAAAGAAAAAGAATATTTTTGGTTCATTATGTGCATAAATACCCTTTAGAGAAGCATAACCAATTTGAAACCATAATGTGTAATAGTTTTCTTTAAAATGGTATCTAAATGCGAATATATCTCACAAAACAAGTCCATATTCAGATCAAGAGGGCGAAAAACTTTTTGACAAAAAATTATTTCATAGTTCGGCAGAATGATTAAAAAAACCTTTCTCAGCCACACAAAATATCTAATCTCTACCAATAATATGAAAAGCTATATATTACAAAGCCACGGAATCTTAGATATGGTATTCCACAATTCCTCGCATGTATTGGTACCCTTAAGACACAAGAACAGACCAACGAAATATATTTGGCAAAAATGAATATAGAAGGACATTAGCGAAATCAATTATCTAAGTTTTCTTTAAAGAATTTAATGGTTTAACTTTAGAAAAACCAGGTTTAACACAAGTATGTGTTTTGAAATTGATACTGTAATTCACTCCGCCAGTTAAAGATAGTAGCTATATGATATATTAAAACAAGATATAATTGATTATAACGTAAGGAAAATATTAAATGAACGTGCGATAATATATATACAGTCTCTGTTTGCTTCGTCTGTTTTACTCTATAAAAAAGATTATGACAAACAAGCTGATTCAACTGAAGCTAACAGATTCACAATCGATTATAGGAAATTAAGTGCAAAACGAAGTATCCTTAATATCCCTTACCATTGATCGAAAATATTCTTACGAATATCCCCAAATGTTAAATTATGTCAAAGTTAAATATCCGCCCGGGTTTCCTCCAATTAGCAATAAATATAGCAGATGGTTTTGTATCAACGAACGGGGCTTGTGCATTTGCACGTATGCTTCCTGGTTTATCGGGGAGTGGTCCAAATTTCTAACAGGCTATTGATTCACAGAATTTTAGGAATTCTACTTTCTTTAATACGAATATACAGGTGTGCTACTGTCGAAATAGAATATAGTTTGTAACATAACATTTTACCTGTATATAACGGTTAGTTATAGAAATATATCACATTAAGGTGGGGAAAATCATAGTTTTCTAATTTTGAATCCCGTGTTGCTCTTACATAACAATCCTTGTTTATTTATATATTATTAATATCACACTAAGAATTATAGGATTACAGACCCTGACAAAAGCTATTACAGATTAATACACATGTAAAGCCTACGCTCTCTACAATGCAGTTGTGTTAATAATTCGTATATCTGTTGCGGAAAGACACTCTGATTAATTCCTGTGTAATCTGCATCAGCTCAAAGAATCCAAATTAATAAACTCTTAATATTATTGAACTCTTAATAAGTAACAGGAATTATACTTTTCATGAAGAACTGTGATAATCAGTTATGTCACGGACTATGTGCATGAATTGCCTTATGTTTTCCCTTTGAAGTTTTTCTCAAGCCCATCCGCGTACATAACGTACATTTCTGCATTGCGAAAGTAAGTTATCAACACATTGCTACGTATATGGAGCAAAGGTTGTAGTTGATAATTTTAAAAAATAAAAGTTCATTATAAGCATATATATATTAGATATTAATGAAATATGAAGGAAAGATTAGAAAATGAAATATTAATGAGAGCTTAAATAAATAAGTTAGGGACTTTAGAACACAATTTAAGGATACATTTAAGAGAGTTATGTGCATTTAGGAAGTAATTAGGTTCAAGTAAATTGATTAAAGTTAGTTAATTTATCAATTTCAACTATTCCCTTCACTTTGAAAGTTATAAAACTCCTTTGTGAAAGGTCGTTTGGATCCATCATCGTATCACGCTTATTTCACAAGGAAGGGTTGTACGAGTTCACATTCGCATTTCTTAAAACTATCCACTGGGATTGCGTTTATACTGAGTTTGAAAAAGAACCTCATCTTGAGAAAGAACCGGGATATATGCAAGGGCTCTATTAAAAAAAGTGTAATGAATGGGAAGAAGTATATATGGAACGAATCATAGAGGAAGGCTGCAGAGATTAGAGCAAATGTATGAAGACATTCAGAAGAGGATAAGTACATATTATCTCCCATTACATTTAAGTTAGAGTACAAACAGTTTCTCATAAATTTACATCATCACTACACATTAGCACAACATCTCACATCATTAACATTCACATTAAGTTAAGTAAGTCCAACATTTCACTTATTTTGATTACTTTAGGATTTCAATAAACTATTTAAAAACTTAGTCTCTTTTTTATTGAGTAGATGTGTCTCTCATACAAACGAAGCGAATGTGTCACATTATCATTTAATTATCATGATAACAACTATCATAAATCCACTTGTTTGTTCTTGCAGTAGTTTTATTAATTATAGTTTCAAGTTAAATAAACTGTAGAATTTGAAGGGTAAGAAGAATACACACACCGTGTTAACAAAACTAAGGTTTGCTTTTTGGAATAATTTTTTACGGTGACTCATTGGGAAAAGAAACGTATTTTTTTTTTTTGCAAAGAACAGTGAATATATATTACGATTCCAAACAAACTCCATTAAGCAAAGTAGCAAAATAGGCCACGGCCAGACATGATTGCAGTGAAAAGAAAATCTTGCATTTCGACCTATTCAACCATTAAATTTTAAAAATTTAAATGATTATCGAAAGCATATTCACATAATTGAGGTTCACATCATTATTATCCACAGTTTCAACGTACCAAGAGTCGGGCACCTGGCACATTCCATATTTGAACTAAGTCATCTACAAAATCACATACACATAAAAATATAAATTGATTAATGAAAGTCATTAACTTCCTCATACTTTTCAATAAGAAAGGTTTGAAAAAATTATTGTATCTGCTTCAAAAGGAATTTTTTGAAAAATATGACAAAATGAATTTAAGAGTTATTTTTGGTGGTGATATGCTTTACACATCAGCAAAGCTCCTTAAAAATTTGAAATTGTATGATTAACTGTAGTGGATTGTATAAAAAACAAACAACAGACTTTCAATTTTATATTTAAGAAGAGAGAGAGAGAATTGTATACGCTGTGAAAATTTTATATCGTCCAAGTTATAGCCTGAATAAATTCGTCGGTGGTTTTTAAAAATGTACATTTATCATCATCTCTTTTCTTTTTTCTTTATATTTGTAGAAAAATACAGCTTGATCTTAAAAGAAATCACGACAGTTTTTTTTTTTTCTAGGCATATTTTGCAATTATAACATTTAGCAAATCAACACATTTAATACATTTTAATGTAGTTTACAAAATTAATATTAGAAAAATACAGCCCTCATATTGCGTTATTAGAATGGTGGAAACTGCGTTAAACAAATTTTATGCTCATTAAAATAAAGTACTTAAAATTTATATGATCGTAAAAGTTTGTGATGTATTGATCCCTGTTTTTTTATCAACGTAAAGTCACGAGCTCATCTTTGAATGGTTTATAAACAAGTATTTAAAAAGTAAAATTAAATTAAATACTAAGCTAACAACATTAAAAAAAATTTAACTATAGAATAATAATTATTTTTTCCTGTTGTAGATCGATTGCAGCTTTTGAAAACATACAGGTCATGCCATCTATTTTTGAGAAATTTAACCAAATTCAGTAATATACTTTATTTGATTTCATACACTAGTACCGTTACTTATTTTTCAAGTGCTGTATTAATATTGTAATAATTCATGGCACATTTTCTTAAAGTTAAACTTGCTTTTCTTATAGAGTCGATTTTTATCTCTGGTTTTAAATAAATAAATTTACACTTTTTAGGATGTTATCAATTTCCTTCCCATAAATGCTTTCGATACTTTTTAAAATGAAATAAAAACGATCTTTTAATCAAGCAAAAATTAATAAATGAAATAAATTCTAGATTATAATAAAATTATGTGTTTTTGATAAAACATATATTTTTTAAAATATTTTGGTTTTCATTTTATGTGAATATTTTTCATTATATGTATATTACGTTTTATAAACAAGTATTTAAAAAGTAAAATTAAATTAAATAGTAATCAAAAAAATTATTATTATGAAGCTACGTATTTTGGGTATTGGGTCAAATTCAGCGTCAAAAATTTCCAGCCATTTGAGTAATAAAATATAATTGAAAGAAAATCTTTTCAAGCCAAATAAATAGATGGTAAAGATTATTTTAACCAAAGCTTTCCTATTTCGTAGAGCAAAATTAGTATGTAGCATTGACATGCAATATTCATAAAACTTTGTGATAACAAAAATAGTTTACTAAATTTGTTATAAAAATGCAAAATAATATTCAACTCTATAAAATTGTCTATTTCTATCTAATTATTCGAGTTGATGTCATAATTAAAAATCTTTGTACTTAAATTACTGAAAAATTAATTAAAAGGATTTGCGAAAAATGTCGACTTCATAAGTTGTTATATAGAACAAATTTTTACTTATATTCTTTTCTTCTTTGGCTTAATAAATGTGTGTATTTATCATACTATATATATATATATATATATATATATATATATATAATACTTAAATAATTAAATAAAATTAAGCTAAACGATTTGCTTTAGGAATATTTTGGAATACTGATACGGGAGTAAAGGGAAGAGCTAAATAAAGAGAAAAGATAAAGGTATTTTACTGTCTTCAAGAGAACAGTAGATTAGTGGGAAAGACTCAGTTTGTAATTAATCATTGAAATATTGATTTTTTTCCCTTTTTTGCTTTCATCAACCGTTTCAAAAAACATTAGCCAAAATAAGCTAAGAGTATTGTTAAACATAAATAACGTAAAATACTAATTAAATTATCTTTTGTTATAAATTTTCTCTCATCCGAAAATATGGTTTTTTGTTTCATTGTTTGAGATAATGACTTTTTTCCCTGTAAGAGTCATCAGTTTAAAATTTACCGATTCAAATTGTTCCTTGGTGCAGAATTTCAAAGTAATTAGTGGTTTTATAAATAACATAATTTAAATGGTAATGTTTTGTTAGTGATTATCCTCTGATGACCTTAGTATTTTTTAATTTAAAATTTCTTATTTTATTAGTCAAGATGTTTTTATTAAAATGCTTTGTGATAAAATATTAATTTCCAGAGACACGCAGAGAGATATTTTTTTATTCTTTATTACTTAATGGAAAATAAGCATTTTAATAGGATCCATTATATTTATAGAATAATCCAAATAAGCTGATCCATTTTAACTTGAAATGCAAGATGCAGTATGAATAAAAGTGGATCACCTTTCAAAAATCATTTTCTGTTAGAATTACTGTTCTACTTCTTAAATATTTAATCAAATATTTATTTAAACCATACCTACAAATCTATAGTACTTTTAACTCTTATTATAATTTATACGATTTATATATGTATTATCCTCATAAAGAATATAATAAGTTTAGTTCAATCGAGTGATGCTATACTTTGGTATTAAAACTTTAAAATATCAATGTTATCTGAAATTTTTATTTTTATTTAAAAAAAATTTAAGTTGTATATAATAACATTTCCTAGAATTTACACATACAATATGTAAATTAATATTGTATGTGTAATTACGTGTATATATCACAATTAGTTAAAGATTTTTGGAATTGAACCTCATTGTTTCAAATAGCTGTCAAACAACAATATAGAATATTTCATACATTAAAACCCTTTAAAAATGTCATGTGAGGGCTTAAATGACTACTTAAATTTAATAAAATGAGTTTTCTTAACACCTAACTTTGTAACAGGCTTTCTATAGAGTTTTTCTTTCCAAATCCAGTAATTTAGGCTTCAGTATTTGCTGTTCTGAGACAAGAATCTGCAACTCATTGGCAAAAGTAATATTTGCACTAACTATGTTAAGAATTGAATCATGGGTTCGATTCCTGATTTCAACGAATAACGGTTTGCTGGAAAAATTGCAAAGGGGGAAGGGAAGCACATTCAATCGAAATGGGTATCAAAATTATTTGATGCTGGTTGGGCCCGTCTAAAAACAATTTCTCTCTAATAAATTTCTACCATTTGTTTCAAAACCCAATCTTAACTTAGTTCCTTTTTTATTTTATACAAAACTCTCCAGAGAAATTTTAGAGGATGATCCTAAAATTTAAATTCACAAAAACATTTGTTGCAATCGTTCAGGAATTTTCAAAGTCTCAGATAGAAATATCAAATATATCTCTAATAACTATTGATAAATTATTCGAGGTAGATCTATTTTTATAAATAGGGTATATTGGTTAAAGATAAAGTTATATCCTAAATTATAACATCAAAATGTTTTTATTAAATGAAGAGGAATCGCCTTTTTTGGTAGCAGAATATCAGCATTTCCACAAAAAATCTAAATGTCTAGTTTACAGCTATATATTTCTCCTTTCAGAGACTATTATTAACAGTTGACATTAATAATTCGGCACCTCAAATCACTTTTAATAAAATCCGAGTTCGAATGATTTCTGAACCAAGCAAGTAGATATCAAGTTACTGAAAATAAAACTGTTAAGCTATTGCAATTCAAAATATTAAAAAAAGAAACACCTCCTCAAATATTTGTAATCAAATGCTTCATTTTCACTAGTCTTTTATTAATATCTTTTAGTGACAAAATCAGACCAATTTTGCAATTGAAAAAGTTTATTTTTTTCCCATTTTTAATTTTAGATTTCTTCAATGCGTATAAAGGCGAAGCACAAGTCAATGCTCGTCATACCCAGCTTTTAAAAATTATTCTCTTCCTTCGAAATATGATTTTGTTATACTAGAATTGACAATCATTAAAGATTTTATCGAAAATTTAAATAGTGATCTTAAATAAATTCATTAAATGTGTGAAGGAAAACTTTTAGGAGTTTTAAGAAAGAAAACTAGTATTTTCCTAATTTTAAAATTCATTTAAAGGAACAAAGTGGCTCAAAAAGTATTAGTGTTTCAAAAGTGTTTTCTCAAAAAGTACAATCTGTTTTTGATAAAAGATAGTATTGATGAGACCAGTTAATGTTCCCGTTACGTACTTGTCATCTGTTAAACAGTGCCATTAAAAATTCGACACAGCCTCATAGGTTAGTTTGATTAATCAAAATTTGATGTTGTTTCCATGAGATGATAGTGTCATTTCTGTGTCGAGTTGTTACTGTCTAAAAGATCTATTCATCGTTATACACTGATCATCTTAAATAATTCGGAATTATTTTTTTACTTTTATTTATAGTACCCAATGCTAATTTCTACTTTTATGATCATCACACACAATTTTTTTAAGAAAAATGCGAGTTTAATATATTAAATGCCTGGCTATCTGTTGGTCATTTCAAAAACTCTGGATAGTTAATTTAATGCTAAGAATATACAATTATTTAATAATTTTAGGATTTGCTATTTCTAACTTCAATGAACTCAAATGTAACCTAATTTAGCTTTCTTTGTGAGTCGATCGGACTTAAAAACTGGTGATAGCTTTGATTATTTGCAAAGGTGAGAAAATATTCATTTAGATTTCAAATTATATATTTAAATCAGGTGTTTTTCCCCATTTTAGTTGTTTTTGGATTTTTCATGTGTTTGGAAAGCTTGCCTTTATGTTTCAGAACGGATATTTAATTTGTTTTAATAATATTGAAAGTCTTCTGAGTGTGTGTATGTGTGTGACATCACTCTCATACTTTAACTGAGGGGGAGTGGTTAGTTTTGGTTTGATTTTGAAGAATTTTCAAATCTTGAATTTAATTAATTAAAAATATTTTTGAATAAATCAATATCTCCAATGAAATGTTTGCTAAGGAATTTTTACTATTAAATTCTTTTCGGTTTATTATGCTCTACATATTTCGAGTGCTCATAGGTAGTTAACTAAGCTGCATAAAAAGGTTTTTTCAAGTCCAATATTTATTTTTACACAAAGTGTGTATAAGAATTTTACTTTAATATGTTAATTTTTTCCTGTCAAGAAAGTTTTATGGCCCTAATGTTCTCTGTTTGCTAAGAGAAATAATGTTTTGAAGAGATGGAACGCTAGCAAAAATAATTTTGGAAACCAGGCTTCTGTTGATACTATTATGATACTTCAGAATGGAAGTATGGCAGATAAAACTGAACATTTCTAAGGTGTAATATTTTATATTATACCGGATACAAACCTATAGTGCCTTGTTTAAGATTCCTAATGCAACATCATAATTCATCTTAGAAACTTCCTTTGGTCAAAGAAATCGATTTGCTTAAAATTTGAACCATGTTATGCTACAGTATGTTAACTGTAACCAAACGAAGAGTGAAACATGCTTCTTAAAACAGTTGGTTTATACCAAATTGCATCAAATATCAAGTGATGTAAACAAGAATAAATTTGCTAATTTGATATAAACATGAGATAAGTGCAAGGTATGTTAGGTTTGCGACTCGGCTACTCAGTGTTGGAAAAATTCTGTATGTGCATGAATTTGCATATAATGATGAGTAAAACCTTTAACTTCTACAAGTCAGAAACTCTAGATAGATATATATTTTCCGGATAATCAAATGTTGCTTGATATTCATAGCATGATGTCAAAACTCATATAGCTCGGAGTAGGAATATATTATTATAAAAGTTGGCTGAAGAGAGGATATACGTCAAACATTAGAATAGGCTTTGTTATCGCCCTGCTGACTGGCTTTTGATATTCATATGATGTAATTTCAAAGTGGTGTGTAAAGAAAGCCAGGAAAGTAAAAATAACCCGAGAAGACAGTCCTAAATTTGGTATTTGGTTTGAAGGCCGTCAAGATGTTTTGAGTGCAACACATGTTGAGTCATCTAGTGTCGTGGAGGTATATGCATTTGTGAAATTGTTGGAAATGTTGAAAGATCTGCAGTTCATCAACCGCAAAATAAAAATTCCCCTCTGGTGCAGATTTCTAGTGTTTCTAAAAGTCAACAGTGTCTAGTGGAAAGAAACAATGGTAAAATTGGGTAAAATCTCCAATCAATGTAGAAGATCTGTCCAAAATCTTGCTTATTTACAAATGATTGGCATTTATTGAACTATTGATAGAACTAAAACAAAGAAAAAATATTAGGTGTTTTATACAATGTTAGTTGCATCTAAATTTAATTTGTATTATCTTTATTATTTCGTATAAAAGTATTGTGTTCAAAACTGAAGTAAAAATATTAAATTAAGATTAAGCTGAATAATCTGTCATAAGCAATATCATCGATTTTGTGAAAAAGCATATATATATATATATATATATATTTCCAATAATTCAAAAAACATGAATGACTTGAAATAACTAAAATATGCTTAGAGTTATTTTATAAAAGTTTAAAAATTTCAAGAATTTTAAATTTTTTAACTTTTCAAAATAAAGGTTAACTTAATTTACTTTTTCTTCAGAATAAATTTAGTAACATAATCTGAACGAAAAGAATTAATATCTTTTAATATTACTGTCACCACAATAGTTTTGAAAAAGAGCACTGTGTAGCTGTAAAAATGTGTATCCGAAATTCAACAACATGCAAAACAATTTTTTTAAGCGTAGAAATACTACTTTGGCTACGTGACATAATGCTATCCTAAATATCTATATAACCATAAATTATAGACATTTATTTTTGTGGTTTGGCATCAGTTGTATAATTTACCTTTGCATGTTCAAAAGTCGTTAAATCCTCAAACATAATAAACTACCATTGAGGAAAAAAAGTAATTCGTACCTTGGGAAACGTAGCAAGTGCCTCCATTAATGCCGTAAGCAATAAAACTCTTTAGTACTGCCACCTAATAAATATCTGTCACGTAACAATAATATTATGGTGAATACCCTAATTTGAAGAAAAAAATAAAGAGTAAATCAGAGTTTCTATTTGCTTATGAATTATGTGTTCATGAGCTAATTTTCTATAATTTTGTTTTTGACTCATAAAAGAGGTAAAAGTCTTAGACTTTCTTTAAATTATCCTGAAATTTCAAAATAATATAGATCTTAGTTAACTGTTATATCTTATTAAATTGTTCTAAGCAAAACATATATCTAAACAAAATATATATTTATACGTATATAAATATAATATATACATTTATATAAAGATAAATGAAACCTAAAAAAAAATGTGATGAATTATTTCGTTTCCTGCAAAAAAAGAATATATAGAAGTTTCCTTTGCAGAGGTTAATATTTAAGCAAATCTGATAAAAATTTGAATTAAATAAACTTGCTTAAAAATTCGTCATGAGGTAGAGAAAATAATACCTTAATATTTTTTACATTTTAATATGGCGAAAAATAATTTAACATAAAGGAAAATAATAAACTATGTATTTTTTCAGAATTTTTCATTAATATTTCATTTATAGAAGATAAAATAAGATTTAAGTGTCTAAATCACAAAATATCTATGTATTCCTCTTTGGTTTAAGGAAAGAATTCAAATAGTCAATATAACATTAAACCAAGTCTCAGAAGGGCAGCATTTCTATTATGTTAAGTGAAACTTAAGTTAGTGAGAAATACATAGATGTTTCTGGGGTAAGGAAAAATTCCATATAATTAATAAAACATTATAAGTAAATACATAGTTATGTTTAATGTTTAAGTAAATAACATATTCAATTTGGTTTCAAATGTTTTATTTTGATGAACATTAAAGTAAATATATCAAGAATGTGTTGAATCTTTTGAAAATTCAAATTAATACCATTATAAAATATTTTGTGAGCATACAATTTCGACAACTAGCTGTGTAATTCGCAATATAGGTATTCTACTTAATAATAAGTACTACAAAACAAATCGTTCTACAAAAATGGTATCGGAAAGTTGGAGGGTCGCTATAATCAGTGTATCACCCTTGAAGGGAATTATATTGAATAAAAAAAACTAATTTTTAATATTATATATATGTGTGTGTTTTTATGTGTATATATATATATATATATACAAACACACACACACACACATATATATATATATTAAGATAAAAAATTCATGAAACAAATGCTGGATTTAATGAATTAATCTCAAAATTGAGTAGTATTAATGTGGTTCAGCATCAGTATCATTTATATGCTTAAGAATTAAAGTTATTGTGTGACAATACACTATTATTCATTAGTTCCCGCTAAAACCCCACAATCCAGAATATAATGCATTTCAGGGCTTAAATTTTTTTCCTCAGTTTTCATAAAATTTAATTCACTTTTTTTTCTTTACTTTAATTTTGAACACATTCAAACTTGAACATTAAAAAATGATTTTTTTTTAAAGTTAGTTTAACCACATACTTAATAATCATTTAGTATTGTTTTATTTGATGTAATTGAAGTATTAACATTTACAAAAGTTATTAGCTGAATTATGCTCAATATAATCACATTTAGAATAGTGATTATATCGAGCAATAACTTTTTAAATTTTCATTTTATTATTTTTAAAATATACGTTGACAACAATATGAAACGTATCCTCACATTGTGTTTTACAAAACATGTTTGGATTAGAGCTGGTTTGCATTTAAGAATTGAATGGGTTTTAGGTAACATCTTAGAAATCTCTTTCTACATTCCACGGTAAATTAAATAATCTTAATCGAAGTAATATTTTTGTCTTTCTTACATCCGGTCGGCATTTTTTTAAATGTACTGTTTATTTTTGAAAATTCGCTAGCTGAATTTTTCAATTTTCTAGCGAGTAGCTTCATCTATGCAGTTGCGAAAATGGAGAGAAAAGGTACTTCGGGAGAATTTTGATGGCCTCTGCATTTCTCAATATATTTGGAATGATTTTACATGCATTGATAACATATAAAAAAAGTTTTTTTGATGTGAATATTAAAAGACGGGTCTTTCATAAACACGCTCTTTGGAGTTTTGATTTCATGGTTTCTTTCTACGCTTCAATAAGGAGGGAATGAATATTTTTCAAGTTAAAGTATAAATATTTTGAAAGGATAAATATTTTGAAAGCCGCGATGAATCATCTCCTATATGATATGCTTACTCAGCAGCTAGCTGCAAGTCTGAGTGGGAATTGGATTTTCTATTTACTCTTTGAAAGTATTTTTGATGACACAGGGAGCTTAAGAACTAATTATTTTACGAATTTTCCTTTTTTAAAAAATATTAGCCAGGTTTGCAGAAATGATTCTAATTTTAAATTTCATACAGGTATCACTTTAAATAACCAATCTAGGGTTTTGCAAACCTATTCAGAAGGGCTCTATTTAAGTGAAATAAGAATTACATTTTACTTTCTGTTAGAAAGATGTTGATCACATTTCTGTTTACTTTTGGAAATCGCTACAGATATTTTAATAAATAAATTAATCACCGTAGTTAATTTTTTAAAAATGATTACACAGTTGTATCTCGTGCATTTAATGTTAATTATCTCAAACACTGATATGTATGAAAATGATGTTAGTGATACTATATCCCTTTAAATCTATTGGTTAAATCCAGTTTTAGCCTGTATCTTGGAGGTTGAAATTAAAGTGGTTGCTAATCATGCTAAATATAAGATTAATTTAAAATTGAAAAATGGTCAATTCAATGTGTCTATCACGCCCTTTTTACTGCAATTAAGTTTTCTGTTGTCAAAGCATTGGCGATAATCGGTATGTATTATAAGTGACTGAATAATTATTATAATCATTGTCATTTTCATAATTATTTGCATTTTTATTTCATTTTCTAGGTGGAGATTCTTGATTAATATTGGAGATTAAGTATTGTTATACACACACAGTAATGAATTTAAAACATTCTTATGCAATTCTTATGTAAGATATTTGATTGATTAAAATCTGGTGTTATCCTCACATATTTATCCAGAAATAATTGCTTTGTTCTTTCTTTTTTATCTTTTCATAGCTAAATATTATATTATACTTACCTCTTATATTGTTCTTCTTAACAAGATATAGATTCTATCATGAGTCATTGATGGCTATCAATTCGTCAAGATCTTTAAAGTCATTTTAATATTTTCGATTGTTAGTCTGAACTATAGCAATGCTTTAGAGAAGAATACCCATTACTTTCCAATTCTGAAATATATATGAAATAGTGAAATGTTTAAAAGTAATGAATATACGAAAGTCGAGAATCATCTGCGCTTTTAATTTATTTGGAAAGACAATGTGAATTACAATGTGAGCTACTATGTGAATTAAATATTTAATGCGGACGAAGCCCTATTTCACTCTCCTTCCTACATAGTCATTCTAATTGCAGAAAATAACTTGGAATCAACAACATGTAAATGATCTTTCGTAAATATTTTCTCAGGTACTGAATTACCACAAATATCCGAAAGCAATAGGAAGAAATTTTCGTTGGGATTATCGTAGTCTGATTTAAACTGATTATCTGAAGCACAACTCGATTTACTATGTTTCGCTCAGGATAATATCGCTTTTTATTTGTATGGTAATCACTAATTAAAATTTATTAATTATATCTAATTAATCATTTGATATAAAATAGTTAATTAGATACAAAAACACGCAAATGAAATTTAATGTTGTTCATATATACAAAAATTTATCTTATGCTAGTAAACCTCTATGGAATAATCGCTACTAGGCGTTTAGATGCCATCAAATCCCTCAGAATCCTTTCATCGTATACCTCGAGATCTGGAGAAATCCCATATAAATTTGAAGATAAAGTAAAATTATTTTTCTTCCATTGTAATCGAGGTGACGAAGCAACGCTTCTTGCTTTATTCGTTTTAAAAATGTATATTTATTGTCTCTCTCATCAAAATAAATTAATAGTCTTCGTAGAAAAGAGTCATTCTTTTTACAACCATTAATAAATTGAATGTTCCATTTTTACTTATTTATTAATTTCAGTATATATATATATATATATATATATATATATATATAATATATTATATTTATATATATATAATTTTCCTATTAAAATTTGTCTTTTAATGTATATCATACTTGGCTTATATTATTGTAAAGTGAGGTGGAGCAAAAATTTGTATTAATTTTAATTGTTTTTACTCAGATTGAGTTCATTATTAATATTATATACACTCATATCTATTGTAAGATTTCTTAGTAATAAACATCCTTAGATTTGTTAGAGAGAGGGAAATGATGAATTATGTTTATATCTTATTTACTTACACAATAGATTTCAATTTTTTTACTTTGAATGTTTCAAAATATTACTTTATAAAGGAATGATTCAGAATTACATTAAATAAGAATAAAAAGCTTTCTTATCTGTATTAGTATGAAGAAAAGTGTATATTTATTAATATTTATCAGCAATAAATGATTAATAGTGAATGAAGCTTGGAGGAATACAGCGTTTAAATTCATACATATAATAAAAGGTCACCAGATCATAAATATTTTCTAAAAGTTCATCATTAGGAAGAGAAATATTTAGAATGCACTAGATGGTAAACAAATAAATTGTTTTATTACAATTACTAACTTTACTCACTAATAAATGCATTTTTTTTCATTTGATCAAGTCAATTCTGAAACTTTTTTTTAATTTAAAAAATGATATATTTAATGCTCAATATAACAGAGGGAAATTTTATAAACACGGGTAAAAAGCAATTTATGAAATTAAACTTTAGTTTCCCATTCCAACAACTAACTCTCAAAAAGATTTTCTTAATTTATGCAAGGCTTACGCATAAAATCATCCAAAAAATATTGATTCTGTATATTTGTTCCATCTAATAAAAAAATGTGAAGTGATATATTTATAGACAAGAGTGCATACTACTACAAAACATAAATGTCATTTTTACCACTTTCTAAAAAAGTTGGATTGATGCAAATAACCGCCAATTGAAAAACAATTTCAGCAATCAATACCAAAAATTCTTAAACCACTCTTTCAGTAGATATCTGGTAATTAAAATTAATAGACATGTTAAAAAAATAAATTTAAGAATTACAAAACTGCCAAACAATTTGATCCATAATATTAAATATATAACTAAAATACAGATTCTACTTTTTCAAAATTTTGTCTTATGTTATTTATATTAATTAATATTTTAGTAATAACTATTAAGATTTACTGAGACTTCGACAAGGAAAAATGAGCTTAAGAGTATTTTATTCCAAATTAAATAATACTCACTTTTTAAATGACAAGCAGTAGAATGGATATTTTATTATTGACTTTTCGGTATTTTATGAAACTATATCTATTTAATTTATAAAAGGAAAGTTACATATATATACATAGATAACTATGTATGAACAAGTAATAGTCAGTAATTGTACTTACTTATGTTAGTCGTATACTTTATTTATATTTACATTATACATAAAATCCATTGCATTTACATCCTTAAAGAGTTCTTATATACAAAACAGTTTTACATTAAACATAGTTATCTTTTCAGAATTTATCTTGTAAGAAAAATCTTAAACTTTTTTTAATTTTATGATTCTAATTTAACATAATTTTTATATAAATATTATGAATGCCAAAGCGTTTTAAGTGCTTATTAAGAAAAAATCCCATTTTTGTAAAAAAGACATAATCTGCATCTATAAATTGAAAATATATATGTACAACATATAAAGTAATTTTTAGGAAAGTGTACTTGAAACCTCAAACCATACTTCAGCAAAACACATATGCAGATAATTTTCTATACGACTAAGCACACATTCGTTTATAGTTTTAAATTTCAATTTCTTGTATTCTATCTATCAAATTCTTATAAATAATATATTTATGTATTGACCGAAGCATCTTCTATTTGTTTAAACACAAAAAAAAATGCTAAATTAGAAAACTCCTTAATATCCCTATTACCTTAACGTAACTAATAATCCAACACATATGCATAAAACGCTATAATAGTATCAAAATAAAATAATCAATTTTTTCCAGTCTGTGTTTTTAAAAGTAGGTTCAAGACATTCACAAAAAATGACGAGGTGCCTTCGATTGAGGCTAACTGGTCGAGGACATTTGTCTTATTGGTGAAGGAAAAAATTGGCCTAGATTCTAAAGGAGGATACTATTTCTTGTGAGGATGAATGAATCTGCCAAAACGGGCATTGGGCTATTTTTATCCCGCGTCCATGAAATACCCGTTGCGAAATACTTAAACACTGTTACGATGAATGAAGGGAGAAAACTTTGTTTATTTTAGTTTTTTAGAACATTTTCTTTGAAAATAAGGCGAAATCTATTTGCAACTTTGGGGTAAAAGAAGCCAAAATAATTTCAGTCTCCAAAACATTTTTTTCAATCATTTTCATTTTAAAAGAGATGGCTTAATACTTTCACTCCTGTTATTGCTAATTGTTGGTAAAATAACATTTTATAGTTGTTTATTATTAATTAATTTTAATGAATAGATCCTGATTCTAAATTAATTAGTTTATTTAGTGACCAAGTTGATATAATTTCCTAGTCGAAATTATACCGAGATATTATTTTTTGAAATCCATTTTATCTGACCAAGTTGATTTTTACAGTGGTTGAATTTTTTTATGAGAGGTATTTACCACGAGCATGACTAATATGTTTTTCTTAATGGCTTAAAATTGATTTGGATACTTATGTTAATGTCATGATTGATATCATTAAAAACCTTTACTTAAGGAAAATATTGAAGTTTAGAATAATGTATATATTATGATATTTTCAACCAATTTATTATTCTATTCTTAAACTATGCTAATATTCTCCTTTCTAAGCCATTTTTCTTTCTGAAATATTGAAATTATTTTAATAAAACAAAAATTATTTAAATAGTCCAATGAAACAAAAAAATACTGTTTTTTTTCAAAGGAGGTAGGTTCGGTATAGATTTAAAAGTAACAAACGTTATTCATTCTGCAGTTTTTTCGAATGTATGTGTAATAAAATACTATAATAAAAGTGAATAATAACATAATTATGTCAAATATATCTGTCAATAATTATCGGTGTGCAGATAAGGTTGAAAGTGTAAATTTCACTTCCAGAAATTATATCAATTTTCAAATCTATAACATCATTATTTGAGAATATTCCTTTCATTATCAGCTGAACTACACAATGTTTCTCTCATGTTCGCATTAAAATGTAAAATAAAAATAAAAATAATTTAAAAAAATTTGATGTATTATTATCATTAACTTTCGAATATAATACGTCTTTTCATTTGACAAATTTCAAAGAATAATTATTTTAGTAAACATTCATTCTTGAAAACAGATATCTTATTAACATATTATGTATGTATATTATTCATCTGTACATAACATACATGTATTTATACAACGTAAAATTTGTATTGTATTCAATAATTTGATTTTTTAAGGACACATGCATAAGTAATAATTATTTTAATAAGTTTATTCTTCAGGTATACTATAATAATGATTGATGTTTCAAATTAAAACTTCATGCAATTTAGCATTACAAATATAAAAAATAAATTAAGAAAGTCAATCAAACACACACACATGTATATATATATATATATATATAAACTATTAATTGAATTACTTACATCAAATTTTTAAATTTAAATCGTAACGTACAGCTATTTTTCATTATTAATTTTATCACCTCTGCAAAATAAACTAATGGAATTTTCGAATAAAATAGATGTTTTCACATTTAGTAGATAAAAATTTACCATGTCTTCTTAGAGGGAAAATAATACAAAATCTGGTCGTTAGCTCAGGGCTAATTTCATCTAAATTAGACGCATTTTAAATATTATCTCATTAATGTAATAATGGTTTACAGGAACGGTACTATGACAAAAAATACTTATTGCTTTATACAGTCAAATTAACATAACAAAAGTGTTAGAACTTGATCTTGTGGATAACGTATGAAAGGAATCGCAAAGCATAATTTTTTATTGAAACGGAAAATAAAAACTTCTAAGAATTCGGTATAACATTTATATATAAATTTTTTTCTTATGCTTTTAAGTATTGTTCCATCTTGGTTTTAAAATAGTGTTTGCGGGTTTTTAAGAATGAAATTCTAAAATATGTATTTGATATTTAGGATGCATTAAAAATTTAAAATTAAATTTCATTAAAATATATAATTCATTATGCATTATGTGTTATCACGCATTTTAATGCTATTATATTTCTACAAAAATTTAAATTGCTGAAATAGGAAGGAAAATATTATATTTTAAAAAAATAAGGCTTTATTTTATATATATTTTATGTTATGTGTATAAATTAAATGTACTACATAAATATGATACACAAACATGTATATATATATCTGTGTGTGTGGTATTTGTAACTATAGTCAACTAAAATTATAATTTATAAATTTAACTTCATTCTGTTAAACTCAGAATTATTTTAACTTTAATCTGTGTGAAGATCATCAGCATTACTTTAGTAGTGAAGGAAAAATCTTAAAAACGTTAATTTTAGAGCCATTTTCTCATAATATTTATAAATTGATCTATAAATTCTTAAAATAAATTTATTGTTGAATGTATATAAAGTAGATGAATTATTTTCAAAGACTTCAGTAAAAAAAACCTATAGTTCACCAGAATATTAAAATAGTTAAGTTAAAGCTATTCCTTACTAAGAAATATATAATAACGACTATAATAAGAGAGAAGAAACAAAGAATTCGTTATTTTATTGAAAATGATTTGAAAATATCCTCATTGATCTCTTAGCCTTTCATCTTTCGCTTAAAAATATTTTTATCTCTCCTGTTTTCAGGAGATGTAGCTCTTGATATTTTATTTTAAAATTTTTGGAGAAAGTTTTGATTAGCCCTTTTAACTCACGTTTTGCTCTCTTTCAATGATAAAATGATGTTTCTGAACACGCTCTTTCATCAAACAGACACCATATTCGTTCATTTTTCTCAAATAACCATTAAAATCTTATTAAATTGTACAATCTGAAGAGATCTTACTTTTTTACATCAAAATACTTTAAAAATCAATTTCAAGAAGTATTTGATAAATGTTAACATTTTTCAACAACAACAATATAAGATGTAGAGTGTAATATGTCTTCGTAAATTTAAATTTAAGAAAAAATAAATGTTAAATATGTAATTACGCACTATTGTAGAAAAGTAACATTGTTGTGAATATTATTTTCAATTATCAAATAATTTTTCTTTAACTTTCATCAAGAAATAAACCGTTGAGGATATGATAAGTATGGGTTTTTGTATAACAATACATTTGTTAACTATATACTAGTGATAAATGAATGTGTGTAGTTGTCTAATTTATAATGATGATTGTGTATTTAATCCATTGAAGAAATCAATGCTAAATATAACAATACTTATGTTATGTATCAATATTTTATAAAGTTGCTTTTCTTCCAGTGATATTTATTTATCTACAACAATTTTTCATTCAATATTAGTTAATGAAGAAATGAATTTGATTGGCTATTTTCTCAGACTCAAAACCTGTTCTGAAGATAATTAAAAATGGCATAACTAACATCTACCATACGTAAAATAAAAGATAGATTAGCGTACAAAATAGCGTACAAAAACTCTATAATAAAAGAAAATTATGTGACTTTCAAAGGCTTCCAGTTCATATCAATTTAGATTCCAATGAATGTAAAGACTTGCTAGCCATGGAAGCACGAAATATGAACCAAACTTCTACAATCGCACCGAATGATGCGATGTAGAAGTTTGGTTCTCCTGGATGTGGCTGAGTGAGAATTTTCATCCAGACCCTAAAGAAACCACTATTTACAGATTTAACTGATCCAGATCAATATCATCCGCAATAGCAAGACGCAAAACAAATCACTATATGGAAACTCATCCTGATAATTCAAGAGACTTATTAATTGTACATATAGTTCACATACTCCTTTGACAGCTGACCATATTCATAAATTGTTCAACCATTCTACCAAACCCTATCAAATTTGACATAGCCTTCTCCCTAGACCACCTGATATGGCAGGTGCCATCAAGACCTCTGAGACTGTATAAGACAGACAAGCTTTTTCTCTTATGGAACATTTTGAGAATCCTGAAATTTTGAAGTTATACCTAGTTTTGAAGAGTAGGTAATAACAAATAACCGATAAAATTTTAAAAAATCAGATTTTTTTTTCATTCAGCAATTATTTAAATACTAAGTCATATACCATAAAACAAAAATCATAGTAAAATTTTAAAAAAATAAGGAAAAAAATCGAATTATTTAATTCCTACGTATATAATAATTATTTAAACTTTAAATCATAACACATAATAACAGAGCGGAATACAATTTTTAATTACTTCTATATGTTGAGTCCTTAAATTACGCATCTTGATAACAGGTATAATAGCAGAAAGTTTAATTCTAACGCCTGGTGAGGCTTTTCTTTGTTTTCGTAGCAGCATTACGAGAAAATACTGCTTTACTTAAAGGTGTAGTGGTAAACAGAAGTCAAACAATAATATATTGTTATGCTAATTTGGAAAAATTTTCTGATAAATTCGCCCAAAAAATTAACTGTTTATCTTTGTGTTTATGTTTTAATTCAGGTTCGCTTATTAAATCATTTAGATTTTCATAGTTTCTTGTACTTAATTCTTCTGGCTTAGCTGTTATTGTAAATGGATTCCAAATCCGGGAATAGTGTTCTCTAATATTCGGAAAATATTGCAGCAGATTTTTTTTCCTAAGGTATGTGCAATAGGTTTAAAAGTACTTCAGAAACTTTTTCATCGTTTTTAAAATTATTTTCAGTGAAACATTCATGTGAGACGGAAAACAATTAAAATTATTTTGTTCTACTGAAAAAATCCATGACTTCCTTTTCTCTCAAAAGATGCAATTTATCTCCAATATTAAAAACATTTAACATATTTTCCTTGAAACGATAAATTCATTTCATTGCACTTAGTAAAAATGTCTGTTAAATACACGAGTTTTTACGCATTAAAAATTACTAAATTATTTTACGCATTAAAAATTACTAAATTATTTTACGCATTAAAGAACAATTATAACTCTCTAAGAAGTTCCTAAAATATTGATAGTGCTTTTCTTCTGAATTGACATCTCACTTCTGTAAGTAGTAAAAGTGAGTTATGTTCATTGCCAATTTCATAGAACAAAAATTTAATCAATCTGGATTAAAATGGTCGAGACTTTACATGGCTTAGCATTTTTACTACTCTACCCATAACATTTTTTAAAACCGTAGGTTTTCCTTTTGTTGCTAAAGCTTGCCTATGGAAAATACAATGGCATGCTGGAGAAGTTTGTAGCTACGTGCAGTATACGTGACAAATTCCCCGTAGTTTTTCCTATCGTGGCTATAGCACCATCTGTGTAGATATCGATATACTTATCCCAACCGATTTCGCGTTTTATAAAGTATCGTCAATACAACTAAACATATATTTTACCAACTTTCATGTAAATACGCTTATTAGTAAATCTTTATAAATACTTTTATCAAATGTACAACGAAGAAATACTAGTAGTATAGTGAGTCCTGGGATTATCTGTAGAATAATCCATTTGCAATGCATACTCAAAGCAAAGTCCATGTCGATAAATTAGTCCTTTCTCTATGGTAGAAGAAAGATCGTTGATGCGTCGTGAAACAGTATTATTTGACAATTGTACTGCATCCATTTTTTGTAAATGTGTTCGTTAATAAGAAATAGCACTGTATTATTTGACAATTGTACTGCATCTATTTTTTGTAAATGTGTTGGTTAATAAGAAATATCCCTAAGATTTTTTTATTGATGATTTACTAAGTTTTTCCTCCATTTGAATGAGATTCACCATTAAATACAAAGCCGTAACTTATGCGGTAAGATGCTTCGATTTTTAGTTTTAGCAAAAGTAATTATTGAAAGCTTTAACTTTTCTGTCGAAAAACGTTGTCTCTTAAGAAAGTGTTTATATTTTCTTTTGTAATCAACATACGACGTCTCTAAGTTCCGACGAAATTTGGCTGGATACAAAGAGCTTTTTACGACTTTTGTTTGACATAAAATACACAATGTAGCAGGAGCATATAACTACACTGGTATCCGAATTTTAAATAACATTCATTATACTTCACCTTCGATCTGTTTGTGAAATTTTTTCTGTAATATTATCTTTTGAAGAAAGCATGATTTGAACAAAGCACCCCTTTCTTTTCCAATAGCATGTATGTCATTTAAACTACAACGACTTTAGTTCCTCAAAGTTCTTCTTGCTAACCTAAAGTTCATGGATAATTTTTAACAATAAATAAATTCTGCGAAAAGGAAAACAATTTTGTTAACATTATAAGAATTTATATTCACAAAAGTATGTAAGTCTAATTCCTTGCGTATATACGAATTTGATTACATTTAAATCAATAAAACGATATAAACTAAATTGTGAATTAACTAGTACTCCCGAATACTTGGTTCCTCCGGAATTTAAACGTCGATATAATGAATTCTTAAAACGCATTTTCAAGATGTTTTTTAATCAGAATTATGAAAAATGTTTGAAGAATGTATCAGCAATACTGTCAACCGTACGTATAAGTTTATTTCATTAGAACATAAACTGTAAGAAATGCTTCATGTTAATATTGTCAAAAGGTCGAAAGAAATGCTTTGTTATACGTTTTCTTTCTTTTTTTGGGAACACTTATGAGCTTACGAAGGAACACTAGTGTCCCAAGAAACATTTTGGGAAACCCATTCTAAAGTACAATCTGCATTATCTATGGACTCTACAACACAATAATGGAATAAATGCTATTAGCATAAAATGTTAATAAATATATATACAAGTATGTTACTATTTATTATCATTTGATGCAATAAAAATCCATTATTTAAAAGGCAATGGTAAGAAGTAATAATTATAATTTTATGTGTCATATAAGAGAAACACCCTCACACACAATTCCCAGGGTTATGCTGTTTTTAATTAGCAATTTGATACTTTGAAACTAAATTCCTGAACAAAGGTTATTAAGAATAACCCCTAATATGTGATGATTCTCTTTCACGTATTGTTTAATTATCTCTGTTATGCACTAATTTAGTTTGGTGGATATGGCAATCGATTCGCTGAATTATTGTTCAAAATTTACTATCCTTTCCTCTCATGACAGTTTTCGGAAACCATGTACTTGTGAACGCTGTACAATCTGTTTATTCAATGTACTGAAGCGTAAGCCAGTTATGTTCAATACCTTAGTGAATTCTCCTTGTTTATATATCACAATCAAATAATTTTTACATTTTGAAATCTAAATAAACATTCTCTCGTTAGGAGAATAAACATTTCACCACTTTAAATTCAATCTGTAATTCAACCTGTACCATTTTAAATTTATTTTTTTACTGCTAAAATTATCCCTCTTTTTAGTGGTTTATAATTATATTTCATGACGCATTTTATTCCTTTTTTGAACTACTCTTTGATATCGTCTTTTACAAACGTATCAAATTTAATTGTATTTTCATTTTTAATAAATTTTTATCTAATAGAAAGTTTCCAAATATGAATTCATAATTTATCATCTAGATTACAGGACCCTTTCCTCATATAACACACTCAACTTTTCTAAATATTTTATTTGATCAGTGTTTTTATGTAATGTAACATCAGGTTTGGGTGTCAAGTGAGCTCAAATTAAATATAATAAATGGCTTTATTAATTTTTTTAGAATTATTAAAATCAAATAAACTTAGGTATTGATACAATTTGCATGAAAATAATTTAATATTTTGAATAAATTATAATTATTTTAATTTTGTTGAAAAATTATGTTTTTAAATATGAATTTTAATTTTAAGCAATTATTCATATTCTAAATCACCTGATCCACTACCGAGGCCAAAAGTCGAAATCTAGTCACAGAAAGATCGTGAATGCGAATTTTTAAGAATATATATCACGCTTTTTTAACTATAAATTTATTTTAAACGATACATATATAGTTTTAATAGATTTATAAGTTTAAAATTGATGCATTTTTTATTTTAACACATTTTTTAATGTTCAGTGATTTATAAAATCATTTTTAAATAATCTATTTTATTCATGCGAAATACCTCCATAATGCGCATTCTCACATTACGCAATGAGAACTTGCAAAGGTGATTTAAATATGAAAGAGACTTTCTAAATAGTGGCAGGCAATATTCAAGCATTTTACCAATGATAAGTGACTTAAAGTTTAAATAATCCATCGGCATTATTTTATTCTGTGTATTTTATTCAATCGTTAAACCCGGATACAAAGTGGTGCAATATGGAATTGATGCACAAAAAGTGAAACTGTTCCATTAAAAGGAAAACTCAAAACTAGGTTACTTGTTGGAAAGTTTTCATAATTGATTATTCAGCATTCAAAGGCTGTACATATATTATCATCGTAAATAATGCAATATTAATACAATATACTAATATGAACTTATAGAGTAGATTGCAACAATATATATCACCAAGAGAGGTCCAAGAGATTTCCCACTGTGACTCGCAATGTTATCCAGTATAACTACTCACAACTGGTGTAACACAAGAAAAATTAAATAAACTTCAGTGTACAAAATTTGAACATCCTAATCATAGTTCGAACTTTATATCTAAGGAATGCGTTTGTTTAAGCCCCTTAAAGAAAGAGAAAGGTTATTTTGAACAAATATATTAATCAGAACTCGAATTCTTTGCATTTGTCTGATTTCTTTGTATCATACATGAATCAAACATTTCCAAATACATAGAAAAATCTGTAGACCTTAAAGAAAGGTACGAAAAAATAATAATTCGAGCAATTTTGGTAAGTACTATTTGGGAAATGATCTCTTAAAAAAGTTTTGTTTATATTGGATCCACGTTCATATTTATTTAAAATTGCTTCTCGTATGAGGAAACACTTTTCGATATAATAAACAGAGTCTTCTTTCAACAACAGATGATATATACTGGTAGGAATTTTATTGTACCTTTGTAAATAAGTAAACATCAAAGACATGCAAAGATGTGTTGGTGATGACGCAGTGAATAAATCCGAGTGATCTGTGATAGTAATTTTTAATGACACACGCTTATGATAACATGGCGGATAAATCCAATGATAAGTGATAGTATTTTTTTCTGTCTTTTTGGAATAACGAGTCCAGACAAAGAAAAAAAATATGTCATGATTTTATTGTGATAAAGAAATCAAGTTTATGGAATCAAAGAACAAAACTAATGTAAGCAATATTCTAAATGTGACTATTTATTTAAATTGGTGAAACACGGTCTCCAAGTTGAATATCATTTGATCAATATAATGCTTCAAACTTCAACCACTTTCAAAATAAGCTGTGACAGCATCAAATTAAAACAAATAATATTATAAAATTTGATACGTTTCTAATCATGGGTCTGCGAACAATCAAAGTAATGAAATCTTACTTTCCGATTATGTACTGCATTTATATAACAGATTTCAATATTTTCACAAAAAACTTCATTTTGAAGTAATTAAAACTTTAAACTTAATTTCCAGTTACATTTTTAGTCGATACAGATACTGCAGAGAAAAAATATATATAGCTCTTGCCAATCGTGTCTTGTTTATGCCATCGCTACTCGGAAGCATATACATTTATGTGCAACGTCTACAAGAATAAAGTACAGAAAGAGTATAATTAGAACTAAAATATCTATAATGAGTTCCTTAAGTATACTTAGAAAATAGTAACTACTTCCATTCGAACCAAATACCACATCATTAAAATGGTTTTGCAATTTGATTCGTGTTCAAGTGTTAAAGCAGAGGCATGAAAGAGTATTTATGATTTTGAGTGTATTCTTATAGTAATTCATTAAACCTTTACTTGCCAAAGGAAATAGAAGTTTAGTTCGATGTCGTACACAGCACTATTTGTTATTCCACTCAGTGTTTCCCAGAAAAACTTGGGAATTCGTAAACTAAGATTCATAGAATACTAATGTAATTCATACTACATTACTTTAGCATCTATTATTTTCAAGAATATGTTTATGACTTTAAAGTATATTAAATTTGATGTTAGACAAATGACTCGACTTTTCAATCTCAGAAATTTTGCCAACCATTGGTAAATGAATAGTTTGATCAATAATTACCAGATGTTAAGATGAGTGTTTAACACTAGAGCGTTTTTTTTTTTTTTCATTTACTTCTTCGTTCATGTAGATTTTTCTTTCTTTGTTTATGAGATATAATGTTGTTTGTTCATAATGTAACTTTAGCTTGATAGCATTGCAAAACACTATATTTTTTTTAAGAAATAATCAAAATGTTTAGAGTTAGTTTTATGTTTCTTTAATGTTTATGTGTTTCAAATTACTCTTAGCATTTAATAAACGTTATAATAAAATTTGGAAAATTAAATAAAAAGTCGAACACATATAAATTAAATAAATGCTTAAAATATAATTTTTATTGTATCATGTTAAAAGTATTTTATACTTTGAATTTTATATGATGTAACTTAAAAATGATAGAAATATAAATAAGTGCAGAGTAGATTTCCATTTCTGAGTTCTTAAATTATTATTTATGTCTTAAATTTCTAATTAAAAATTACGAATATTTAATCAATTATGAAACATTACGTAGTTTTTGTTGTTAATGAATGAGAAATGTAGAGGCTTTATAGTAGAATTTAAGCCCTGAAATTACACACACACAGTTTATTGATATTTTCACACAAATCACTGTGTAGAGTAGAAATGTATTTGTGTATTCGTTTTTCGTGTTATAAACATAACTTTTTATTTTGTTAACAGTAATTAAAACCATTTTTCATTTAAAAACATAATCAGTGTAATTATTGCACCCTACTAAATTGTGTATCATTGTTAAGTAGCATGTATTTTGATTAAATTAACCTTAAGCCCAGACAGTTGTTTGTAAAATAAGTAATAGAAGTACTTAAAATAGTTTAGGAGTATTTCGTATTAATATTGTATGTAGTAATTTTTGAAATAATGAAACTATTGAATTTCAATAGTTTTACGAATCAGGACTATGATATCATTCTACTTTCAGTCTTCACTGGTTTTTTAAAAGAAATTCAAATTGTTTTAGTGTTATTTCTGTGTACTCGAATCACCAAAGGAATAATTTTCTACTGATAAGTGCATGCATTACAAAATATCCGTACGGTTAACAGAAAACATTTTCAGTGATGATGACTATTCCAAAATCTCATAATTCTTCAATGGCTAGTAAAGTTTTGTAAGTTTGCTATTCCTCGATAGAAACATTAAAAGAGTTGAATTAGCCATTTAAAGGGGTATTTCAATCCACGATAACAGCCAGACTTAGAAAGTATCTGGTGATTGATATGGAATGTCTGTACAATAAAAACAATTTCAAATCCGATTTAGAGCTCTCTGATGTTTTAACTTATGTTTTCGAAATCCTTTAGTTCCATTTGAGAGATTATTCTTTAAGCACATGAATAAAAATAAACTGAACATAATTTCAACAGAATCTAAACTCCGAAATGAGGATATGTTATATATTTTTTCAAATATAATCGAAAACCATGAGATCTATATCTAGAGTTTTAAGTGAAATAAATATTAATAAAACAATTTTATTTCATGAAAAAATGGTATAAACATTTCAGGTAGGAATTTTTCTCCCATGCCTTTCTGTTATTGTGAAGTTATATTATTATTACATTTCAAATAGCAATTGCCTTTTTCAATGTGCTTCATGTATTTTGATATTTTCTCACGTTTCTACCATTTTGTATGAGATCTAAGAAAACATTTTATTTGTAGAATGATGAAACTATTTCTAAAAATGAAAAACATGTTGTCAAAACAGTGAACTACGCAACAGATATTCTTTTTTATGTCAAAGAAACACATCAAATGTTTAAATTAAAACTCAGATAAAGTAACATTTTTTCAGCAGAAAATAAGATTTTCCTTGAAAGATAACGATCGTATTTTTTTCCGTTTCTAGTTCTGAATATCCTCATCTCGTTACTGCATATACAAGAAAATGCATCAGACGAAGAAAAGAATG
The DNA here is from genome assembly GCA_019974015.1 of Nephila pilipes. Taxonomy (NCBI): domain Eukaryota; kingdom Metazoa; phylum Arthropoda; class Arachnida; order Araneae; family Nephilidae; genus Nephila; species Nephila pilipes. The sequence continues at coordinate 672,356 of BMAW01066861.1, forward strand.
ACTTCTTTCTTTATTATTCAAATATTTCTAAACAATCTTCTTGACGTCAACCGGCAGAGAGTTAACAATAGCGAAAGATGAATCGTGAAGAAATAATAACTATGAACAACAAAAATAAAAGATAAAATCTTAGAAAAATAAATGGTCTAACAATAGATTATTCTGTGAGTCTGCACTTACTACTAGTGAGTAAAAATAGGTTTAATTTTATGTTTAAAAATCTGAATCATGGTTTTAAATTATTAAAACTGGACTTTTCAGAATTTTCAAATGTTGACGATATAAAATAAATATTTTCACTTTCCACTAAAGATTTAATTTGAATTCATTTTTTAAAATTTTATAAGATATTTAATTCTCCGTCTGAAAGAGTATGATTGAATACTTTTGTTTTACATAGACTTACATATCCTGTAAAATATATCTCTAAAAGAGTTTTATCATTTTCAACATTTTTTCAATATATTCATATATATGTATATATATATATATATATATATATATTAGCATCAAGTGTTGTTAGTTATTATTAATAAAGCTGCCTTCTTCTGATTTTTGTGGAAAGGAATCAAATTAAAAAGAATGTTTAAAATGGAATAATATTCCAGTACTAATATTATATTCTTCCAAAAAAAAAATAGATAAAAAAAACTTATTTTCAAATATTTCGTTCACTCCTTCTTCATTCTATTTTTATTAACTTAAAATAGGGGTGTCAAATTCATTTATAAACCCTATTTCTATTCAAGAAGCTAAATTCCTTTTTTAAACTTACTTCAAAACATGCATAATGTCTCTTTTAATTCGTGCCATAATGCCATTTAATATTATATTCTGCAGGTACTCTAACCATTCAATTGAAAATCATGCACATAATTTTGAGAAAGGTCAATCAAAAACCTTTCGTTTTCCATTGTTTTAAAAATTTTCTCCTCGTATTAAAGCTTTCACTTTCCTTTATTGACTTAGAAAGAGACATTTTGGTAATGAAAGTAATAATCAGTAGGACATTTATAAAACATTTTATACTTTCTTTTAGTTAAATAATTGTAAATTGTTTGATAATTGATACTAATTATATTCACATCTCTGCTGAATTTTATTTAACTAAACAACACAAATAAAAAAAAATGTAATTATCCTATTATATAGACATAGGAAAATAATAATAAAATATGCATGAAAGACAAGTATTAGTATTGCCAGAAGTCTATTTCAGTTGATAAGTAAATCTTAGGAAATAAATAAAGAGAAAAATTTTTCCTTTTGCGCAGCTCTTTAACCTTACAAATATCTAAGATTATATTTGTAGAGCTCTCGTTTCCAAAACTACGAAACTATTTCATAAATAGTGATTTATTTATAAATCTGGGTAGACTAACAACTCCAAGAATTAAAAGAGTATTTGTAACTGTATGCAAATCGAAAATGAGGAACCAGAAGACCCCCATCTAGGCCGAATACGATAGTTTGTAACATATGGAAAGAGAATTTGTCACATTTGGGTTAAAGTACTTTGAAAAATAATGTTAAACATTTGTTTTGGAAAAAAACAAAACACAGTTTTTATTAAAAGTTTCCGAATAACATTGACTCGCTTTATTAACGGGAACTTGTGCATGTCCTGCAAAAACTCATACTTAAGAGTTTTTCTGTAACAAAAGTTAATCCATATCCTATATTTTACTTTCAATGTTTTTAAATATATTTATTCATTTCGTGAATGAATTTAAAATATTGTACTAACATTTAATTATGATTGTTTAAACAGTGAGAGAAATTTATGAATTGATAATTGTGAAACATTAATATGGGGAATTTTTTAAGACTACATTTAGTTATGTACAGGAATGAGAATTGTAAGAAAGCCCACTTTATAAGATTACATAAAATTAATAAAAAAAATACTTCGCAAAAATAATTTGTAAATATTTTATATAGAGGTACTGTAAATATTTCACATCAGTTTATCAAAACATTAGAAGTAGTTTAAATTAATCTTTAGATTCATAATTATTTTTTCACATGGAGAGACATATCATTCATTTTATCGAAATCAGCATCTTGTAATTTTCCAGAAAAACCTATTAGAGCAATAAATTTTAATGTAATCCTTATAGTTTGAAAGATATGGTGTCCAAATTATAATTTTTGAGGCCACCTTGTTGAATGTTCTAGCCTTTTTTAATAATTTCATTTTGATCATCGTTGCTATTTAATTAAACATCAAAACAATTCAAGAATGAACTACCATCAAAATTTCCTTTTCTTTTCTACCTATAGCGGGAACTAAAATTAAAGCGATTTCAAACTTTATTCACAATTAAAGATCAAATTTTAAGAAAAATAATATAAAAATAATTAAAGCGATTTCAAACTTTATTCACAATTAAAGATCAAATTTTAAGAAAAATAATATAAAAATAATAATAAAATAAATTAAAAACATAAATTTAAAAATGTTTTTTCTGGAATCTGATCTAAAGTGCCGTTCATATTAGTTAAATATTTTCTCAAGATTATTTCATAGGACAGTTTACAGTAGAAATGTGATGTATGAAGAGTTTAATAAAACATGCTTATGACATAAATAATCAACAGAAAGGAGCATTTTTGGTAAATTTCTTCCATTTTCTTCCAAACATTCTTTTAAAATAGTATCCAAATGAAATAACAGAAGAAAATAAAAAGAAAGTAATAATGCAAATCTGTGAATAAAGAACATAAAATTCTTCGATTTATACATGTTTTTCGTTGTGTAAGCTCTTTTGGTTTTATGTAATGATATTAAAACTTTTAAATTTAATATCGTCATAAGTTAATTAGTAGAATGAAAAGTAAGTTTAACTTTTGAAACAACATATAAAAAGTTTTAATATTGACGCTAATTGACTTTAAAAGAATTAATTAATTTACATGTATAATCAAAGCATAATTACAGCCTAGAAACAAATAGATAGGATATTATAACTATCATCATTTCGCAGATGATTGAATGTTTTTTGATTGATTGTTTATTAACATCTCACTTAGAAGCAACGAGAGGAATATTGAAGATGGACACTGTAATTATACTTTTGGTCAAAGGACCAAGGCGACACATGAAAAGACATCTCCCTATCCAGATTTTCACATGACTTCTTCAGGAATTCTTGAAGCCTCGAAGGATTTAAGATGCATCATGTCCACCATACGGCAGGTCTTTTCTGGCATCAGAACTCAAACATACGACTTAATGTTTGCCGCATGTGAGATAAAACATATGAGTAATTTCCACATTTCCTAAAAGAAAACGATCTCATGAAATTTTTAGAGTTGAAGAACTTGTCTTCTTCTTTGTGACAACTGGCTCCGACGCAAAAGGAACTTCACAGTCGAACTCCGAAAAATCATAGCCCTCTACTTTCCACACACACACACACACACAATTTCCGACAGGAAAAAAAATAACTTTACAAACCATGATCGGTGACTCTAGTATTTCCTTCCTGGATTTCAGCCAAGAAACTTTATTTTTGTGTACAGATTTACAGCTTTTCAAAAACGTTTTTTTAATACGGAAATCGGAATATATTACGTAAAGTTTACTATCTTTTCAATAATCAATTACTTTCATCAATCATTCTAAATGTATGATACTAACCGTAATAAGAAATATGGAAAAAAATGTATAGCCAGTATTTGGGTTTCCCAATAACATCAGAAAGCTTTTATTAGAAAAGCTAATAAATTATTTGAATTTTTAAATATCGTGTGACGCGACGAGTCAATATGATATTCCTATTTTCACAAATACATGTGGCTATATAACATTACGAAAAAAATAAATAAAATATGTTTTACATTAAACGTGTATTATGTTGAATTCATTAAGCAAAAGTAGGAATGTAAGTTTTTTTTTCATAAAATTAAATATATTTCTTCTTATAGAAAAATATATGTATAAAAAAACTTCATTACCTTTTGTCTATTGTTACATAATATCAGATAATGTACGTATTTCATTTTCTTTTATTATCTGGCTGGACTACTTTTCTGATAAAATACCTTGATACAATTTCATTGCTTCTTAAGTTTTTTTTTACCTTGAATTGTCTTCCTTGTGCGATTGTAACTGAAATGCTTTGTAGAATCTTGTTTTTATATTAGAAATTGAAATAAAATTTTACGTAACCTCATAACCTTTTAAATTTACAAGAAAATAAGATACACTACCAAATATGCATAATTCATGTTATTGTAGAAAATTATTGATATTGAAATTACATCACTAATAAATTGGTTATGTAAATTATAAAAACTTCTTTAAAATCTTTATATAATTTTATTGCGATGCTAATCAAAAGAGATCAGTTACTTACATATAATCATGCTCTAAAAGGCATTAAACCATTAAATCTTAATCTTAAAGATGTTTTTCGTAAACCATTGGGCTGTTGACAATATTTGGTCGGATAAAATTATTGGTAATAGGTATCAAATAAGCAGTAACATAGGGGGAGAATTAGAAGATCTCTTTTGGTAAAATTTATTTCATTATAAAAGCTACATTAAGAGCCTGAAAGTTCTTATTCTCATAGTCAAAAATTTTCCATTGTTAGAGAGAAATATATTTCGATGTATTTATACGAGGAAAAAGCTCCAATAAATTCATTTTATGAAGAAACTCTTCCATTAACTAAATTATAACTTTTAGAATCCATTTTTATGTTTTAAAATTTTTTGAAAAGGTATTTTTATGTATTTTTCAAATGGAAAACATTTAGGATTAAAGAGCATGAGAGGCTAAAGAGAGTTATTAAAAAATTTTTTAATATGAAAGTTTCATGAGTCAACAATTACGTCAGTTAATATAATATTAAGAAATAACTCTTCAAAATTCCAAAGTATCTAAATTTTTTCTTACATTTATGCTAGTTTTCTCATTTATCATGTACTTTTGTGGTGTAAGTTTAGACTGCTATTGAGTTGAATTTCTCTAGTAATTTTTGTAAACATATTTAATTCACAAATTCTCAAAATAGATTGCCTTTTTATCTGTATTTAATAGCAGCAGTTCAAACAAAATTGTGATAATTTTTTCTAAATCAGATGGATTTAAATTCCATAATCTCTCGTAAACCAAAAGGTACAGATTCGATAAAATTATGACTTAATCCTCATATTAAGTGCCTTTTAAAAGATTTAAGAGATCAAAAGAATGACAAACATTTAGCACCAATTATTAATGTAACATTCGTATTTCTTTACAGAGAAGAAAAAACTGTAATTTCAAAAGAAGCGAAACAAAAATTTAAAAAAATGATTGACATTTATTTCATGTTCAGTTAATTTAGAAACGCACTATAAAAAATTAGAATTCAAGGTTTTCCCTCAAAAAGATAAACAATAATAGAATAAAGTAATCCAATTCTTTATTTTCTTAGTTTCTCAGTGTTGTTCAGGTCCTTTAAATCGTTATAGCTTCAAATTGAGACGAAATATTAAGAACAAGTTCTTGAGATATAAATAAGTTTCATTTCCTATTATTCATCATATACAAATAAAAATATAGTATATTTATTTGTTTAAAAATAAAATATTAATGTGTTTCTGAAAAGGCTAATATTGTACTTCTTTAAAAGGCTCAGTTTATCAGTAAAATTTGAATAATGTTGAGCTTGTTTTTATTTATTTATTTAAATTTCATCTTGGTACATATTATTCGATTTCAATACAAATGTAATTTTCGTAATAAGTAAGCATATTTGTATTTTTTTTATTTAAAATGTATTATAACTGTTTGAAAACTTGATTTTTCACACGTTTTGTTTTACAGAATAAACACGTTTTACAACTGGCATATCCTCACTTTTGTTTCAAATTTTGAAATATGAAAAATAATTTTTTGAATGTATATAAGTTTATCTTTAAAATTTTGAATTTACGTTATTTATTTTTATAATTATTAGAAATAATTTAAGTGATTTTGAAGGTTTATTACTAAATATATGGTTAGAAAATATATGAATTTTTTATATCAATGAAGAAATTACACAGTTTTTTTGAAAAAATACTTCGATATTAACAAAAACGTGTTTAGTATTGCATTCAAAGTGTACTTCTTGTAAGGATTAAATTTTAAAAATTGATGAGTTTCTTTTTATGAGAAACATTCCTTGTAAAATAGTTGCTTGTTCCTTGTATAATAATTGTTTTATCATTACCTAATTTAGAAGCAACACCAGGGATTTTGAATAAAAACCAAGTTATTTTGATTCTTGGTCAAGAAGTGAGGAAGAACCTGTGGCAGCGTTCTTTAAAATTTTTCTATATTACGTTAAAAATGTGTTTTTCTTGTATTTTTCACAGTTTATTTTCAACAACAATAATTAACAGCAGCATATATTTGAATTGTAATTAGAACGTACCACCATATTAAGAGAACTATCTTGGAATAAATATTTGCTTCTTTTTGGTTTTGTGATTTCTTTTTTAATTCTTTTCTAAAGGTTTTTGCAAGCTTTAAAAGAATTAAAATTCTAGAGAATAATTTTGGAGACTGTTTCAAATAATCAGCATAATTATAAGAATATTTTTCACATATCTGAATGCATTAATTTGAGGAGACGTTTTGATTGAATCGATGTACCTCAGACAACTTAATATCCATTAACATATGGAACATGTATCCCATTTAATAATTAAAAATGTCAATGCATTAAATGCTTTAATTTCTTGAATACTTTTCATATATTGTAAGCCATAACTTTGAATTTTAATCCGCAGAAATCATTTTTATACACGACTTACAAAACAACGCTTTAATTTTTCATGTAAAGTTGATCGCAATCATAAGCCATTCGTTTAACCCATGCGCGAAAATCAGTATAATAATGCGAAAGTATCATTTCCTTTCCAATAATTCAGATCTAATCAAATTCTGAATTGATTTCAGTTATGTTTTCAATAAAATGCAATTTGTAATCTTGATTTGAAATGGTATATATATCGTGTTTAAGAAATCATAATAAATTAAACGTGTAACTATTGAAAAACACATATTTTTTCAAAAAAAAAAAATATTTTGTAACTCGTATCTTAAGTCAATTTGTTGATAAAACGTTTCCTTTGTTTATTTAATCAATATTTTTTTCAAACTATATTTCTTGCTAAATAAATATTAAATTATTTTAAGTTATATAGATTATAACGTTTATATGTTATCCTAATACAGTTTATGCGTCGTTAATAATTGCGAAAAGTTTTAGAATTTTGCTAATACAACTGAAACGAAAAAGTGCTGAAAATAAAATAAAGAATTAGACATATACAAAATCACATAATCAAAATTGTTTATTTGTAATATAACATAATATTAAATATGATTTGTTTAAAAGATATTAATTTTCCTATTTGTAACAATACAAAATTAAACACATTTTCTATGAGTATAAATACTAACAATTATTGTAAAACTTTTTGGTAGAATGGATACTATTTTAGTTTAAAAAAGGAATAATTCTTAATATTCTATTTCTCTCAAATTTAATAGCTGAAAATATTTTTCTTTTATTTTTTATTCTTATGAATCAAATATTTAAAAAAACTTTTTATTGTATATAATTCATTATTAATGGTAAAATAGCTTAATTATATAAGAAAATACTAATTTTGTTTAAATATAAATCACTTTTGTGTTTATTCTTATTTCACTTAATTTCTTCACATAATTTGAAATACATTGAGAAAAATCACTCATGTCATGATTTAAGAGTTTGAAATAACTGAAATATGCTACCTCAAAGTTTACTCCTTTCATCTTAAACATTTTATTTTCAGTCCACTTATTAAAACAACATTTAGACGTTCTTCAATCTAAATTTAACTTTCACTTTTTTAAATTGCTGAAAAAAAGAAAGAATTTCATTTGGAATGAAGAGAAAAATTTTTGTTTACGTACTGTTTATTATGTTAAAAAATTACGTTAAACTTCATGTTTACGAGAATGATGATACTAATGAACAATGATGTAATATTGAATAAAGGAAAAAATCCCTTTATTAACCATTTATTTCATAATCATTTATATCTTAATAAATTTCAACAAAACTTACAATAAAATGCGTTTCAAGTATATTTAATCATATTCATAAATATTGTTGACTAAAAAGCATTTTTGATATGAAATGCACAATTTTTAAAATAAGTCATTTGAGATCAAATGAATTCTAATTTCATATAACAAAATATGGACATAAAATATTTGTCCTTTCCCTAATTTACTTAGAAACTTTTAGTAAAAATATCATGAAAAATAAAAGAAATTGAATCATTTGTAACAAGAATATTTTTTTAAGAATTTTGTAAACTTCAACAATGTCATTTGTCTTCCCTCATTCGACATATATAGAAATAAAAGCAATAAATAATTGCAAGAACATATTTCATAAGATATCAGCATGAGTAAAAATTATACAGCCATATCAAATACATTTTTTCATTACATGTATGAATTTCCATTTATCAAAAGATTTAAATTGTTTCCGAAATAAATCAATAAAAACATATCACCAAATTTTATAAAAATACTTACACGTCTAATAATGCGCACCGAGAATTCTAAATATTCAGAAATGTATCTTATAAAAGAAAACAGTAAAATACAAATTCTTAAAATGCAGAGATCATTAATTACGCATTACCAGACAAGCTTGTATTATATAATAAGAAGCGTCTGATAGTAATATAACTCTTAAAAAGTATGGATTTTACTAAAACTAACCATTACTTTAACACTCTGACTATACAAGTAACAACGGTGTAGTATATTCAACTATGTGAGCAATTTTGTATTCAGAATATGGGCATATATCCAATAGCAATATTTTACATACATACATAATATATATATATATATATATATATATATATATATATATATATATATATATATATATATATATATATATATATATATATATATATATATATATATATAAACGCAACATTTAATATATTTACAGTCTTCAATAATACAATGAATTCTAGACAGTGTTAATCACAAAATGTGTCTATGGAGTGCTATATTTAAGGAATTATTTATAGAGTGTGTTAAAAAATTAGAGAGAAACGTTATGACATACTCACATCACTTCAGCATTATCCATCTATTGGGATGCGAAACAAACTTGGAGTTAATAAACATATGAAATACTTCAAATAACTTGAGCTTGTGTGTCAAGAAAATTAATACAAATCTCTCTAACTAATACATGCAGCTGTTGATCAGTTACAGGTTGTCTGTGCTGTTATTTGAAAAGTGAAAGAATACGTAGCACCTGAGCAAAAAGAATGAAAAGTCTAGTCTATAAAACTGGTGCAGTAGCGGTGAATTTCAACACACATATATCCAGAAGAAAGAAAGTCTGGTGAAAAGATATAGTTTGCAACTGTACAATGAAGTTCACTGTGTTAAACTTCTGAGCTGAAGATGTGGCAAAGTCCTCAAATGACCAATCGAACTCTCCGGAAAAGTACCTCTACAATTTACAATTTTCTGAATCTTTCTATCACTCAAATACTCAAAGAAGTGTTCTTTACAAAATATCGTAAACATACGTTTGTGATATATTATTTTAAGATAACAGTTTCACTATAGATGAGAAGCTCGTCTTATTTGAGTCCCTGGTGTCAATGATGGACCACGAAAGACAATAAATGCCCTGAAGTATAACAGTCACGTATAAGTTATTACTCTCTAAGACCCTGTTTTCGACAGTTTTAGTGTTTGAAAGAACATTGTTATTGTCAAAGAGGAATGTTCTTCATACTTGAGTAGGCTCGCTTTCAGCTTGTTGTTTGAAACCATTGCGTACGGAAATTTCCTTGTCACTGGATACAACAATATTAGATCTGGAGGTAAGGGTGATTGCAGTGGAGGGCTCGAGCTCGTTTCGGGGCTTTTGCTCTCGGTTCAGCTGAGCTTTGGAGGATCCACTGCGAGTGTGCTTCGGAGGAAAAACACTATTTTCCGCGTTCAGTTGAGCATTCACTTCCATGCGAGCTGCACAGGTAAACGCCTTAGCAAAGCTTTTCTTGAAGTTGTCACTCAGAAATGCATACAGAATAGGATTCATGGCGGAATTAGCATAAGAGAGGCAGCCTGCTAGCAAGATGATGATCAACCCTAAGTGGCTTTGGCCTTGCCTTGGAGGCAAAAGCGTGATGTAGACTTGGGTTATCCAATAGGGCAGCCAGCATATGACATAGACAGTAATGACGGTCAACACCAAATAAGTGACCTTGCGATGCGATCGCTTCTTTTCTTTCGAACGATTCTTAGGGCCCACTGTACGCAACTTGCAGATGACCAAAAAGTAGAACAGTAAAATGAGGACAAGCGGTATGGCAAATCCCAGCGTGAAAGAATACAGTGTGAAAGCTTTTTGACCATTCATGAAAGCGCTTTCCGGCCAGTAGATATTGCAAGAGATAGTTTTGCCATTTTCAAGAATGTTGGCATAGATGTAAATGGGAACCATTAGAAGAGCGGATACAGTCCATGCCGTCAGACAGATAAATTTGGCTATGAATGGGGTTCGGTATCGAGGCGAGGATATCGGATGACATACGGCTACATACCGATCGGCGCTCATGACTGTCAACAGTAAACTACTGGTGAACTGATTTATAGAGGTGGTTGTCATGTATACCTTGCACATGAGCCGACCGAATGGCCAGTAGCTGAAAGTCATTGTCGCTATGAAAAAGGGAAGACCAGTCAAAAACATCTCATCTGCCAGTGCCAAATTAAATATGTACATATTGGTCACGGTCTGCATCTTTGAAAAACGCAGAACGACATAGATGACTAGAGAATTTCCGCACAAGCCAACAAGAAAAACTATCCCATACAATATCTTAGCGAACTCGACCACAATGGCGGGGGGTCTGGAACTGTGCATCATGGTTGGCCTGGTAAAATTACAGTCGGTGAAATTAAAATCGCTGAGATTATAGTTCGTTAGGTTAAAGTCAGTGAGATTATAGTTCGTCAGATTAAAATCGCTGAAATTGCCAAAGTCGCATGCTGGGTTGGACAAATAAAAGTTACTAAGATCGACATCTGCCATGGTGAAATGAGTTTTCCTGAAACTACCTGTTGCGATCCAGCGGGTTCCCTTTTCTAACGGGGAGTCTCAATCGGAGCGTTTCATCCAACGCGACGCATCGGGGGATCAGCAGAGGGGGTTGACTTCTCAATGTGTATTTCCGATGTCCGAGGAGCGTCTAGTGGGTCGACAGGGCGTTTTCCGTTGTGAGGGAGGGTATACTGAGAGAGAGAGGAGGGTGTGCGTCCGACTTCGATCGGTTGCTTCACTCAAGCACCGACAGCGCCCTCCGGCGGCTGCTCTTCCTGAGAGAAAAAGAGAGATGTGAGTATAGAAAAAACACCAAAAAATGAAACAACACACAGATAATGTTCACTGGTTTCATGTAACCATCCCACAGCTGTTCTTGTTGAGGAGAGTGGATCAAAGGGAAACTATGGACATAAGGGACTAACAGTAATTTTTCCTTCACCCTTTCTACCATTGCATTCGTATTTCTCCCTTTTGTTTTGATTCATATTTATCAAAAACCTGTTTAAAATTTAATATAGTTAGGTAACACAATGTACTTTGGAGGGAGTTTCAGATTATTCTGAGGCTCAGAACAAGAGAAAAGGTAAAAAGTTATAAGAATTTATTTGAATAAGTCATATGGTTCAGCGGTAATAGTTATAATATTTAAATTGAAATGGTAATTATTTTAATTATGTTATTAAGATATATATAGAATTTCTTAAAATTCTTGTATATTTTTATTCATTCTAATCTTATTTTAAAAGTATCACGAGAATAATTAAAAGGAGAATGATTATTTTTAAAAATAAAGTAGGGAGAAATATAGAACTAATTTCGATTAACTTATTTTTTTATATGTAGAAGAGTATTTAATCTTTACTAAAATTAATGAATTAGGCTAAAGTAGAAATATATTTTATAAAGAGAGATTACTTTTGTTTTGGAGCTTTGAACTCGAGAATGCTTAAAACACTTCATAAATAAAGCGGTATAAAGCGAATCCATGAGTGAAATAAAAAGGAAATTTATGGGAAATGAAAAAATTAAGTAGAAAAGAATCATTATTTAAATGAAAAAAAAATATTCAGCAATAAAAATTGTTTAATTTCATCATATTTTAGAATAATAAATACAAACATATATTTAATTATTTTAGTAGTTAATGACTTCACATAATTAAATATTACTTTACTAACAATTTTCCTCAAAATACATAAAAAAAACACATGCTAAGAAAGAGAAAATACATTTATTTCCTTCATTTGATTCCATATTTGATTTTTTTTTGTTAACACTTAGAAACATAAAAATAAAAGCTTTTCTTTACGGGAAACACACCTTAAAATTAAAAAGGTGATATGCCCGTTAGTAAGAATGAACAAAAATCTAATTTTAGCGTATGACATAGACTTAATGTGTTTCTGACATAGAAAAATAACCACTTATAAATCATTTGGAACTAAAATTGCACTAAATAAAAAAAATATTTATGAGCATCACATTCCTGTAAATTGAAGTTACTTGATATATAATATAATTTTATGCAGTAGGCTTACAATAATAAAATAATATTCATTTGAAAGAATATGATATGAATTTTATCGCGTTTCCCTTTCAACTAACATTTTGGGGACCTTTAATTGAATTTGTCTGAAATGAAAATCAGTACCAATGAATGAAAAGTGAATCATGCAGATTAGACAAGATTTAGTAAAATATAATGAACAGAATTGAGGAGATGTACATATAAGCAGTGAAGAGTTTAATATTGCATTTGATAGTTTAGAGCGTGATGAAGATAATTAGTGGAGATTATATCAAGTGAAACTGATACTTGCATTAGTAAGGAACCTCTGGAGTAATTCCAGAGGAATCTGTATAGGGTTAAAGACTCAAACCTTCAACTTTACTTCGTCTAAGATCTTGAAAACGATATTATTCGTAAGAATTATATATTCTTCCTTTTATATAATCTTTAACAAACACCATTAATACTTAACCTAATTAATATTTAATAGAAATTACTATCACAAAAAGGTAGGTTAGAGATCAATATTGAATATTCGTTGAGCTGAATAAAAGAACTTGGTTATCACTTCTGTGTGAATTTCTATTCTTTGGATAATTAATTAGTGAATATATAAATAGGATTTACAATAGAAAATGAAGGAAATAATATAGAGACATTACAGAATACTACAGAATTTTTGTCACTATTGCAAGGCCACGTAAAGCATTTAGCGACGGCATATCTTCTTTTTCTCTTACGCGATGCAATGTTAATTTGTAAAATTATACCATTAATATTTTATATGTGATCCTATTAACAATTATTGGTTATACTCTTTTGGAAGTGGATTGAACCATGAAGCATTTGTTCGAATATTGTATTTTTACCTAATCTGGAAATGACATAATAAAACCATTAGCTCTCTGGGGGATTTGCAACTATCGGAAACAGATGGAAGCCATTTCGTTTGGAAGAAGAAAAAAGGAGAAAATTCCATTGTTTCCTCATCAAAATAAATTTTACAATTGCAATGAACAAAAGCGTTTGAAGCTATATCATGCAAGTATTATAGATTTGTGAATCTCGTGTTCTTTTGAATTGTTTGAATTTCTATAGTTTGCTCTTAAATGGATTCTTTTATGCACAAATATTGGTCGATTTTTTTTATTACTAAGGTTTTTAAGAACTTGATTAGAAAATATATGTAGACAATCGATATTTACGCACACATAATTTTTCAATAATAAATTATTATACATATCGATTGCTGTCTTTGCCAAATTACACATTAGCTACAATCAATGCAATATACAATTGTCATGAAGCTTAACACGAAGAATGTCATGAAGCTTAACACGAAGAATGTCATGAAGCTTAATACTTAGATATTATTACAATACAGATTTAGCATAAATTATTTTCTGCTTATATAAATAGTGAGTAATTAATATATGTATTTCTTTATGTAATGAAAACATAAACATAATGAAAATAATAGCAATAATTTTGTTCTAGATTTTACTTTTCTATAAGTGATAACACCTTTTATGTAATTCAGGAAATATATCTTTGCTAAAGTTATTTGTTTCTCTCACCCTGATGTTAAAAGAAAGAACGAGTAAAAAATATTTATCATGCGTGTATTTGTTATATTTTATGAGCATTGTCTTATTATTCTAATTCTAATTATAAGGATGTGAGCAATCGAGAAATGTTGAAAGAAAATAACGATATCAGTCAAAATATACTTCATTAAGTTAAAATAAGGCGAACATGAATACATAACAAATATAGTAATTAAAATTATAATGCTATAAATTTATTTTGAAAATGAATAAATTATCTAGCATATTTCTTTTTTTTTATATAACATAATTAATTTTTTTACGGAGACGGCTCAAAGCATAAGAATGCTTCAGTTGCTGGGGGTTGAAAATTTATTCTGAAAGTGAGATTGGAATCTCTTAGTGTCACTTGAAATGCGCATATTTCATAACACGTTGCATAATTTACGAATGACATTTGTATTTTTATATATATCTCAAAAGAAATGTTTACCTTTTAGGTATTTATTCTTGATACTTATTGATTGATTTTTAATTTCACACTTAGAATTAACACGAGGGCTATTGGAGATGGGCCTTGTAATTTTGAACCTCGATCAAGTGACGAGGACGACACCTGAATTGGAATCTCCCTCTTCAAACTTCCACTACAAGGTAAATGAAGCCTTGGAACCTCTATTAGATTCGATGTGTGTCAACCCCTCTGCATGGCGGGTTTTTGGTGGCATTAGGGGTCGAACCCAAGACTCGACGGAAATAACGCAATGAGCATGCTCACATGACCACTCGATTCCCGCTACCCTATTCAATTAGGAGAGTATGAACTACATGATTCACTAATCTCAATCAATGCTTAGAGAATAATTTTGATTCGCTGAATGATATTTATTAGTTTCAATGCATCATTTAAAATAATATGTAAAATTAACTTGAAAAAGTGTGATGTTGTGCTATTCGCGATTTTCTCCTCACTAACCTTGGGGATTTTTATCAATTTGAATTGCATGAAATTGCAATTTCTTCCCAACCAAAATAAAATGTGATTAAATGAATTAAATGAAGATATAAGTTATTTAGGTATAATGATATATAAATTATATGCAATTAAGGGGAAATGAAGGGAGATAAAATATAAGAACTTGTGGTTAGAGAATTACTATTGAGATTGAAATTATTTTATTAGTTTCGTGAAATGAAGAAATTTCTACTAACTGCATTAAACTACGTAGCTACTGTCGAAGAAAGGTGTGAAATTAAGAACGAGTGGATTGGTAAGATAAATTTCTTATTTAAATCATTAATTAGGATTTTGAATTCGGTCAAGATTCTGGAAAGAGCGACATTTTATATTCTCCGCGATAACCAAAAATAAATACCTTTTATTCACATGAGGCTTCAATTGGAGTTTGGTAGTTTTTGCGCCACATATAAATCTAATATATATTAGATTCAGATACTTCACAGGAGAAGAATAATAACGGACAAATGCCACAAAAGGAGCAAAAAGGAAGCTATATTTTTAAAACATTAAAATGGTCCAAATCTTATATATTTTTTTTTCAGATCTCTTAAGAGTTAAAAGCTCTTCTCTAATTCCAAAGATGTATTATTTATAATAATTTAATAAATAGAATGTTAGGAAATTGAATTTTAAAATTATAGACAAAAGTGCCACGCCGTAGAGAAAAATATCTGTAATTTTTTCTTATCTCAAAATGAGGTTTTAACTTGCTATATATATATATATATATATACATATCTCGAAAGATAATTTATTTATAATAAACTCGTTTTATTTTTTATTCAAAATTGATTGACTTTATAACGAGTTTTTTCCTCTTGCCTAATCTAACTGACATTTTGGGCGTTATTTTAATTGAGATCCTCACCTAGTGAAATACTTCTAACTTCTTTGTATAAGTTATTATTTCCACATAAGAAGTGCAATTAATAAAAAAAAAATATCAGATAAAAAGACCAGTTTTCAAATTCCTCTTATGGAGTGATAAAAGAAAATTTGATGAACTTGTGAAATTGGGACGAGAAGACGTAAGTGATTTTCTAAGAAATGGAACCTGATGTAAGTTATGTTCTTGATTAGGATCCTGTTTTGCTGTTAAGTAAAGATGAGAATTTTAGTATTTGGTTAATAAAAAAATATTAATTTAACTCTTCATATCGTATTATAATTTAAGGTTGATAGTACCAATTCAAAATCCGAATAAAGGGATTGGAACTGACCTCCTTTGACAATTTATTTGTGGCTTCTCGATGGCTCATAATGACAATAATGAAACAGGGATATTGCAACATTTGCTTAGTAGATTTTAAATAACTATACAAAATACCTATCAAGGGAATTTTGCTATATAATGTTTACAATTAGGGATTCTTTCCAATAAATAATATAAACAAAAATAAAAATAACATTCTTTATGCATACTATCTGAATTTTCAAAACAAATTTCCCACATTCTATTAGATTTACTACATATGCAACTCACAATAGTCTGCAGGTTCGAAAGCCATAAATGAATAAATAAAAATAGTAAATGGCAAAAAAGAATTTTTGCATTAAGTAATTTCAAGTTGTATTTTTGTTTAAATTGTGTACAATGGAGTATACATTATGTATTTTCCAAATTATATGAAATAATTACACGTGTATAGATTAAATAATTATATTTTATGTATAAGTTTTATAACCCATTTCAAGGAAAATAGAGAAAAAAATACATATAAGTTAGATTCACGAGCAGTTCAACTTACCATCTGTTAGTTCAAACGGAACTCGGTTAAAAGTCGAAGAGATCCAGTATATCATTGAATTAACAATATTTTAAAAATAAATTAATAATTTTTTTGTAAATACATCTGAAGCAAACTTAGATTTTTGCCATTTTTATTAAAAGTAAGCCATTATCGTACACACATCGTTTATATAAATGAAATATTTATAAATAAAAGATATATTCCTTTTCCGTTCTTTGAATGTTTTGTAAATTTCATATCGTAACTCATCTAACTACAAATATAGCCATATAAAAGAATAAAACAAGTAGACACTTGTCTTACATTTCATATTAATATATGATGAACATCAAAAGCTATCCTGTACTCAAGTTATTTTCTCTCAGATTTGTGAACAAATTTTCTTTTAGATAAATGACCGTCTATATTCAAGTCATAAACAACGATCCAGGAAACTGATGATTCTTTTTGATGCGGCTGACTCTGTTCTTGTCACCAAATTCCATTTTCCCAAGATCATTTGGAGGATGTATAGCAACAGTAGTCGATTAATCAACGTTTGCAAGATATTTTTCTTTTTTCTTCTTTTTTAAAGAGAATCATGTACTTGAATCATTACTTCTTCCTATAATCTGACATATGCGATAATTTGAACCAAATATTTCCTTCGATATTTACTTATATAGAAATGCAATATACATATATATATATATATATATATATATATATATATATATATATATATATATATATATATATATATATATATATTCCTGAATTTAACGATATCTATTTATTTCATAAAGTATACGTGATCTGCATTTGATATATGTAATAAAATTATACTTTTAAATATTTCACATTAATATAACTATTTTAATTAAAAACTATACTATCATCAGTTAATTGTTATAATAAACTAATTTTACTTAAGGTTCTCATGGATTCATAATTATTATCTACTATGTGATTTGTATAAACTCGGATTTCTTTAATTTCTTTTTCTCCTTTGTATGAAAGTTAAATAAAAAGCAGTTTCTAATTTGATATAAACTGCTTCTATTTATTGTACTGTAAATATGCAGTATTTAGTATTGCTTGACTAAAATCATCCAATTTATTTCAAACCATTTAATAAATTTTATTAACGTCTTCGATCGGAAATAAACTACAAATAAATGACTTCGTGAAACCAGAGAAACATCAAATTAATTGTAATTATTCTGAAAGTTGCGCGGCTAAAATGAATTTTCCACTGTCCCAACTCAACATTGAAATGAGAAACCTAAGCCATTTAAAATTTTGAAACAGCTCTATGATTCATTAATTGAATTAATTCAGGAGGAGCTCGCTTCTGAAACTGGTTAATTGATATCCCAAGCAAATATTGAATTAACAAATTGTAAATTTTATAAATATAAATATGTAGTATGTATAACGCAAATTAAGATAAAATCGGTATTACTTGATTAATTAAAAAATGAATTGGTATCAAGAACGAATCTAAAACTTACGATAGTTGAATGGATTAGACCAATTGAGATAATTTAAATTCAAGTTTAACATATTTATAAAATCCTAAATTATATTTCATTTTTCATAATTTACGTGTATGTTTTCAAGTTCATATCAATAAATTATCAGATGTATTTCAAAGGTATACCTGAAGTCTGAGTAATGAATGAATTATTTAATCTCTTCTTGGGATCTTGAGAAAAACAAAGTGTTGAAGTAAAAGTCAGGAGGGTGTATCAAGAGCAGGTGAACATAATCGTTGTCAAACCTCCTCAGTTTGAGGCGTCTGTTGTATCTGATTGGTCATGATTGTGAGCCCCTGTCCAGCGTCGTTTCTAAAATGTAAGAAGAGTTGAGTGGGGAAATTAGGGAGCTTTGGATACCACTCAGGGATGTATCGCACTTGCACTTGACCGTGATTCAAAATTACTGGTTGTCAATATGTCTTTCGATGTTTCTAAATCAGTAATCCTTCATTTATTCCATAGTTTTGAATAAAATTACGAGTTATAATTTTTTCATTCGTTACAAATGGGCTTTTTAATAAAGAAATATAAGCAACATTCGTAAATACAATGAATAATATAAAATAATTTTAAAATCACCAAATTCTGCATTTCCATCCCAATTCAAATACTTTTTAGAAACAAAATGTAAATATTTATTTTATTTTTAATTTTAGATTTTGTCAGATTTTATGAAAGTGTCTAAGGAGGATAACAACATTTATGAAATCTAAAAAAAAATTAATTTTTTATTTCTTTCAAAGCGGACCACGCTTTTCTTCTTTATCTCTCTTCTCTACACTTTCAATTGGTGCATAAATATTTTATATAAATCGAGTAAATTTCTCAGGAGACAGAGCCTAACAAAAACGATTACAAGTAGAAAACATGAAGAAATGACAGTTATTTTCTTAGATATACTTTTAGAAAACGGAATCAACAATCGCGGGGGCGATGATACGATTCTGAACTTTGCAGACCGTGACGTGCAATTGGAGATCAAATTTCCGACAGAAATCGATTTGTAGAATGATCTTTGTAGCCTAGAGTATTATCAAAGGCTTAAAACAGGAAACTAAATCTCATTCTTTCGATAAACCAAGCAGGAGTACAAGAAAATGACAATAACTTAGAAAAAAGTCCTTGTATCGAATTTTCGTTTTCCTTAGAAAGTCTTCACACTTTGCTTTTGATATTTTTATCACTTGGGATGGAAATTAAAACTTTCCTCAATGTCCATCTCGAATATTTATGTCTTTATTGCTATATTTTTGAAACATTTTCTATTGTTTTTGTAATGATCTATTCAAAAATCAACGTATATTATCACACTTTTTTATTCTATGGTAATACATCTTGCGAAAAATTTATTCCATTTAAATATTTGGAGCACTCATGAATAAATTAAAGTCTAAATTTGCGTTACAAAGCAAATGATGATTTATTTACTAAAACGATTAAATGCATGAAAATAATAAAAATAATTATCTCAGACTTGTAATAGGGAGCATTTTTTGGCGAAATACTTAATGTTATTTGATGAATTCTTCCATATTTGATACTATAAAATAAATTTGTTAGTAATATTCCTTTAACAATAAAATATTCTAGCGAAGCAAAAAAAATTACAAAATATTTAAATTCTATTTTAAAGATTACAGACAAATATGATATTCTTATTTTTTGCTTTATTTAAAGAAAAATTAAAATAGCACTTCACAGTTTATTTTCTACATTGAAAAAATAAAAATACTTGTACAACACATTTAAATAAAATTTGGGTTGTTGGTTCAAAAAACTGGTCCAAAAGTTGGTCCAAGAACCTAGAGGAAATTAAGGCTAAGCGGGATCGCTTAAGAAAACATAAGTTGAGCTGCCCAAATGGTAAAGCAGTCTAATTCTCTGGAGAAAACAGGTGCTTTATTCAAGAAAGATATCCTGGTGGGTAAAAAGAAATCTTTTAATTTTTTTTTATTTCTAATACTAATTTCGAGGAAGATAGTTATGACAACATAAATATTAGTCAAACTTGCAAAATAAGAAATTGGTTACTAAGAAAGTATTAATTTCATTTAATGGGATTTGTCTCACTTCTGATAAAGCCATGGCAAACTCTTTCAGCCAATAACCAGAACAATTGGCCCTTCACCCAAAATATGTCAAAACAAATTCAGAAAGAAATTAAGAGACTGAGAAAAAATTGAACAGTTCAAGTAACACTCACAATGTTTTTACAGCTCCGTTCACTTTAGAAGAATTTAAACTAGTTGTTGAGAGTCAGAGGGAAGAAATCTCCAGGGCAGGACAACATTTACGTAGAATTCTTGAAACATATGAGTGATACAGCCATGGATAATAAACTTTGTATCTTTAACAGAATCTGGGAGTCAGGACTTGTGCCTCTGTAGTGGAAGAGAGCTGTGGTCATTCCTATTTCAAAGAAAAATAAGGATCCATAAGTGCTTAGTAGCTTCCTACCAATATGTCTCACTATTATCCTTGGAAAGATCATGGATAAATTAATCCTTAATATGATAAATTGTTCTCTGGTTGATAAAAACCTAATTACCAATAAACAGGCTGGCTTTCGTAAAATTCATTAAGAAACAGATCAAGTTACTTACCTCAGCCAAATTGTAAAGGGTATTTTGGATACCGAAATATTTTAACAGTTGTTATTGATTTTAAAAACATCTATACGACTTGGTATGGAGACACAAACTGCAATAAGAATTACTAAATTTCGAAGTTTGTGGAAATATGTTTAGCAACGGTGGATAAGGTATTTTACTGACCAAAATTTTGAAAGATCAGATTTGGAAATAATTTCTCTACATGTTATAAACTGCAAGTAATACTGACTCAGGATGCAGTTGAAAGTTCTACAAATATGAATTTAAAAAATTCGTATTTCAATGGCTTAGACTGTAAAATATATCAATTGTTTGCTCTCTGCTGACGATCTTGTCATTTGGACACAAGTACCAAAGCAAAATGCTTAATCGACAAAAAAAAAAGAAATTGATCAAGCTGTTCATATTTTAACAGACTGCTGCGTTGATAATAGTATGACTTCGAATTTGGACAAGTCTGCCATCCTGTTTTTTTCGCTGACCCATCAGGCACTTCTACTTGATCTAAAGTATAGGAATATTAATTTTACCCACACTGGTGAGTTTATTTATTTGAGAGTGACTTTGGACAGTAAACTGAACTAGAAGTCACATATTGAATCAATTTCAAGTCACTTTTTAGGGAAGTGACTATTCAAAAATGTCTACCTGAATCCCCACGGGTATGTGATAGATCAACTTTAAATTCTACCTATAAAACTTTTATCCTGCATTTAATTACTTATTACACTCATTATGGCAGGTGATCAACTTTTGAGAAAACTGAACTTTTACAAAAACAATCACTGCTGTTCATTACTGGACAGTAAAATTAACATCGATTGATGCTATACTTTTATTAACAAATAGTGAACCTAATAAAGTTATCATTGAAGAAAAGGCTATGATTAATTAAGAGAAATTAATTAGGTATGGAAATTCATACTAGATTAGTTATCCAACAAACATTAGAGATCTTAAGACTCAAAAAGGTTTTATTCAGTTTGTCCGGTATGTGACGAAATTTTGAAGTGTCAAATCACATTCAGGAAGGTTACAAAACCATCTAAATATCCTTATGCTGTACAAATTGAAACAAACCTGCTGCTTTCCTTTTTGAACTTTTTAAGATGAACAACTCTAGAGATGCTATGAGGTGTTATGCTCTAGAAACTACTGATACAAGGTACCCTGAATTTTAGGGGATCCATGTACACGCAAGCGAACGGACGGGCTCCATTTATTATAATATAACAAATTCGTGTTCAGTAGTCTTTTCGAACTTATTCTCTTAATATGCTATTGCAGAGAAATATCGAATAACTTTTGATGGAGAAGTGGGGGCTCTACGAATTGCTCTGAAATGTATGTTGTTTTTTTAGAATAAATCTGATAGAAAGGTCTCTTATTTTCTGATTTTCAAGCCACTATTCATACCATTAGTTCAACTAGCCAGCTCTAAATATTAAAAATCTATCAGTGTCGGTAACATTTACGAGAGATGTTTTTAAGGATAAGACGAGTGGTGCTTCAATGGATAACTGACTTTAAACGAGACTTTCAGCATCTTCATTTCATTCTACTCGTACAAGGCTATATATCAAACAATTAATAGATAAAAGTTATGAATTATTAATTCAGGATAGGAAGAAGTTAAAGCTTTGGAAGCTGGAGATCTTTTTGATTATTTCCAGGAGTCCACTGCCCCAAGCTATCGTTCAATTCTGCGTTCCTGGCAGAGCATTATAATTTATATATATATATATATATATATATATAGCATATACACACACATATATATATATATAGCATATAGCATATATATATATATAGCATATACACACACATATATATATATATAGCATATAGCATATATATATATATAGCAAACATATATATATGCTATTTCAGTAATTCGGCCGTTCCAATGGATAGAGACCAATTCCGTCGTTGTGCATAATTTCAAAACGACTCAGAAGAAATGCTTTACTGGCATGCTAATAACTTTTGAAGCTATAACTTCTGTTACCTATTATATCTTCTCCGGTTTTTATATTTGTATTTGCCTTGCCATTGGAAATAAGAAAAAAATAATAAAATTTTCTCACTAAAAACTTTTTCACAATTGATACATAAAAATACAACAAATTTAGCATTTTTTATTCAGTAGTTAAAATGTAACTGAAGCTTTCTAATTCCCTACATGCACTATTTTATGAGAATTCGATAAATTAAACGTTAGTACTGAATTTAAAAACAGGTAATAAAAGTGTACCGCCTTAGAAAAAGTAACTTCACCTGCTTTTTTCACAAAATGTGGTCATTTTACAATTCTGGCACACTTCTTAAAAATTATATTTCATTCATAGTGGTGGTACTTTCCACCTTAAAAAATGAAACTATTCCAGTGCAGTGAGTAAGATATCGTATTTTCCAAACGCATGTAAATAAGTATTTCAAAAATATTGTTAAAGTTTAAGGTACTTCAATGTTTTCACTGCAACACAAGCATAACATTACGCTTGAAATAATTGGTTTCGTATTATTTAAAATTTTTATTAAAGGGGGTCAGACTTCCTATCATCGTAATGTTACCTCAGAAAAACCAAATTGAAGAATAAACAATTTATTTGTCATATGATCACCAATTGTTTTGTGTGCATTTTCAGATTGTTATTATTTATAATGAGAGCGATTTTTTTTAAACTTTTGATTATTTCTTGAACTAAATTCTTACAAAGCTATTAAGATATTATTCTATATATTCTTACAAAGCTATTATTTCATAGTACATTTTAAATAGTAATTTTTAATATCTTTTTGACAGAATCTCGTAATAAAATCATCTTAATAGTGAAATAAAAGCATACAAAAGGTTGGTAACTGTACGCCCCGTCAGTGTGTTTAAAATATTCTCTAAACTTGGTCATTTTAAGCAATTCGGCGGTGCAGAAAATGTTTCTTGGAGCGATATTCAAACATTCTCTTAGATTTACAGCAGAAAAATATAACTATAGATGTTATTGAAAATTAAAGTTTTGGGAGCAAACAAGCGATGAAACTTCAAATTAATATTTCTACTACCTCTAACTAGTAAATCATGATAGAAAGAACCAAATAGTCTGAAAACAGCTTACACAACTTTACAGTTGAAAATGTACATCTGTTTAATGAAAACTAATACACTAAAACAAACTCCAATTAATCGTTATATAACATGGAGGTTAGACAAAGTATGCATGAAACGTTTTAAAAGTTTCAGGGAAAATTTAATGAAACTGCTAACGTAAAACTAAATTATACATAAAACTATAATACTTGATTTAGTATATATTATTACTATGTTAAGAAGTGAATAAGTTTAAATTTTAAAATTGAAACCAATATAAATAAAAATTTAAGAAAATGCATATGCCATTTAAAATATAAGCTAAATATATCTTTGAAAAGAAAAAAAAGAAACATTAAATCACACAAATAAATAGCAAAAGGATCTATAGAGGCTCAATAAAATGTGCCATTGAAAGTGAATTCGGGAAGATTTAATATAGTTCACAAGCAAATATATGAAGCTCCATGGTGTCGAATTAAAGTTTAGCTCGATATCTTTAAGTTACCCAGGCTCAAAATCCGTGATTCGTATGGGAAATATATAGCCGTTTATATGGAATAATAAATTAAAACTATACCAAACGAATTATATCTTTCCAAAGGTAGTAATCTGATTTGATTAATGAAGAATTAACAATTTGATTATACAATATTCCAAGGAAATTAATCTTTTCGTTCGTAGGAATAATTTTTACGAGGGTTTCTACAAAGACATACGTTCTAGATTTTGAAAAATGTATTTTACAGACTGTAAATATATAATTTTTAACGTTAAAAAGATATAGTTAAAAGACTTCTTTAATCAAAAAGGGTTATATATGTAAAGGGAGTGGGGATGTACCACAAATAGTAAAAATCACAAAATACATGTATGAAATAACCATCTAAGAAAATAAGTCACAAATTTATTACTTTTTCTAGATGAAAAACTAAGTATTTAAAAATTAATTAAAAAAAACAATTTATATTTATGCAAATCAGGTAAAAAAATTTATAATAGTCAAACAATATAAAAAGTTAAAACCTAAAAACCAAAAAACTCTATTGAAAAAACAGAAAATTTATAAGAGAAAGCCAAAAGGAAGAAAAAACTAAAAGTTTAATTAAAAAAATATTGTAATGAATACTGTCCTATATTTTGGAATGAAATAATGAGTGTTTTTATTGGCATTACTGTTGCATCCATCACACTTTAAATTTCATTTTAAAATAAAGTAAGGTAACAAACCAAAAATCACCAAATTTAGAAATTCAACAACAGAAAAATGGAGGTAAACAAATTAATAATCTTCAATTTAACAACAAGCAGCCAAAACACACAAAAATAAACACTTAAAATATTAAAAAAAAAACAATTAAAATTCTAGATAAAATGAGAAATATTAATTAAACCAGTAATTAATAAAAAAGTTATGCATTCTGAAACAAATGTATTATAAAATTTACCAATGACATCAGATATAATGTTGAAATTTTTTTAAAGACTACAAAAACAAAAGCAGAAGGAAACTATTGATCTAATTATATAAAACACTTTAACTAATTACAAATAAATATATAAAACAAGTATTATTGTTATTACTATTTTAAAAAACGTATAGTACATAACACGAATTTCATACGTAAGCTCTCTCTTACCACTTCTCCATAAAAGAATACACCACCGACATAAAAACTAATTGATTGATTTAAATAAAAAAAATTGTACTTGATTAAGAGTACTAAGTAAAAATTAAAGAAAACATATTTAAAAATCATTAAAAAATGAAAATTAAATCTAAAATATTAAAAAGAGTCGAAATATAAATTGAAAAAAAACCTATTCATTTAAAAAAAAAATTAATTAGTTTATTTTAAGAATTAAGTTTATTATAAAATTTAAAAATGTAACGAAAAAAATAGTTAAATAAAAAGCCAAGAAGAACATATATATTATTCTCCTTTGAAATACTTTTTTTCATTTAAGCATATAAAAAACATGACCGAAAAGGATTTCACATGAAAACTTTGATGAATTGTTGAAACAGTTCAAATTAAATGGATCAGTTTTTGAGAAAATATTTTTGAGAAATCAAAAACTTTACTTCACCTTTATGTATTAGAATTTTAATATGAAAAATTTTGTTACATTCTCATGGATGTTTTAAGCAACTTTAGGAATCGATTTCCTTAGAACTTCTTCAGTTTGGAGAAAGAAAAGAAAATGTTGATGTATGTAAGCTAAAACTCGGTATTCCCCTACATTAAATATTATTTTTTTTCAAAGAAGTATTCATTTTATACTAAAGTGGATCAGTGGTCTTGTTATTTGTATTGTACATAACTCACAGAAAAAAAGTGTGATTTGTGTGTATTTGTGGAAGGAATAGCATTTCATACATATATATATATATGTGTATATAGTATATATAATATGTATGTATATAAAATATGTATAATATATAAAATATATATATAAAATATAAATATATATAACATGTATATGCATATATAAGAATATATATAATATATAATATATAATATATTGAAAAGGCACAGAAAAATGCTGTTTTGTAGCTTATAACTATGAAAGAATAATTATCGCATACTTTAATTAACTTTAGATTACATATCATGCCAATATGTGTACAATTTTCTTAGAAGTCGTTGCATGTTCAAATAATTTCAGAAAGTATATTTGATAATTGGTCTCTTTTTCCAAGTGACGGAGAAGAAAATTATGGGAAATTTAAAATATGCATAGTAATAAAAATATTAATTAAAAAAATTTTTAAAAGTTTTGCTTCATATAATATCAAAATAATACATTTGTATGAAAATGTATTTTCAATAAGAACTCAAATTGTGTAATTATTCCAATTAAGTGTTTTAATTCAAATTGCATAGATGATTAAATTTTGAGAAGAAAAAATATTTATAAATGTAGCATCTCAAAAGTATTCTGCTTCGACATGTCACTTCTTCCATTCTTTTAATTAATATTTATTTCTTAAAGATTGTTTTTTATCAGTTTACGTGCATGCTGATATTTAGTATTTTTTTTTTATCTCATTCTAAAAAAGTTGTTTCAAAATTCAAGTTCTATACCAGAATCATGCGTCCATTTACCTGAAAGTAGACAGAGAGCTTCCAGGTCTCTTTGACACATAGAAAGGTTCATCAGTTGAATTCACAAATGACTACCAATATGCCAAATTTAAAACGGTCTTTCTGAAGAAATAACTTTTTTGTACATTTCGACCAAATTATATTAAGAAATCTTTCATTTTCATTTTGTGTTCCACAACTAACACCTTACTCAGAAAATTGTTAGAAGCAAGTGTTGGATAAACAAAATGTGTGGCAAAAATCCTTCATTTACTGGTGTTCCATCATGTAGTTTGTGAGACCTCGCTTTCTGGTTTCAATTAAAATATTTTCATATTTTGGAATAAATCTATTCTTATTTGTAAATGATCTAAAGACATAATTATGCTATGATTTTGAATACAGAGACCTACATTATTTGTGTGTGTGCATGTGTCAAAATGTTTTTTCGAAATATCTGAATAACGATAGGATTAGAATATTTAAAGATGTTTATGCATTCCGAGTCAGTTAAAATTATAATAATTGTATTAAGAATTGCTTAATTAACCAAATAAAAAAGAGTTTTTCAAAATTTCAATTTGAGAGTATGATAAAAAAGAATAATAAATAAAGTAAATATATTTATTGTGAAATGATCTGCTAAAAAAGAATATTTTTCTTGTTTCTATAAACTATTTTTTCTTGATTCCTCTCAATACTTCTATTGCCATCTGTATTCAAAAGGTTAAATACTATAACAGGAAATTATTGTTGACGAATTGAGTTTATTATTTTTTATAACTTTTTTGTGTTAATACGAGTAGTTCTCGAAGTAATTAGCTTAAAAAAGCTTTTTTTAAGAAGAATTATTCTCACATCAATTCAACAAGAAAATTTTAATACTTTAATTTTTTACAACCCAACATATGAAAATAAATACAACCATATTAAGCACAGAGTGTATTTATTTAAAAATTATTTTTGTATTGAATATATCAAATAATTTCGAACTATTATTAATGTTAAATATTTTTAGGATAGGACCTTACTAGCAACTTAGACATGGTTTATGCAGTTCATTGTAAAATAAATTAAGTCTTTAAAAATTGAACTTAAAAAATATTACATTTATTTGTAAAATAATACTTACTATTTATTAAAGTGGTCAAAATTACTAAATACCTCATATATGTATAGATTTTTTTTTCTATTACTGCCAAATTCTGGTGGCACAGTTTTTAATTTAAGGAAGTAGCTTAGAATTGGAAATGAAAGCAACGTTCCTTATGAAAATTGTTACCAAATTCAAATATAAGCCCCTCGTTCATCTTTTCCATGTAAAATAATGATAATAAGATAAAAGTACACTTAAAACTTATTCATAAATATAGAATACTAAGCATGAAAAATTAGGTCTATTAAATAAATAGAAAATTAATAAATAAATTTAAACATTAAAAAGTAGCATATTTTGGAAGAAACATTACTCAGCAACGTAATAAAGGAGTGTATAAAATAAATATTTACACTCACACATTTACATTGAATATAATTGTGTAAATAATCAATTCCCGTTCAGAAATGTGTTTGGAACATTTCTGAACGGGAATTGGAAATCAACCAGTTGTATAAGACAAGAAAAAGTTCAAAATATGTAATAAAAATAATGAAAGAAACGTGTTTACAGAAGTAAAACAAAAACTAAGCCGAAAAGAGAAAAGGAGGCATATTGTTGTAGCATAAAGATAAATTAATTACATAGATTAAAAATTTAAGTGACAACTGATAATTTATGTCTAATATCCTTGACAATTTCATTTGCGTACTATGATACATGATATATAGCAAGCATCATTTAAATTAGGATGATCATTCATCATATTAACATTAGAATGAGTTTAACATTTTTTTGGGAGGGGGGTATAATACACTAATGATCAATTACACTTGATTAAAATAAAGTCAGAAATACAAATATATCATGAACCCTCAGCAAAATACGACATCTATCTTGAAACTTAAATTACTCGTAATGTATACACTTCAAGAATGGTGAAATTTTTCAAAAACTAGCAAATGCCAGTAATCCATACTTCAAAATAATTTATTTATGCCAAAAATGCATGCTCTGGTGCAGCTCGAAACCACTACAAATTCTCTTTTTCCATCAATATCAGGTGTCTCAATGCGCCTTTGTGATAAAGGTTCTCCAAACCTGTTGGCACGCTCCATTGCAACTGAAAAGCTGCATGGAGAAGATAGAAAAATTTCCCAAAGATTCGCCGTGCATCGTGACTCCGGTTACAATTGCAGTGAAGAGAAATCCGCTAAAGAGAATAATAAAAAGAAATGTAACAGAAGAGAAAAGAATTATCGCTACACTTATTTATTTGCTTTCTTTCGGAAAAGGGATCACTATATGAGAAATTTCCACATATATTATTTAAAAATGTGCATTTGAATTAAGATTCTAATCAATGCAAAACTTTCGATTTAGGTTTAATTAGATTATTGGTTTTTAGAATGAGATCTTTATGATAACACTTGCCTTAAGATCCACATAATATGCCTAACTTTCTGCAACTGAAAACTTCATTAATAAATGAGGGGGATTCTTAACAAAATCAAATATAATTTCTTCCTGGCAATTACTACTTACAAATCTCCGATATACTTAGTCTCTATAAAAATCGGTGAACTTTTAATTTAAAAGGATGTTAAAAATAATATATATATATCAGAGATCTTCGGGAAGTTTGAATCTGAATACTAAAACAAATATTGCAAAAACTAAAAACTTTTTAAACGAAAAAATAAGAGATTAAGAAATATGTAACTAAAAATAAAAAAATAAAAGAATAAAATTTTAAAGAATGATAAAGATAAAAAATAATTGAAAAAGGTAAAAATTTAATTTTAAAAATTAAAAATTAACTTTTATACCATTTACATTTTAAATTTCATTTCAAAAACTTAATCGGATGATCTACCAAAAAAACTATATTATAAAATAAAAATTAATCTGTTTCACAGTTTTTAGTCTTTAAATTCCCTTTTTAAAAAATTAATAGAATAATCAATCTTTGCACAAGTAAAATAGAAAATATTTTAATTATTTGGAAAAATTAGAGGCTCACTTCTAAATAAGTATATATAATATATTTCTGTCTATATATACATATACTGAGGTCCACACAAATGTTAAGCATAAGTCATAAAATGCCAGAAAAATGTGAGATATTGTCGAATATGTCAGAAAAATGTGACTTATATTTGAAATGTTCGATAAAAATTGAGGGAAATCATCTGAAGATGAAACTTCGTTTTTATGCAAAACATTTCAGTTGAAATGCTGATGCTCAAAACAATTCGGAAACCGGATCAATCGGCACAAGCAATTCAAACAAGTTTTATGCAATTTATTGACGAAGGACGATAAGACTTAACAAATGATGGCACAAAGGCGAAATACATATGTTTGCGGAAAGAAGAATCATTGGAATGCTCGAATCAGGACGGTTTCAAACCGAGGTATCTCGAATTCTGAATGTGTCTCAGAGTGTGATCTCAGAACTGTGGCAGAGTTTTCGAAGAGCGGGAAACGTTAACCGACGATCAGAATTAGATCAGGCAAGAGTCAAAACCGTTCGCTAGGACTGATATCTCGCAATAACTGCGGGACTTCAGAGCGACAATTGTGTTAGAGTACCAAGTTCAGCTCTAATAGCCATCCCAGCAGTATGAGTTCCCAGAAAAACTGTTCATAGGACAGATGACCAGCAATTCTTTGTCTTCAAATCTACGCATAAGCGCACTCGTTTAAACTGGATTTTCAAATACAACTGGAATATGGACAATTTACCAATAAGATATGCAGTGACGAATCTCGCTTTAATCTAAACATTGATTCGTATTGTTTCACTCTATGACGAGAACGTAAGCCCGTTTTGACCCGGGAAACATAATGGGGAGAATCCGTGGTTTATGGCTAATAATGGTTTCCGTGAATAATGGTCCGTGATTCACGGAAATTATCCATTATCCGTGAATAATGGTTTCCGTGAAATGATGTCATGCTGTGCCAAATTATCAAAGAAATAACCTCCATATTTTTCAGACGGAGTCTGTGACTGCAAAAAGAAACATGGATGAAGATTTTGAGAAGATTTTCATGTTTGCCTGTCTAGATGTACTGTCAATCGGACTTCATATTTATGGATGATGATTGTATTGTCACCGTGCTTCCTTGAAAAGGAAATTTTCCTACGCATACTGTAAGCTGCTCACCTACTTGATCTGATATGCTTAGAAAACAATCTACTAAACTCCTTTCCAAGAAAACAGCTCTTCATGAAGTTTGAATCTTTCATCCTCAATATCGTAGTAAGTTTAAGGAATTATTTTTCAGCGTGTCTGGATGTCAGAGATGACCTTCCAGCTTATTAAACTGCAACATCACCTTCTAATTTTATGCGCTTTTCAGTAAAATGTGAAATCCACATTTGCCCAGTTTTTTTTATACTGTTTCGTTGGACGATAAAAGTGATTAAAAGACTTCTGCTTTGTTTTCCTATTTAAACTTAACTTTTAGACACCAGCAAATATATATATATATATATATATATATATATAAAGTGCATCTTTTAAACAAAACAATTTATGTTTATTTAAAACAAAAACAACTATAAGAAACTAAATTGTTAAAGATATGACCAAAATTCAAATTAATTCTTATGCAAGTCAAACAAAAAATGTACTTAAATAACCAAGCAATCTGAAATTTAAAGCCTAAAATACAAAAATTTAAAACAAATTATTTAAGAATCAAATAATTTAAAACAAAGCAAATTGATGGAAAATTCAAAATTTCGGAAAATTAAAATAATGTAATTAACACTGTTCCATACATTGGAATGGAATAATTTGTGTTTATACCTCTAATTACAGATAAAAACCACAAGCTTCCGTGAATTTCATTATAAAATACCAAAATTAAACCTGAATTCAGAAATTCAACCGCAGGAATAAACGAAGGAAAGTTAGCGTAAGAAATATATTCAATTACAATTCACCTAATTACACTTAAATAATCAACTAAAATATATTAACACTAATTTAAAATCTTGACTATAAAGAGCTATAGCAAAAAGTTAAGCAAATTAAAACATAATGAAATATAAAATTTTGTACCAAAAACACTCCATCAAAATTATATATATATATATATATATATATATATATATATATATATATATATGAGTGTGTGTGCGTAATTTAATGATTTAACTTTAACTTGTAATGATCTCACATGAAACTTACTTAATTTCCTAATTTTCCCCATTCTCTAATTCAAAAGTAAAGAGTTTATTCCTATTTTCTGATCGAATTCCAGATTATACTTTTATTTATTTCGGCACGCGCTCATGAAATCAGTTTAATCTCATTTCTCACATTCCCATCTGTGAGGAATAATCCCTCTGGATTGATAGGTTACAGGGAGATTATCTACGAATTCCTTCATCTTATACCACGTGACTCATAAATATCCCTAGAAAATCCCCACTATAGATTAACATGCACGGTGAAAACTCTCTCTCTTTGTTATGATCTTACGCGCTTATGGTACTATGTCCTTCTGCTTTTTTCTGTTGTTATTGAAATGGTGGAGTTTCGAATCCAGTTATATGTATATTAATGTTAATGTTTTAATTTTTCAACATTATTTTTTTCCCATTTTAATTGAAAACCACGAACTTCGAAATGGTTGTGAAGAATTATTTTAAAATTAAGAAATTAAATTAAGATCCAGTTTTGGAAGTATTTATTTGAAAATAAATTTAACTTTTTCAAAATTCATTTTTATAAAATTTCGAAGCTAATACATACAATATCTTAATATACATATTTAGGTGTTTCTTAAGATTGGTATATCTTGACTATCACAGAAACGGATCTGTGCATCACTGTAATACTGAAATATTTGCTGATCTAAATATTTTAGCAGTTTTATCCTATTTTCAAACTTTTAAGTACATTAAATTACTTGAAGGTTGTTTGTAGTTCAGATGTTTTATTTCAGTTTTTGGAAATTATTACGTATAATTTATATTAAAAATGTTTCAAATATCATGATGGCTTAGAAACAAAATTTATCTCCTTCATTTAATTTACAATTTAAGTTTTTGTAAATAAATAAATGTTAAATTTCTAAAATACAGTATATTGTAATATGAACTTTGAAATTATGCCCATTATAAAAAGAAAAATATTCCTTTTCAAAATCTTTTTATGCTCAATCGGAAAATTTCAAATTTATATGAATTTCAAAAACAACAGCTTACTAATACAAAAAAAAAAAAGAAGAATGTGCATACGAAACAAATTTTCATTTAAATGGGATTGAGTCGCGGCATTTCGAGACGATCAATTTGACATCAACTCACGTAGGAATTTCAAAATTCTAACACCTATAAACTAGGCGGGTAACATTGCATATTTTTTGAATAAGAATACATTTTTTAAAAATGAATAAATGATATTCCTCTATCAGCAGTGTTTAAGACTACACTTTTACTGAAATGGGATTTGCAATTTTTATTCGAATCAAATTTGGTAAAACGAAAAGGAAAAAAAACACTTTCGATGACAATATCACGTTGCATTTTAATGACAGGTGTTCCAAGTAAGACAGAAAAGTTATTTAGC
This sequence comes from Nephila pilipes, assembly GCA_019974015.1. Taxonomy (NCBI): domain Eukaryota; kingdom Metazoa; phylum Arthropoda; class Arachnida; order Araneae; family Nephilidae; genus Nephila; species Nephila pilipes. The sequence goes on from BMAW01066861.1 coordinate 706,307, forward strand.
TCAATAATTTTGTGAACGTGACTCAAGTTTAAATGGGAAACTGAACAGTATTTCAGAGGAAATATATCATTCTGTACTGCAGAAAAATATGTGCTTCAGTTTAATTCATCATATTTCACAGTAACGGTACCTAAAAATTGTTCTTTTAGGATAGTTTAACTCTAAGAGAGTAAGTTGTGGAACTTTTCCAACCAATGCACATTGAAGGAGAATTCTAGATAGGTTAGCAAAATGGAAAAACGAACAACATTTCCGAAAAAAATATGTGTTTTTCAAAACATTGGTATAAGGCTTTGATTTCTAGGAAATTTAAAGGAATGAAGAAAGGAACTACAGACGTGCCGTGAATGAAAGTTTTATTTTTCAAAAGTGGATTTCAATTGGTTGAGAAAGCAAGGGTATTCCGAGACACAACATTGAAAACTATAGCTGTCGATTTTAGGTTGAATAATAAAAGTAATAAAAAAAATTCCAGATATATTTTTCCGAAGAAATAGAGGCTTTTCTAAGCTGAAATTCAACATGCATAAGTGACAATTTCTTTTGAATACTTACAGAATTTTTATACTTTAAAACAAATAATATTATATTTCACTCTACTTCGAAATCCTGCTAGTTTAATAATAATAAATAACATTAACTAGCAAAAATTTTAATTATTTTTATTTCACCATTCTATCATTTAATCATAACAATTTTTTGCATATGTTATTCTGTTTAGATGTTATCCAAACACCCATTTTCAAAGCATAATAAAGCCAATTTTAAGTTATAAGTCTTTTAAATAAGAAGTGACGTAAATTTATTTCTTGTCGTATATGTTGAAAAAATTAATTTTAAACTATCTTTGTCATTTTTTACGAATTTAATTATATTTTAATATACATCAGTTATAGCAATAACTAATTTATTCATCTCATTAGCAAGTTCTTATCTTGCGTATAAGATTCTTAAGTGTTAAATAGTTTGGTATTTTGACAAACAAAATGTTAAAAAGACTATAGAAAGTAAAAGAAATCGTACAGATATATATAAAGAGAGTAATAAAATCTGAGTCTAAATAAAATAATAATTTTTATTATTCCACTCAACAAATATAACTTTATAGGCTAAGATAAATTGTTTCTCTGTTCTCAAAAGGAATGAGTAAAAGAAAAAAATTACCAACGCATTTCAATCACTTAGTTTTATTAGTTTTCATACACAGAAGTATTGCATATAATACTCGCCTGGTCTCTGGTTTCTCTATTAAAGGATAAACCATAATATTATCCATATGGGCATTTAGGAATATTATCCGTATGAGTACTTTGGAGCTAATTGGAATATATGATGTTGAAAAAAATCTTTTTATAGTGTAGAACTTCTACGGAATAAAAATTATTTCAATATATATCCCCCCCCCCATTTTCTTGTAATACATGACCAAAACATAATCATTTCATGTTGTAGGCATTTACCGTGATATAAATATCTTATTCTTAACATTTCATTCAATTCGTTCAGATAATTGATTTCCAGTATTGAGCAATTCTTTCATTTAATCATAATTTGTGGATCATAATTTTATTTTCCCGTTTCTTTTATCTAAGGCCTTTTATTTGCACACAATTTAGATCCTTATAAATTTTATATTACTAATTTGTGTTAAACTCTAAAAATTCTGACGAACGAATTTTTAAAGATTTTCGTTTTGAAAGGAATAACTACCCTAAGCCCCTGTAATAAAAAAAGACGATAATTTGTTTCTACAGGAGCTTGATGTGTGGAAATGTAGAATTTTTTTATTTATTCAGTTGTTTTAAGTCAGTTTTTTATTGGTTCAAATCTTATAAATATATCTATTATCAATATATAAATCTAAATATTCTATCATTGCTTACCATATTTTTTAAGATTACAATATAAAAATATTATTAGAATTTTTTTCCAAACAAAAAAAAACTCATTTTTCTTTATTGTAAGGACACATTACTTATTTGTGGTAATATGAATTAAATTATAGATTCTTAAACTTTTTCTTAAAACCAGATAACGTATAATATTATTTGACATGGGATTATCCAAATAGTTTAATCAAGTTTTGCTTTATATTTGAGTTGAAAACATATTTTCATTAAATGTAAGAATAAAGAATTAATGTTCAATTTTCTAAAATCATTTTTAAAATAAGAATTTACAAATAGTTAGAATAGTTAGTGGAAAGAAATGATACATCATAAAGAATTTTAAAAATTTACATTAAATTGGAGGACTATTTGATACTTTGAAAACTACTTATATTCACCAGATGATTATATTAAATTAAGTCAATTTAAAGATGTCAATTTTTGCCTTAAAACACATCTGAATTTGCAAAAAGCTCAAAATACATGTGAACTTCATTGTTAACTTGAATGAAATTCATACCATAATCTTAAAACCTACAATGGAGTTCTTGTGAGAATGGAATTTTTTTTTCAATTATTAAATATGAGGATATAAAAAATGAGTTTTATTCTCATTATATCAAATATCTGTTCCTTTCTAATTTTCTTTTTAAATCTTTAAAGTACTAATAGGAAAATATCAAGTATGAATAATATTTAAGAAACTGAGAAGCTAAAATGTCTACTAATTTTCCATATTTACATACCTTTACAGTTAATTTATTAATATAAGTGATTTTGTACATTCTCTTAAGATTTCACCTGGACCCATTTTCATTAATAAAACTAGACATTTCATTTCAACTGAAAACATGTTTACCTCACTTCTACATACATAACTTTATTTATCAGGTATTATATATAATATGTAACATTACAACACAAAATAAACTAGAGAGAAGGGTATGATTTGTCTTTTTAAAACATTTAAATCTTAATATATATTTAAATGTTGCTTTTCACACAATGTTTCGTAATGAAGAAAAAATGCAATATTTTTCAATGATTTCAATTTAAGATAAACTGGGTTACCTTTTAAATAACGATTTAATTTTTTGAGAATTCTTAAAATTAAAGACAAATAATAATTTATACAAGTTACAACTATTTATTATACAGATATCGCTTCTATCATGTTGTACTAATTGAGTCCTTATGTATTAACGTGAGTTGTATAAGACTTTAGAGAAAATATAAAATTTAAACAAACGAAAATGAATTCAAATAATTTTTATTACATACAATTGTATTTTTTTTTTTTCATTACAGTGTATCTACATATTTGAGGGCCATTGTATCCTAGTTGTCATGTTCGCGGACTCGTAACCGGCGGTTTTCATTAAATGGTAGGTTCCAGTCTTGATGCCGCCAAAGACCCCCCATGTAGCCATGATTGATGCATATTATATCTGTCAAGGCCCAAATACTTCCTGTTGGCGTGGTGTGGAAGTTAGGAGAGGGGAGTGCCAGCTCAGTTGTTGTCCTCGTCACTTGACCGAGGTTCAAAATTACAAAAACCGTTACCAATAGCCTTCATGTTGCTTCTAGTACGACGTTAATGTAACCAATCAACCTACATTTTTGAGTCTTGCGTTCTGTGCTGTCATCAATTTCATTTCACAGAAATAACAGATTTTTATTAATACTCTTACGAAACGATGAATTGTCAGTTATTATATAGAAAAAATTGTCACAGGTAATAGCAAGCAGAGTCAAATAAAGCATAACATTTAGATTTTTTTTCCCATTCATTAAGAAATTTAAGTAACTTAATGTCATATGATTAAAATATTTCTATCACAGAAATATTTTTATTTCAATTATACTTAGTAAAACTTATCTTTTTATGGAAATTAATAATTAATTTGAGAGAACGTATTTCATATGAGGTGTTTTGATTTAATAAACAAAATATAAATAATAATTAAGGCATATCAGCAATAATAGATTTAAATTATTATATTAAGACAAAAATATACTTTTTTCAATCATTTATCTTTCCATCAATTTTTAAAAATTCTTTTTAGTATTTATTACATATTAATGGTACAAAAATCAATTAACATTTCTGACACCATCAGAATTAAAAGATCATCCACATTCTTTTTTTATAATAATAGGAATGATATAACTTTAAAAGATAGGACATTATTTTAAAAAATATATTACCTACGACCTCAATTCATTAAAAAAAAATTTCTATTACATTAAAATAAATTATTTTCATTAGTTATAGCATCTGAAAAAGAAAATCTGTTTTTTTAGGAAAACGCAAGTTGAAACGATGACTTCCATTTTAAAAATAAACTTTTCTTTTAAAATGCTTAAAGTAGAGACTAGCATGCATTTAGAATGATAATTAACTAAGTGCACTTAAGTTAAATGCTTTTGCTACTAAATAACGCTTAAAAGCTTTACGTCTTGCTAAGAGCATTTATACATTCAGCACAAAAGGGGAAAATATCATACATTCAGGATGAGCTTTGTAATTTTTAATTTAATACACGAAAAACATTTGAAGCAATCCACAAAAAGTGAGTTTCAAATTGAATATCGATTGCCTTCAAAAGCTAATATATACATATATATATATATATATATATATATATATATATATATATATATATATATATATATATATACACTCCGGAACAAAAAAATCTACACACCAAGAAGGAGTCGTCCGATGGAGAAAAAAATTGGCGGATAGGAAAATTATGTACAGAATAGAAGATGATCAAAATTTCAAAAAAATTGAATGAGGATTTATTTCAGAGTTACGTAGTTACAAAGTAAAGAGCTCAAAAAGGTGTTGACCCACCTCTAGCCTGGATGCCAGCTGCCACAAGAAGTGACATGGAATGATAAATCTCCCTGATGATCTATTGAAGTATTTCTTGACAAATTTGCTCCAATTCTCAGACTGGGTCATCAACATTCCCTGTTAGATGCAGTTGCCTTCCCATTATATCCCAGATATGCACGGTTGGAGATAGATCTGGCTGGCTAAGGAAGCGTTTGAGAAGCTGTCAGACAGTTCACAGCAACACGTGCTGTATGTGGTCAGGCATTATCTTGCTGAAAAAGGCCAGGTACAGCAAAAGGATCGGTAGCAAAACAGTTCTCAGAATGTCGTCGACTTACCGCTGTGCTGTTAGTGTGCCTCTTTCCCAACTATCAAGGGAAATGGCACCTCAGACCATAACTCTTGGTTGAGGACCTGTTTGGCTTGCAATAGTGAAAGCAGAATCGGCACGCTGTCCTGAATGTCTCCAGACACGTCTTCGATGATCATCAGGACGCAGTTGGAAGTGAGATAAGTCTCTAAACACTATACGTCCCCAGTCAGCATCATTCACACTTCATCGATCCAAGCACCGCTGTAATCTGGTTCAACAGAGTGCAGGCGTGAGTGGCAGGTGGCGTAGCGGTCGGTACGAGCTTAGATTTCGATTTATCAGCCATCTATGAATGGTCATGGTGGACACTCGTGCGCGGGTCTCACATCTGATGGATGATAACGATGAATCAGGCTCTGTGACAGCTGATCTGACAATCACATTTGTCCTCCCGATCTTCTGTAACCCTAGGTTGACCGCTACCCTCATGACGCTGAAATTTGCCATTGTCCATTTATTCTTGCCAGCATCTTCTAATCGTCGTATCGCTTTGACCCATATGACGATTTCCCCAACTGATTCTGCGATTTGTCCAACCTGTCTCTTTCAATCCAATGATACGACCTCTTTCAAGCTCTCATGGTTGCTCGTAATGAGCTCGAATCCTGTGGCGAGGAGTTTTTTTCAGTCGTAGAAATGTATTCTAAATCGCAATGCAATAGAAATTTGAACATCAAATTGAAAATAGCTTCTTATATACATCTGCAGAGTGCGTAGTTCCGATGCGCTGTAGCTCCTGCTGTTTATTCTTTTGACACCAAATTTTAATCATTTGCATTTTAATCATTTGCATGTTCGGTCCAAATGTTTTTGCAAATGAAATTTCATTACAATCTAGGCAACTCCTTGCTGCGGGTTTTGTTTTTTGCTATAGTGTATATATATAATAAATATAATTCTAAATTTTCAAAATAACTTCAATAATTTTTGTATTACTTATGCAAAGACTAATTTTTTCAAAAAATCAAAATATAAAAATTACAAAATAGATAGATTTTTGAATGATTATTTAGTTCGAGATTTTTTATTTGTGTTAGATGTAGATTATTTTATTTTTTAATCTATTAATATGAAAATTTAAAAAAAAATAATAATTTCTTAATTATAATTTATTTTAATTTTTAATTTAAATTTTATTTTAATTTTTAATTTAAATTTTATTTTACTAAATTTTCCTTTTTAATACGTTTATTTAGCATCAATTATACTATATATATTTGGGTGTGTATAGCTACATGTATTCTATTATTTTTACAATTTGGCTTACATTTTGTATTAATTTTTTGTATATTTTTGATAGTTTTTATATAAAACATGTTTTTATTTCATTTTTAAATTTTCTTATTTTTATATCAAGTTTTTCCCCCAGACAGAGACATTTACTTTGAGTATAATTTCTGTTATATATTTAATAGTTTCAGAAATACTAATTTTAGTAGGTTTATGTATTTCAGAAACTATTAAATTATAAAAGGATTACTTGGTCTAGGCTTTTAAATGATTTAAATTTGTTTGGTAATTATCAGTCAATAAATCTTTATTTATGTTAGTCAGTCTATAAATTATTAGTTTTGTCTGTTATTTTCAACCCTAGTTGTTTTGCTCCATATTAGATTGAGATGCAAGCAACACATGAAAATAAAATAAAATTAGTTTTCTAAAATTGTTTATAAAAGAATTATATAAAATTAATGTCGCTTTTTAGAAATGGATATGGGCAAATCAGACAATTTGATTATTTGTGGCTTCAGTTTCCCATCTTTCGATTTCCAGCTGCCATACATACAAAAGTAATATACTAATCAAAAGATAATAATTCAAAGATTATTACTAAATCTTAAGAAATAGATATTTCAGATCATTTTTAGTTTACCTAATCACTTTAAAACAGATTTAGCTAAATTACAGACAGGTTAAATTAACAGACAGGTTAAATTAATTTCCTGTTAATTTCAAATCATCACATTCAATTTTTAGAGTAAAAACTTATTTATTGTTAATATGCATTGTAACTTGAGAGTCATTGTTTAATTTGCCTAAATGAATAGTAATTAAATGAAGATTACAAAAATATTCTATATCATAAAAATATTACATTAATAAAAAAATTATAAGAAATAGAGGTTTCTTTTAGTGCCATTGGGATAAAAAATATTAATTAATAACTTTGTAGAAGAAAAGGCTAAACTCACAATGTATAACATTCCATTCTTAAAAAAATTAGCTCATTAATTTTTTAAAAGAATTAATTTATAATTTTAAAATACTAAAAGTGTGTTCCTTGCATGATGGAAATTGTTAAAATATGCAATCTAGATTTTCCATTTTCATATATCATTTTTGATTACTAAAAACAAATGACTAAGAATAAAAATGAAAAATGAAAACAATTTTAAACATCACATTTCAATACTTATTAAATAGAGTTAATGAACAAGAGTCTAAAACTTAATTTGGCGAAACTGCCCTTGAAATTGCAAATGTAATCAACTGTAAATGCTTTCATAATTACTCCTCACTTATAGATATTATCTTTCAAATGTACATAGCATTAATGGATGAAATATAACAAAATTGAACAAAGCGTGTTTATTAATTATGTATTCATGCATCTTATATCTTAATAGAACAAGAAGGATCGCATTGCTACATATCGCTATAATTAACTCCATTAGTAGTTGCCAGTAAAGGAGGATCGTATTATTTACGTCATTTCCCCGCAGGACTGAGAGTATGTGTGAAAGGAAAATATGTTTCATGGTGAATGTTAAGATATTCCTAATAATTTATCAGTCAATTAAATGATATATTTTCTAATCATATATAACTGTACAAATATAGTTATATGAGAATTAAATTTAAGAACTGCCTCAAGTCCAAAATTAGATAATAGGCGTATGGATCGTATATTTTAACTTATATATTTTAATTTTGAATAATATCTCTTACGATTATATTTATTTATTTAAATAGAAAACTAGCTTGAAAATAATTAACTATGAAATTTTTATTATCTATTGAATTAGGTGTTTATTGTTATTTGCGAAATATGTAAAAATATTTTTAGAAAGTATAATAAGTAATAAAACTAAACTTTGATTGAATTCTTAAGCAAATATGTTGCTGTACGAAATTCTAAATACTTCAATTTAAGCCAGAAATATGAAAATTATAGATTTTACAACATTTTAGTATTTTTCAGGAAATGAAAACTACTAAATGTTAGTAAAAACCTTAGTGAGAAAATAAATATTCAATTGAAGGCTTTTGTAAAAAGATGACATTGTAAGCAGTATAATATAACGCCGATATATTATCTGAATGAGATATTTAGAAAAATCAAGCGCTTCGATTATCCGAGCTAAATGTATAAATTATATAATATTTCAGAATTAAAGGTACCATAGATTACCTGACATTAGAAAAAATAGAAATTGCAAAAATAGACTTTAAAACTGAACACAATTATCAAGGGTTGCCATATATTATCAAGTGACAAAGAAATGCGAACGTTGATTGTATAAATGCATCGTTTGATATTTTATTAAAATTCAACTGTTTTGACTGATCGGTGTGAAAGTTTGCATTAGAAAGAGAAATTATGTTTACTATGCATTTTTAAATAGTTTTCATTTTATCCACACGTTCTTGTGGATTTTAAATTTTTCTTCAACATCTTCTGAATTACATTAGTTTTTAATTTTAAATTATTGAGCTTGCATGATAATTCTAATATATTTAACTTATTTATGTATAAATTATAAATTTAAGTATAGTTAATGAACTGTAAGCAAATCTTTCAGCTTTCGCATTTTAGCAATGTAATATTTTTCTAAAATAATACAATGGCCATTTGATTACACTAAGCATCAGTGTACACAATATTTAAAGTATTTGTGATTATTGTCTACAATTTTAAATTCAAGAAGATTTTAAAAGCGATTGGAATTTAGTGGCTGATCAAATATTTAATTTCTGAATTGTGAATCATACATGCTTCTTTACACTAAATGTAAAAATGTTTCTTATTTATTGTATTCGCATAAATATTTTCAAAATCTTATTTAATTCTGCAAAATCCTCAAATTCCACGTAAATATATATAAGGATTTAAATTTCTGAATCATTTTCATCGCAATTCGATACCTTTCATGTGAAACATGACTTGTTTAATTTTTATTTTTGTGAAACGTTATGCAATTTTAACCATGAGTGCTCTGAATACGGTTAAAACAATAAAAGTGAATTTCAAAAATTTGATATTTTAGACGTTATTCTACATTTTTTAAACGTAATATCCATGCATGTTATACTCAATATGTACCAAAAGGAATTGTTTTTAAATATATATCCTCAACATTCTGAAACGTAATATGAATAGAATTAATATGATTAGAAAAAAAATCAATTGATAATAATATCATTACGAAATAAATTCTTACAAGTAGAGAGGAAATTGAATGGCGTATCTGAATTGGTTTAAATAATTATAAAATTAAACCAAAAATCCTTTTTTCTGACATTAGTTTTAAATACGTAACTTTCAATATGAAATTTGTTTCTTAAACCTAAACTTCAAACAAGAAGAAAAAAAAGCTTCAATAGCAATGCATTACAACCTCAAACATGTCATCATACATAAAACTATTTTCTATCTTTTCCTAATAAATCCAAGAAAAAAATCTTTTGATGGACGTAATTGTGCATATGACTTTAGAATCGTCTTTCACATCAGTTAAGCTACTAAAACAAAACTTAAGGCAAATAAATATTCCTTACGTATTTAAATTCTATGGGTATTACCATTAATTCTAGATGAATTCCAAAACTTGATGAAATGATTCCAATGTACTCTATGCACATGAAACCAAAATGAATGGAATAAAAAAGACATTTCAGTTAAATTTTACATAGATACAAAAATATCAGCAAAAGAATGACATTTTTGTATCAAAATATCAACTATTTTTTAAGAAGTTAACAAAATTGGTTTTAAAATAACTCAGTAGTTTGACATTTTATTCGTTATGAAATCCTACTATCACATTTTTAAATTTTCAGATAACTACTCGTATATAAATTGCTTTTATCAGTTACATTACGAATATTCAAATGTTTGAAATTAAGATTAGTATTCAGTTACTGAAGCAGAAATAATGTGTGATTTTTCTCCTGATCTCTATATTTTATGTATTACTTCATTGCAATCCATTTTTTTCCCATCCAAACTGTTAAAATATGATTAAAGAAGAAAAAAAATATTGAATTTATTTATATGCCACCGTGTATTATAAATAAAATAATCTATATTTCAGTAATTAAATAAATTTGATTTCTGTAGCTAATAAATATATGTCTCAAATTTGATAAACTAGTTTTAAATTTTTAAAAAAACGAATGTGAGAAAATATATCATGCTAAAATTCCTCTTTAAAAGAACTCTTGCTTTTTTAAAAATTGTTTCTTAGATTTCTCCTAGTAAAGTACGATTTTATTCAAATAAATAGTGGGTCCCTTGGATGTTCTTCAGTTTGGAGGGATCGTTAGCACGGCCACGAAACTCGGCATGGAGATCTATCTGGATCTCCTTCCTAATATTGAAACATAGCCTCCCTTGGCTTAACTCTGAGCACATTTTTGAGTAAGAAAGATTATCTCTTAAAAGTTATGATTTGTTCATAAAAATAACCTGCATTTCTTCTAAAGAAATAAAAGGACGTGACAGACAAACTTTATTTATTCTGACATCAATAAAAGACGACCTTGCCATAGTGATAGTTCGTACTAATAGGAATTTCTTACAAATATCTTTATTTGAATTAATATATATTTACACTACAGTTTTTATAAAAATAAATTATTTGTAACAATATTCCTGTGATTTATAACCCAATGTTATGTAAAAATTGTGATTGAAATATAATGCTATAAGAAAATGATATTCAATTTTTCTTATGTCAGTTTGTTTGTTTTTCTTATGTTGCTTGTCAGTCAGTCAGTGTTTTCTCAGTTTGTGATTTTTCAGCACATCAATGTATTTAAACGCTTCATTTTGTATAAATAGATACCGATAACTTCGATCTTTTTCTATATGTTTTATATAACGTATGAAAAAATTAGAAATCCATTTTACAACAAAATAAATCTCATTTTTCAAAAGAAATTAATGCAGGTGATATCGGAGAGAAGTAGAATGTTGCTGAAATTAAGCATAAATATTAGAATTTTATATTTTCCTCTAAAACAAACAAGGTCTTGCAAAATCGATCGTTAAAGATTTTTAACACATTTTTTAAGAATATTAACCCCTTACCAGTGTGACACGAATCCAGTTCGGGCAACTACTATATGCAGAATTTGTGATGCCCGAATTAACTTCGGGCAGGAGAAAAATTAACGTTTTTATTTTGTGAAGCCCGAGCTGAGTTCGTTTCTACTTTAGGATACTTAATCCACTACTTTCCTAATAGATGGCATTAGTGATCCTAGTTTTTCCCCGATTACGACTTCAGTCGAGGGAGGGAAAATGTGGGTGCTGTCAGAAAAGTTAAGACACACTTGGATTGATAAACAAAGGCAGAGTTTCGCTTCCTCGTTTAGTTTCGGATGTTTTTCAGTGAGTTTTATTGCAAATAATTGTCTTTTTTTGCAATGTCCAATTAATACACCGATGTGGAGTACAATTTAGGTATTTTTAGTTAATTAATTAATTTTTAATTAATGGGTATATTTAAAATTTTATTTATGTGATAAAAAACCATTTTCTAACTTTTATTATATTATAAAAAACAAAATTAAACAGTCAAGAAAATTTTCCACTTTTGGTCCATTTTTCTGAAATATATGTCACAGTTAAGGGGTTTAAAAATATTTCATATTAAATTCTTCATAAATGTAGATGGAAAGAAACTTAGGAGTTTTCGAAACTTTTAAGAACTTTAACTTTTAAAATTGTACTAACAATGTATCTTAATTTTCTTATCAAATTATTTTCTCGATAGAAACCTATACGCGTATGACAATACAAAATTTCTAAATACTCAAATAAAATAAGTTTTTCAAAAAATGTCGATACTCCCTTAATATGACTTTAATCAGCGTTCAACGTGAAACATATATTACAACTTCATATTTCCTATAATTTTATCATTTATGTTATCAGAAACACTTATTTGTTCTTTAGAATAGATTGTTCTCAATTTCAGAATCTTGATTATTTCAGTAAAACTATGAGATGAATATATATTCCATATATATATATATATGCAAAAAGTATTCGTGTAAGAAAATACATGCGGTATGTGATAAATTTGGGGATATGTTCCCCAACTTCAAAAAATCTTGTAAGATGAAAGAATTCTAAATATTTCCTCAAGAAACCATGGAAAAGAGTAATAATGAAATCCAGAAATCCATATTACATATTTATAAAACAAAAACAATTCATTTTTATTACAAGAAAATTAAAATTAATGTACAGTGAAAATTCAATCTACAAGTACATATAACATATAAAAATTCAAATTGAAATTAGGAATGAAACTAACTAACAACTACTTATCGTTACTTAATAACTAACGTGTACGTTTATTATGAACTGGATCAAAAACGCTATCATCACACGATGTGTCAGATGTGTCTAACACACCTTTCTGCTTTGATAGAAACAAGGAATTTTGTTAGTTATTAATGGTCTCTCTATATTTTTTGTTGTTTCAAAGTCTGTTATTAGAGGCTGTTTTTGTATTTATTTATTTTTGGTTTATCAAGTTCCTTATATAATTCTTGATATCCTGCTACTCAAAACTTATTACGTTGAAATTTTAATGCCCGCTGTGTCTCAAGATCATGAGTAAAAAAATGTTCCAAACTTGTAGCAGATTTCAAGGCTTCACGAATTTAATCAGCTGATAATAACAACTTCACCTTCCACTTCGTCATAATCGCCTTTTTGTTATCATAAACTGTCAAAAATTCGATCAAATCGTGCTCATCCGAAACGCTTTTCAGCATCAATCCTTCGATATCAGCCGTTTGCAATTTGTTAAAACCTTCGCATGTGATAGAGTTATAATTTCAGAACACACAGCTGATTTTTGTACTAGGAAACGTCCGCTTTTTACGCATACTGGGAAAATTTTTATCCAACAGCAATTTAAGGACGATTGGCTCAATTGTTTCATGGCAAAAGAAACATGTGTAATAAAATTCGTAATCGTTAACTTTCTTCATCCTTCCGCAACAGCCAAATTTCTTTTTTTAACTATATCTAAAATACATTTTATCGTATGCTTTATGTTGTACATTTTCTATACTGCTATAATACCCTGATTGAGTGGCTGAATCAAGGAGGTGGTTCTAGGCGGTAAAAACAGAATTTGATTCTTTAGAAAAAAAATTGAGGGGGGGATTCGTGTTAGAACAAAAAATTCGTCTAAAAAAGTATATTGATGAACCGTGTTATTTTACAATTGTGTAAAAAAAGAGTTGGTATATATATACAGAGAGATAACATAATAGAGACATTTGTATTTATTGTACTATGGAAATAATTATTACTGCTGTTTTTGAAGTAGTAAATAAAAAATGCCACAGTTGATTGAAAACAGTGCGTTAAAACTATTAAAACTGCTTATGGGATAAATTAAGAGTTTAATTTTTCTAACATTAATGTTAAACAACGTAACTTCTAGACGAAATCCGCTGTGTTTATTTTATTATTTTTTTTTTTGTTATAGCATATAACTGAGAAACAGAGAGGAAATAAAATGGAAATTGTCTCGAAACTATTTGAAGATTTTGTTTTTGTCTAACTTCTTACAACATTACATTCCAACTTGAATATCTTGATCGAGAATAAAAATAGTTTAATTAACTAGTAGATAGTTTTCTACGTTAACTTCTCGTCCATAATCAAATCAACGGAAAATATTTCTCATCTTTCCCAGGACGCTTCAGTCCATAACTTTCGATATGCAAGCCATAACATTATCCTTCACAAGTTGTTAACTTAAGACACTCAAATTAGATGAGGCCTTGAAGGAAAAGCATGCTTCGCTTACATCTTTGGATTACGTTCGATGACCAACGTTGTACATAACTTTGGATATACGAAATCGATGATAAGTTAATCACAGATACCACACCTATAAACAGAATCGAAAACCCCAGTGAGATCACTTCCTCATATCCAGTCAGTGTTCGTTAACTAGTTGAAAGCTATTCTGTGACGTTTGCTTTAGGCTTAGCTGGGAGCGTGCAATTCCCATTGATAGCTGTCGGACAAATCCAAACCCGTTTTCCAGAAATATTTCCATCGAACGATAAATACTATACGGTCGTAAAAAGGCACCTTTAATATCTTAATGGAATTTATGGACGGAAATGGGGGGACTTCCCCGCCCCTGGGCCTCGTAAAAGGGGAGTGAAACTGATTACTAAACCTCGGAATGAGATTCCTAATAATATTTTTTCTATAAGCATGTATATCAAACTGAAATGCAGAAGTAAATTCTTAGCACGAAATGAATTCGTTTTTATGATCTGTTTATAAAATGTTTCCAAAAATACCCTGAAGCATTCATTTAAATAATATTTTCCCCAAGAGTTTTTATGAAATATTTTCTGCAGTCTTCATAGCAATGGTATTAAAACACTAAATTTTTTTCTCATTTGAAGCGATGGTACCGAAGCTCTCCGTTTCTCCCTCACTTTGATTGAGAGTGCAGATCACTTTCAATAGCGTCAATTATGATTTTTGTATGGATATATTTTGGGAAATAGCTGAAAATATTGAACAAAATAAGTATCTATCACTTAAATAAAATTTTAATGACCTTTTTAAAATGAATAGCTCTGCAGTTTTACTCGTATGACAAACTATCTTGTAATATGGAATTAATCCCATTTTTTTATTATTATTTAATGCTCCGTGTGTATTAAATAGTTTACAGTACACAGTTTTCGCGTCTCTTATTTAAGAATCTTATCTTTTATTTACTCTCGTAAAAATAGTAATCTCTTAACAATCTCTTATTTACTCTCAGAATAAAATTATGTGGTGATAATAAATATTTACTTATTTCATTTGAGGTAATTAGTTTCATAAATAGTTCATTTATTATATGATATGAGAACTGTTTTAGTAATTTATTTGAAATTATATATATATATATATATCGAAAGAAAGGGAAAGATAAGAAATATAATAATGTATATTTATTACAAAAGTATTTATTCAAAAATATCTAATAGATGAATAGGAGGCAAGAGAAGGATCTACAACACTTAAAACGAAATATTCAGTAACGTAAATCTCGTTTAATTATAGAATATTTGATTTATTACACTATGTGTTGTATCAGTATATGATGATTTAAATTTCAAATATTTTTCTATGCCTTGAAATGTGTCGAAATTTTATGAGATTTGATTATCTCTTTGAAGGTTTTCCTAAAAGGAGAAGAAATCAAGTTAATAACCTATTAAAACGCAGGAATATAATTCAGTTTCATTGTTAAAAGCTGTAGAAAATGTTTCTAAATGAAAAAGATGAGTTGCAATGTACGGATGCGTCAATAAGCAACATAAAGTAACATTTCAAACATTCATTTCATTTTCGAATTTTACAAAATGCGAAACTGTGAAATGAATGAAAATGCGAATTAGCCTTTCCTTTGAGGTAAAATATTCAATTATATTGAGGTTGGTGGAAGATTTTTTCTTTCAAAAGTGAAAGAAATATCTTTCTTTTCGAACGTAGCTGAATCATATTTTTAATCCTGAATTATAATTTGAATCACAATTTTAAAGGTCATTAGAACAATAAAATTGAACAAATGGAAATATGATAACTGTATGCAAATCAACCACAATTCAGTATACTTAATATTCGCAATTGTTGTTCAATTTTTGTTATTATTTCTTTTATGATGTTTAAATAATAGTGCCATATATGCGTGAAATTTTCACAAACATTTGCATTTTTCACAGACACTTCATTTTCAGTGATAAGAATGCAATTCAGTTTACAATAATTTTAGAAATATATAACTACAACAGTTTTGCAACCACGATTTCCATCAAGCCACATTTCTATATTATTTCTTCGACATATCTAATTACGTCAAGAACATTCTGATAACACTTGTCACAAGATATTTAATAATGCACAAATTGACAAGCACCTAACTTATTAGACAAAGACTAAGATTTATCCAAATTATTCAAACAAAACAACTGTACTATAGGGTTTCCATGGACTAAAGATATTCTTCCGAAGAATGATTTACAATACATGGACACTTTGTCTGTCAAATTGCCAAAGCATTAAAATTTGAAATGATGTAGGGAATAATCCAGCAAACTTGTTCTTAAATTTGTAATAATACTTGAAACCTTAATGATAATCTGATAACATATTCTCCTTTTATTGTCAAGGAACAAATATGATTTACTTCATTATAACTTTATCACCCTATTACTGAATATAAGGCATTGCATGATTCATTCAGAGATATTCAAATCAATCATATCAAAACTTTGATTCCTTTTCACTCTAAATCTAACAGGCTAATATTAACTTATAACTGTCAATAAGAAAGTTAATAGAATGGAAATAGTGTTTTGAAAGGTATATATTAAATTAAAATAACAAATATAATTCTATTAACATCTTTATTATGCAAATTCTTTCATAAGAACGTGACAATGAAGTTTGTTCACTTTTCAAATAGATCTGTCAATAATTTCGAAATTTTCTATAAAGACATTAATATTTGGAGAGTCTGATTAACTTGATCTTTACTTTATGTTCAATTTAAAAACTTTTGATAATTAAATCAGTTATGATTTACAGATGAGATTTATGATGCATGTATTAAAATGTTTGTTAAAATGCAAAGTATTCCATACAAAAAATATTACAGCATTGAAGAGCTACTATTACAAACTAAATAAATTACAATCAAATTTACTAAATTAATTAAAAATAACATTTTAAAGCGTATCAATTTGTAAATATTTTTGTTGATAACTATCAGATACACGAATGATATCCAATCAGAAACAGAACGCATCCCACACTTTTTCCTCGGTGTATTCGGTATTACAGTTTGAATGGTTGGGTTATTATTAATTTCAATTAGTCCATCATTGTCAGAAACACTTTATTTTGTATATAACTTCAAAGAGAACAATTACAGGTACTTAAATCAGGGCTTTTTAAGGCCAACTGATTAAGAGCAGTCGTCATATATTCTACGACCAATCCATCCCAGTTCTATCCTTCACATTTAAGTATCAACCACAGATTAGTGTCAATATGGTGTTAATTGAAGCCTCCGACATTTCCTTACTGTGGATATGTGAAATATAACCAAATACGTAGGAAATCCAAGTAATAAATGCCAGCAACACTGGATCCGTAGAAAAAGAATGGGCAGAACACTGCCTGTGCTATGGCACAAAGCACATTAACCTACGCTAAATTACTTTCCCTATGTAATGCTTTCAAATAAGCTTATTGTACCCCATATATAAGCATTGAGTTTGTATGAAACGTCACTTCATCACCAAAGACAAGCTTAGATATGAAGGAATCGACATTGAAAGCTCATTAAGAACAAACTTACGAAAACCAATTCTTTGTTCGTTATCCATTTAGGAAAGAGCGCGTACCAGTTGCAACATGCTGAAAACCATTTATTTTCTCAAAATTTTCTATACCATCGTATTTGTTCGTGGATAATTAAATGACAAAATTTCGGTTGAATGGATTGATCACACAATACACGATGAGCTTGCCTTTGAATCCTTGTCCTCGAAAAGTCTTATGTAATTCCCTGAGATTTTTTTCGAGGGGGAGAGAGGCTACACACGAAATAAAGTGTTTTTCCTCCTCTACCGACGAACATATACAAGCTAAAAACGGGAGTAATTCGACACCGAGCATATACTTAAAAATTGCGTGGGTTGAATTCTATTATCGATTGGACATCATTCATGCTTCTTATGATGGTTACAAGAAGCGTTTACAATTTTATAAATATTTAATTGTTGTTTTTAATTTAATTTGTCCAAGAGGTTGTAACTTATTTAGTTCTGTAATAGAAGCTTTTCAATTTAGAAATATGCATTTGTAAACACTCTGCGTAATGTATTGAATTTATGATTGACATTTCAAATTTTTAATCACATAAACTATTTTACTGAAACTTTATCTATTGAATGTTCTACAACCTAAAATACAGATTTAAAACTTCCATTTCTCTATATTTTTATAATCAAAAAGTGGATAAAATAATTTTGAAACATATTACGACGCATTAGAGCATTGTAACTGTGTGTTGCTAATGCAATTCCTACTCTTACCCCACAATAAAAAAAGGAGTAGGTATCCTCACTTTCACCCTTCTTAACCATGGCATATAATGATTATTGCCCAGTTGGATTAGCAAGCAGCCTACCTCAATACTCTGAGCAATAGTCTTAATCTGAATCAAATTTTGAACTTTTGATCCGATTCTTACGAAAGAGGTTTCACACAAGTTAAAATTCAATTTTTCTTTTATTCATCCCATCGTTATATTGATATCCCAAGCAACACTTCATTTTCTGTGTGGCTTTAAATTATTTTAAACGATGAATAAATGAAATTAATATCCAAACTATTAACAATAAAATAAGAGACAGGGAAAATAACCAACAATGAAAAGTTATAAAAAGTGAGAAACATATAGTATGACCAAGACAAAAATTAGAAGTAGGGGATGGAATAACGAGATCCAGATTCTCATCAATTTTTATTGATAGTTTATTTCATTCTTTTTCTTAGAAAATCGTTCAATCAGTGAATAAATCGAGTTAAGTATAGTTTTCAAAGTATTTACACCAATTCAATGAAATGAATAGTTACGTAGAATGGAAATATTTTCCAATGTGTGCCAAAAGAAATTTTGAGCAATACAAAAATATGACATACAAACAGAAGGACATATGCGGATTATTTTTATTTCGTTCTTTTAATCAGAAATTTAAAAGAACATTCTAAATGTAGAGAGAAGATAAAGAGTTCGCGAAAAATAAATTATTTTAGGAAATATTCTAAGAAATCAATGAAGAATGCCTCGACAAGCAAATCCCAGTAATTAGTTTAGGAATTATATGAAATTAGCAAAGGACTCTTTCAAGATTATCGATAATCGATGGAACAACTTGAAAGCTCACAGCCTCTTTGACTGATATGATTGGCTCGATGGGGATAACTTTTGGATAAACTCTTGACAGCTATTAATGGGGACGTATCATCTTTAGAAGTATATTGTTGCACCCTCTTGGGACTGGGAATTAGCTCAGTAATAATAAGGTATCCCTAAGCTATGCAATGATGCATTGGTAACTGATAGAGGAAAATGATAAAACCGGATTATATTTTTATTCCTAAATATCTGTATCTCAACAACTAAGAATTTTAGGAGTGTTTTATATACTCATTAGGCTTCCAAGTCCTTAATTTTAATCACGTGCAGTATTTTAAAAAAGAGAATATCAGCAAGAATGAATATTGCGAGTATTTTATCAAATATTAAGACAAAAGAGTAGTGTTATATTTATTCAAAGGTTGCAACAAAAGGAAATACTTTAAAAAGGACTTTCATGTTAACTAAGTAATGAATCACAAATATTTGAAACTCCTAATTATGAAGCAATCAATGAACAAGGCCAACAGCCACCCTACCCTACTTTACAAGAGAAGCAGATATTTATTGTTTTGTATTACGGGATGCAAGAAAACATTTGTTGCCAAATGAATTTAAAAGTATGAAAAAATCCAATTTTCACACTAATGGTGATAATTTTCTTACAGATATATGAATTTCCTCCAGCTTCGATCTCATTTTACACACAGATGAGATTAGTATGATGGCAATAGTTCCATTTCAAAGAAGAAAACATATGCGAAAAACGTATCTTAAAAAATCGAGCTGAATTAATGGGATAAATAATAATACATATTTTATTAAAAATCGTTAAGACATTGGATTTTTTGAAGAAAAAAACTTATTCCATTCAAAATACTATGTTATGAAATTAGTTAAGATGCTGATATAGAATAAATAAATATTTCTCAATTTAAAAACATATTTCAAAAGAATGAAAATTTACAAAAACAATGAAGTCCTTAGACTAAAGTCTATTCTCTTTTTAAAATTTATTATTTTGCAGAAATGACTGCATTCTTACATCACTTATCCAACATTTTTCAGTAATAAAGAGAGTTGCTTCAGGAGCGTTTTAAAATAAAGAATTCTTTAATAAGAATATTCAAGATAAATGTATAAAGATGGTGATTAAGTAGAAACTAGACATTACAACCAAAAGATTATTTAACCCTTCCTAAAATGAACTCTTCCATGTATCCCTTTTCAAGGACGTTGTTCCCATTTCGAAAAAAATACGTATCAATCTCAGCAATATAAAATTGGGTTATTTTATAACTTTATAACAAAGAGGTGGAAGATTTCTGATTTAAATTACAATGAAACCCATTAGAGATTTAATTCCTCTTAATAAACATATATTATATCTATAATAATTTAAATTCTTAAGACCAAAATCTTGCACTAAAGATTATTCTTTCCAATTATTTAATTATTTATGTACTGTTTTTTTATTCGAAAACATTTTAAATTACAAGCTGTTTTGATGACATAAAAATTATCTTTTTAATCTACAATAGTTTTTTTTTTATCTTTGAAAAGTTATTAGGTTTGAAATTTCTTCATAATTACAGTTTTTCTGACTCAAACAAGTAATCTGTAAAATGGATAAAAACACTCTTGATCTTCATCCATTTTTTTGTAAAAATATAATCTTTAAAACTACTTTTGATTTTTTTTCATTTGAAATTAGCTCTTGAAGTATTAATTGAAGCGAAAATAACCTGCCAGAGCAAAGTTCTTTGAAGTTAGCTGATTACTCCCCGTTTTTCCTCGATTATTTTATCCTTCTATGAAAGGAAAAAAAGTCTCACAAAAATGAATCATAAATTCTTCAGCTTATAAAATTTATTTTCAATTATTGGAAGACATAGATTGGGCTGAATTTTTTCCTCCCTTTCCTACAAGCTGTAAGAATAATGATTAAACCACACACACATATATTATATATATATATATAT
>BMAW01066861.1:727993-959791 GCA_019974015.1 Nephila pilipes
AAAGTAAAAGAACAACTTTCTATATCAAAAACCTGAAAGAAAAGAGAACTACCCTTATAAACGATTGAGAAAAAGAAAGATACACGAAAGAATAACGACAAAAATAGCAAGAAGGTAAACAATAAAATTTGAAAAAGTACAAAGACAGTCATAAAAATCATTGAAAACAAAGCAGGCAATTAAAGGACAGAAATGAAGTATATCATTTTGAAATTCTAAATTGGACTTATGACCAAATTTCAGGTTTAACATATTTTACAGGCAGAACATTCTCTATTTAAAAATGGTTATAAAAATATGGAAATACCATAAATATTGGACAAGAGGAAATGCAGAAGATTATATAGAATAAAATTCAAACAAACAATATATATAGCCAAATAGAAAAACCCATACATTAACCGACGAAAACATATAACGAACAATTTAAAAATTGATGAATCCAGTTTAGGAAGAGTAAAAACCTTTCATGAGAAAAAAGCCTTGCAGTAACAAGCTACGTATTTAATACTAACTTATCCAGATTTTCCCGTTCTGTTAACACCGAAAATGTATAAAAAGAAAGGAAATTTAAAAATATTACGCTCTCGAAAATGCCAGGTATGCTTTTGTCTGCCGCAAATTTGGATATCTTGGAAAAAATAATCACAAGCAAACATTTCAAGGGAATAGCATAATATCACATAAGAGCAAATTTATCAGCGGTTTTCCATTTGTGATACACGAGCTCTTAGAAACAATAACAAGAGTGAAAAATAAGTTTAAAAGTAATATCTGAAGTGCAATTTTTGAAAAAAATACTTTCTACTTCTGACACTGAAAAAAATTCTTAAATGTTGTACCAAAACTGTCAATTCTTTCATATATAAATAAGTTCTTTCAGATTTAAATGTAATTGCAAACATTAGTATCATTGTTGATTTAAAGTTTAACTACAACTCTTATTTTGAAAAGGCAGATTCCAATATTCAGGTTAAGGTTCTCTAATATTTTCACACACATGTTCTATTTTGAAGATTCTCTTCTAATTAATAACTGCTTCGTATAAGATATAATTTAGCCTCAAAAGTATTTTTTCTTGAACTAAAAAGCTTATATCTCTTGAAAAATTATTTTTAAAATATAGCGAAAACGTAGTATGAACAAAATCTATGTAGGGATGAGAGTTCCATTGAATATTTGTGTGGACTAAAAGGCAAATATTTTTAAAAGCCTTAAATGAGATTTTATTCAATTGATTAACTTGATACATTAACTTTTGATGCTTATTTTATTTGTATTCACCGTTCTTTTTTATATTCTCAAGGATATCCTTATTAATAAATTTACTTTAATTATCTTTATGTAATATGATACTCGTTGATGAACATTTCTCAAAAACAGTTGATTCATTAATTTTTATTCCCAAAAGTGAAATGTGTGGAGAAAAAAATATGATTAACAAATCTGTAATTTCCAATTTTCAAAAATTATTATATTTTTAATGTAAAATTCTTAGATTAAATTAATATAACTTGATCCAGTGAAACTTGGAAGAAAGAAAATAAATACTATACAATACATTACTTTATCAAATTATTTAGACGATTATTTTTGAATGCACCAAACGGTACTCTAGCGGTATTAATACATTATAAAGTCAATAACATTGAAATCGAGGTAATGTAAGGAAGGTCTTTAGTTCCTATATTTCGGAAATTTAATCTCTTTTATCCTTATAAATAATTAGACAGAGAGAGACAATTAGTGTTGGACCATTCAACATGCAGCATTTTAGCAAGATTTTCCTGTTACATTATTATTTGATCCACAATTTTATGCAACTGCTTTTGTGAACGTAATTAGTGATTAGCTTTGAAACATGAATGCTAGCGAGATTATTCTATTTTGTTGCTGCTTAATTATTAATTTTGTGTAATTACGTCGGAATCTTTTGAGTTGACATAGCTTTTATTCCAATCACATCATAAAAACGAGCATGAAAACTCCCTTATTTATATTTATATTCCCTTATTCCGCTTTATTTATATTCCCTTAGTAATTAATTGCATATATCGGATTTTTATTGCACTCGGAAAACACGAAGTAGTGATATTCTTGGTATTTTGCAACTAATCTAACCAATGACCAATGTAAAATTAATTTGAATTAGGCTAAATGACAAAAAATATATTTGTTTCATTAATGCGTAATTTTATGCAACAAAAATAAGAACAGAGTATGAAAAGAAAGATTCACAACAACATTTCCAAACATTTATATCTAAAAGTATGAGTTTAGTTAATAAAGATTCCAGAATAACACATCAATCAATAACTCCCGAGACTAACCCAGAGATGGTGCTCGTAGTAAACCAGTAACCAGGTCTTTCTAGAGTGCGAACCTTTGCTTGAAACGTGTCAAAAATTTAAGTCGATCGGACCAGAAACAGCTGAGTTACCGAGGTTAGAGTAAAGTCGTTTTGTAGTTTGTTTAAAAAATGGAAAAAACCGAGTTTCGTGTTCTGATAAAACATTGTTTTTTAATTGGTACAAACACCGTGCAAGCGAAACAATGGATTGAAAAATGTTACCCGGACTCTTGTCCATCAAAAGCAACGATTTTTAATTTTAATTTTCCAGCTATTATTTTAATAGATAATAGCTAGTCATAAATTACATAACAAATATCATAAATGTGGGACGTAATTTAAGCCTGAAGAACATATGCGAAGCTCAGAATTTTTTTCAACAGTTTAGAGGTGGATTTTTTTTTTTTTTAACATTTATATCAGTTGTATACTATATACTGATTGTACTTCCCTTACATCAAAAATGTGATCATATTTCTTTTATTCCAGACCATATTTATTTTATTCTTTTATTTAATATATATATATATATATATATATATATATATATATATATATATATTGTTGTAATTATTTTACAAACGTAAAACAAAATTATTTTGTTATTTATTTTACAAATGTAAAGCACAAAAAAAAGTATAGTATCACAATCAATTTACTCGACATAAAAAGGAGAAAAAGTAATAACAAATAACGACTCAATTAACTATTTGAATCGATGTAAGAGAAATCATTTCATTATTTATGTTGTTCTATTGTTATAAGTCAAAAATAATTACAATTATATTTCTAAACTTCTACAACAATAATAACTATATATATATATATATATATATATATATATATAGGTGGTATCCGTCTGGACAATACATCTCCTGGTGCTTCGGAGTGTAGGAGAAGAGTTCGGTGTTGGCACTTACTAGTTCAGCAATGAGGCTCGAAATTGAATCACTACTTTATTTTATGGATAGACGAGATGAAGAATATTTACAAAACTACTATGTACAAGTTATTTTGATTTTCAGAACTAATTCCTGGGAGAAGATAGATGGTAACCCAATTTTATGGCGTATCGGCGTTGAAACGGTGCTTGTGTACGGAAATTAGTTCCATTTGGAGAAGAGAGAAAACGGAGAAGAGGAAGAAGAAGGACAAGAGCTAAACTCTCCTCAATTTTGTTGCGGAATAGGGGGCACTGCGTGAGCTATAGCATGACGTTGATTCGCGGTGCTATATTTCGAGAAACTGAGAAAGTAGTTTTCCAATATCATTAAAAACAGGTAATAAATTGATAATTAGCTGGAAAGATAAATACACACACAAACACACACACATATATATAATTTAAATAACAAACATGTTGTCACATAACTTTCAATAATTCAATTTAAAAGTTTTTTGAAGTGCTTTTTTAACAAGCAACAGACTTACATAATTAATATACTAAATCAAAACATTACCTTAACTATATTGATACGTATTATATTCATCAATATATAATGTTAATTTAAAATATACGTTGCATAACATTTATCTAAATAGTACTTATTCAATGATATGATCTTCGTGCTAGTTATTAAAAGAATTTTTAGTTCATAATTAGAATCGATAGCAAATATTCCACTTCTATGAATAAACATAAATAAATAAGTCTAATAATGCATTTTTGTTTTAATGAAAGCAATCAATATGAATACATGCCACTAAATTAAGCAATTTTTTTTCTTCTTCTGCGCATTATAATGCGCATATTTTTAAGTTCAAGTTTGAGAAAGAAAGAAAGAAAAAACATACACCTCCGGGGATGTTGAGTAAACCCAATGCTGAAAACCCTTTTAACAACGAGCACCTTACAATATAGGATAAAATTGCCTCAATTAAAGAGCTATCCGAAGTACCGTTTTTATGCATAATCTAACCAGAAGAGCTTTTATCAGATGATTAAATTGAGGCAATATTAGATTTTGATGTGTTTTATTTTTTCCTGCCTAACTAAAAGTGTTTCCTGTCGCGAAAAAGAACTGCCTATTCTATCCCTGAAATAATCTTGTTTTAGTAGATTTACAATAAGGGGCGACAAATTAAAGATTTTTTCCCCTTCCAAATTGGAAATAGTATCTACGCCATCCTTTCCTATAACCTTTTCTTTCTTTCTTTGTGTTTCTTCTTTAGAGTTTATTAAAACACAGGAAATTTTTAAGGAAAATATTTTGAAGGGCAGGATGCTGGAATATATGTATTTAATCAAGAGAAATATTTATAATGATATACGCAAAAATAAATGCATAGTATCTCATGACAAAAAGAGATAATTACAAACTACTTAATTATTTTAGCTTAATCATGTTATCGAGGGAACTGTAATAATATAGATAGAAATAAAAATCTACAGTTGAAACGAAAATTCTGGAATTATTTTTTAGAACATGAACTCAATATTAAATTTAGATTCTGTTACAGAATTTTTAATTATTTTAAAGGGTATAAGTACTTTGAAAAATTATTTTTCATAGTATCTACTAATTAGGAAAACATTTTCTAATTATATTAACTCATTTATTCTTATAGACTCTGCTCTCTTTTAAAGTATAGGTAAATTCTAATTAAATTTTTAAGCTACTTTGTTAGTGGAAAATTTATATTTTATAGTATAACATTACTGATAGTAAATTTAGTTATTCCAGTCATATTATTGGTTTTCTATAGAGTCAGTCATTACGATTAATATTTATTGTAAAGAATAGCAAAATAACATTTTTAGAAGTTTGCCTTACAGGAATATTGCATCTTTCATAATATATTTATAAAATTTAAATTGATTATAATGAGCTTTTTTAAGAATTTCCAATTAAAATAGAATAAATAATTATTAATGCAAATTTGTGAACAAATCAGAAACTCCTGATTCCTTAAAAAATATAATGATGCATTTTAAAAATAGTGATGAAACAAATGAGTAAAAATTTTAATTTTAGTTTTACATTGCAAAAAAGCAATATTTTGAGATTTAAGTCATATTATACATAAACAATTACAGATTTCAAACTTTCTACTTTTTTTTAATCCAGGGTACTTAATTTCTTCGTAAATTAAAAAGAATGCATTTAATTGAAATAACATCAATCTATTTATTTTAAAGTTATTTAAATTAATCTCAGTGGATACTTTTAATATTCCACCACCTGAGCCTTCAAAAGACATTATAATTCCTTTTTTTCCATACCTTACGAAACCACGGGGACAAATTCTACCAATACTTGATTCTCAAAAGCAAATGTTTTATATATTTTATTATGTTTCAGCTGACATTCATAATTAATTTATTATTACCAACTGTGCTACGATTTAGAAATTTTCAAGCATTCATTATTCTTTAAAGCGATTATATACCAATTAGTCGCAGTTTATTACTGTCATAAATTTATTCATTTTTAAATATAATAGTATAGTCCATTCTTTACTAGCAAAATTATGATTATCAAATTTTAGAGGAAGAATAAGATCAGGTTATACTTATGAATTATGCACCCCAAAACTCTGATGTCGATCTCAAAGAAAATCTCAGAAAAACTAAATAATTGTAAGTAAATTTGAAACTTTAAGATTACCGCATATAAATAATATTTTGTATAATTTTACATGAATGATTGAAATAAATATAAAACAACTTGCAAAATAAACATATCTAGTAAATAAGCATGTAAATATTAGAAATCAAATCATTGAAAAGTTATGCTATCGTAACCACACATTTTTCGTTTGCACTACGAGCGGGTGATTTCTAAAACTGTACCTGAAAACTCCATGTGTCCTGTATGTAATACATTTGTTATCTTTCCTCCAAGGTTTCGTTGATTTACTCATAACTGTAGAAGATGGCGATTCACATTTAAATGAGTTTGAAGTAGAAAAGTGTAATTTCTCCAGATATTAAATGTTGCAATTTCCACCTTTTCCCGATGATAACAACCCTCAAAAAACATTGTTTTCGTTCTGAATGAGAGATGATTGTTGCAATTAAAGCCTGGTGTGGAAACAACAGGAATTCTCCTACAACGGATTTTCTCTACTAGTCATGCGTTCACGTAAATGGGTGGAAAGTGATGGAGCTATGCCGAAAAGTGTGAATAATGTATTATATAGAGCACCCAAAGACCATTGGGCCTCATTATGCCCTAAGTACACATCAATACGTTTTAAGAAGGGAATGCGAAACCAAAGAAACATTATTATCCATTGTAAGAAAATATAACTTCTTTTAAAATGAATTCAAAACCATTTGTACCAAATTACCAAAAAATTAGGAATCAAGTCCTACTGTCGTGTGTGAGCATCATGCAAACACTTATGCCAAACAGGATCCCATTATATTGCTTTGAGCTATAAGCTAGGGATTAGTGGTGACTTATACACACTGATGCACGTGGTCGGAATTCCAGAGAAAGTTCATTTAGTGACCAGGGTCCGTATCTCTTTTAATGATAGGCAGTATTTGGTTGACTTCAGACAAGGCAACTTAGTTGTGCGTGCGTGTGCGCGCGCGCGCGTGTGTGTGAGAGAGAGAGAGAGAAAGAGAGAGAGAGATTCAACTCAGTTGTCCTTAAACTGGTTAACAAGTCTGAAGACCCTGGCATCAAATATTGTCCTTTGGGTTGATTCAACTAGTGGCGGCGAGAACGTGAAGGGCACTTGTGCCTGGTGGAGAGTCGCCTAAGAGTATAAGTTAAAGGAGCGCAAAGAAATAGTCCATTTCAATTAAAAATAACATTTATTACATTCCTTTCCATCCGATTAGTCAACTATTATCACTTTTTCTGAAACTGGCTTGATTCTTCTAGAGATACCACATAAAGAGTCGCATCTTATGATTAATTTTTTTTCTATTGCAAGCAGAAGTACAATGATCGTAGCCGTGCGTAGTTCGATATATCTTATAATTTGTTATTTTTCATAGTTTGAGAACAGTTAAACGACAAGACAGTTGAAATGACATTGCGAGTGTCTCTTTACATTTAGTAAAGAAAGCGAAATAGTTATTGACTCATAGTTTTTTATCATCTGTTGATGACATATAGGTATATTTATAACCCAGATTGAGACTTGCTTTCATATTCTTGATGTTCTTTCATAAAAATAAATATAACAGATTATTGTAGTTTGTTATTCTAATATCTACCTTACACAAATAGATAATTTGAAAATTTTTGCATGACTTCTTCGTTTTAACAAAATTTCATAAGAAAAAGGAAATATATGGATGAAAGAGTATTATTCAATGAAAGATAGAAAGAAGAACAATTTTTATTGAGAGAAACAGGAAGAGTATAATCTGAAAAAGCATTATACGCAAAAACAACATGCGCCCAAATCGGATGCGTACCAAGGGGAGTGTCGTAAAAACAAAAGAGCGGTACTAAAATCAGGTCTTATATCTCAAAAGAATTTTTTAATAACGTTATAATTTTATAATAATAATTTAATATGAAGGCTTGTCATGAAGTCTCAAATACAAAAACCTAAAAAATTAAAACCATTTTCAGATTATACGTTTATTAAGTAATGCATGACATGTATAATTTTTCCTGATAAAATAGACATCATTTCTAAAATCAGTTTGTCTCATCATACTATTACAAGAAGAATTAATGATCTTGGAAAATATGTCTAAAAGGATTTGAAAAATAAAGCTTGTAGTTTTAAATTTTATTCTTTGACAATAGATGAGAGTTATGATACTAATGATATGAATCAATTTGTCATTTGTTTTCCATTATTATTGACGATTACAATATAATTGAAAAAATGGTTTATTTCATACCATGAAAAGGCATGAATACATCAAGAATTTATGTAAAGCAGGGAGAAAAAAAAAACTAAAATCGATTTTCTTTGTATCTTGCCAATATATCTGGTATAGTTACGGATAAAGCCCCACTATGGTAGGTAAAAAATGGAAGCCTTTAAAATTAATAGACGATGCAATCGTTGTCGGAAACTTTCATTTTACGATGTACCATTGCATAATATATTAAGCAATTTTATGTGGAAATTCTTCAAAATGGACCATGTTATACAAATCGTTGTCAAGACTGAATTTTATAAGAACACGGTGATTGAATCTTCGCTAATTGTAAGAATTTTTTAAATGATTGGATAATGAACCGGGCATCACCATATGCTTTGCAAAAGTGAGAGGTGGCTCAGTCGAGGCCAAATGTTAAAAAATTTTAAGCCGCACTTAATGAGATCAAATCATTTACGATATTGAAAGGCAAAATTTGTGCCAGAACTTGATGATGCAAACTGGTTTGTAGATTTAGCATTTTTCGGAGATTTGCCTGCTCATTTAAATGACTAATACATGCGTCTTCAAGTTAAACAACTTGTATGTACAATGTTTCAAACCATAAGCGTATTTAAAATGAAACTGAAATTATGGCAAGCCCAAATAAATGCAAACATTTCTTTACATTTCAAGAAGTAAGCCGTACATAATCCTGAAAATGAGAAAAAGTACGTAGAACTTTTTCCGATTAGATACAAGAATTTGGAAATTGATTTCAGGATTTTCGATAAAATACACAAACGTTTTTCTTAAATTTTATTTTTGAATCTCTATTTACAGTATTCACAAATGTACTACCAACAAATTTTGAAGTGGAATCTGATCAATCATAGATTGCAATCTAACATCAAACTTCAAGATAAATTTCGTAAAGATTCTTTATTGGACTCTTTTTTTAAATCATACGTACTGAAAAATAAAAATATCCTTCTCGCTGCACGATTATTCATTGTTTGGATTAATCTCTGATGTCATTGTTCGGATGCATGCATATTTGAGAGTTACTATTTTTAAGAGTGAAACACAATAAGAGTGAAATTAGAACCACAATATCGGATAACTCTTAATAGTGAACTGCAACTTCAATCAAAACAGATACTGAATCATTGATTTCTAAATTTCAATACCTAATATCACACTAACTTTACGGTTTCTAGTTTTCTGTATTTTTTATGAAATTCATAAAAAAATGTTATATACAAAATGTCACTTAAAACAATATCAATCTAATTCTATGTAACAGGCTTTATTATACAAAAGTTATAAATTATTAAGTTTAAATTACTTAATATGTGCACTATATATTTTGAGATTTTTTTCTTATGAGTTATTGTTAGTGTCTTAAAAATATATTTGTTTTGTGGAGCTCCAAACAATTTGTGCTATTCCAAAGCTACCCAGGAAAGCAAAATGTTGGACGGTCCTGGTATAGAGGATTATGTACAGCTTCCAGTAAAAAGAAATGCACACACCAGAAATACACACTTGAGAAAATACAATAATTTTTTAAAAACATTATACACGTTATGGAGGCAGCCCTTTTCAATCATGCCTTTTATTTTTTCTATCTGTTTCCGATCTGATTAATACGGCGTTTAATGTGGGCATTTTCAAGTCAGTTACATCTGTTCATCAGTTTTCACATGGCAGGTTACAGAGATGGGAGGCCCAAATTTCCTTTATTTGATCGTAGATCAAAGCTCATAGCTCTATTAATTTTTAGTGCTGCGTTAATGTAAACTAGAGTAGAGAAAACTGACTTCAAATGTTTTAGCAGACTTCCATATGTAATTAAATTACTTGGAATGAGCAAAAGTACTACTCGAAAGCTTTTGAGTGGTGCCTTCACATAATGGAAACTCTTCAACAACAAATCGAATCAGAAAACGCCTTAAGATAATTGAATATTTCAGTTAATCGAAAAATCTCTTAAATACTACTCAACATTCGAAAAAAGGTATTGCTGATTATTCTTAACTCACTTATCAGAAGGAATAATTTTTCAATGCGCGTTATTACATTAAATTTGTTACGTTAAATTTGGAATAAAATGGCACTTATTTATGAAGAAAACTTACTCCTACTCTCAACTTTTGGCAGTATTACTGATGTAAAATAACTAAGCCTTAAAAGTTATTTATTAATTGAGTTCTACTAGCGTTTCATTTAAATCTAATATGTATTATCTTTACTTTTTAGCTTATATCAAATTTTTTTGAAATTTTTAAACACAAACTACAGGAAACTATATTTAGTTTAATAAGTCCTATGTTATATATAATCTAAACACTTATCGTTGTAATGCTAAAATAAGCATTCCCGCGAATATGCTCTTTTTGATGGTGTTATTAAGTTTTAGTTAGAATATATTACTAAAAAAGTTACAATTCCATAATTTTATCTTATACACTTTTCAAATATCAGAAAATCTACAATTTTAAAAAAATTCAGAATTATAATTTTAGAATCAATTTATTGTGAATTATAATTTTTAGCTCCATTTGTTGTATCATTACTTTGCATTGAACTTATGCTTGGTTATAATTTTAATCTGGATTTGGGATTAATTTTAATTTTAAACTCAATCTTTTTTTCTTTTTCATATCGTTTCTCATAAGGTGGTTTAAGCTTCATTTTTGCATGGAAATGCAGATTTTTATCTTTATGAATATCTTTCGGATTTAAATATTTATTCATTCGTAATAAGGAAATCAAAATGGTGAACGAGTTGTTGTATTGTAAATAATAATCATCTATTTTACAGTTAGAAATTGAATTCTTGATTAGACTCAATGCATTACAATACGGAACATGCAAGCATTTAGTTCAATTTTTAATATACCGATGATTTAGATCTTTCATACCAAGATTTATACGATTGATATTTAAAGCAATGGTTGAGAGGAAAATTTTCCAATAATATGTTTTTCATGCATATATAAATTCACACTTATTTATGCATGTGTATTATGTACTAGAATAGTTATAAAAGCCTAATACAATTAAATACAAGAAAATATTACTTTTCAGACTGATTAAACTATATTTTAAAAAAAATTAATAAGTAACAACAATCTTTTTAAAGAATTGTAAGAATCTCTTGTGCAAAGTTAAGTTATAATCAACTCATATATGTATCGAAAAATATTTCTTGTTCTACATTGCTTGCTTATACATTCAAATTTCCATTTTTGCTTCAGAATTATAAGGGCATAAATTTTATCATAAAGCCAGAATTTTTAAAATAAATATGAAATATTTTTCGTTATCATTTGTTAAAGGCATATGAAATATGTTTCGAAAGCATGTAAGTGTAGAAAACGATCTTGAAATATCAAAACTCTCGAAAAAACATAAATATTTGAAAGCAGTAAGAATAATATGTCATTTTATATGATGTTTGAATTTGTCATTATCATACAAATTGGATTCTGTATTTCCGTCCCCACGAAAATATTCCCTTTCAATAATGTAGATTTTCAGTTATATTACCAAACAAATTGAGGAAGAAATATTTTGGATTCGGTAACTCTATTTTCAGAAGAAAGTATATGATACACGCACAAAAATCATATAACGAACAGTAAGAAAGAAGCATTCCAAAAAATCTTGTTTAAAAATCATGATTTCAAAATGTCATTTTAAAATTTGTCCTTTTTCTCTTATTTCTCAGTTGCGACTTAATTTTTTTATTATATAGTGTACATTTTGATATGATATACATTGTATTATATCTTTTTGGATTCTATTATTCTTGTTACTACATCAAGTGAATTGTTATCATTAATGAATACACAGCAATCAATAACATTGCTTTAATTTCTGTATTACATTTTCAACTACATATTAAAAGTAAATTTTTTCAATAACTGTATTATCGTTATTAAATATGTAACATGTATATATATTCGTTACATATTTAAATAATAATAAGGCAGTTATAATATATATATATATATGTGTGTGTGTGTGTGTGTGTGTGTGTGTGTGTGTGTATGTGTGTGTGTGTTTGTGTGTGTGTGTGTGTGTGTGTGTGTGTGTGTGTGTGTGTGTGTGTGTGTGTGTGTGTGATTATTAAAAAAAGTTTTTTTATAATTATAGTTGCTTCTGGTGGGAATATAATTCACACTTAGTCACTTTTAAAATATTTTCTACAATATAACGTGTTTTATAGAGCATGATTATAATTTCCTTCTATACTCTTTAATAACCTATATATTTATGCGCTTTTAATTTAAGTAAATTAGTTTAGCTGTTGCTTATCTTTATTTTTAGATACTTATTTCTTTTATGTAATATTTTGAACTTGTTAATTTGTTCTTCCAATTCTTATTCCTCATCAATTTTAATTACACAAAAATAGGTGAGTGGTGTGGTTTGTATCTCATAAAACTAAATTTAACTAATATTCTGAGTCCCAAGTCTAAGACAGTAATTTTTAACACTCTCTGAATTTACAATTTTTTTTCTTATTTAATTCTAATTTTAAAAAAAAAAAATCTGTTCATTTTTTTATTTGCTTTTTTTAATTTTTACATCTATCTATCTTTGAATTATTACTCTTAAAATCTGAAGAACTAGTTAAAAACTTCTTAATTTTAATTGCTTTTACTTATGTATGATTATGATAATTACTAAAAGTTAAATACAATATTTTAATATGTATTATTATTTATAAAATTTCACTACATATGTATTCTGAAGTACCACTGCATTAGGGACAATGTTTTGCAAATGGGGTAGCAATGTGCCTCAATCATGAGCATGTGAGGGCATTGAGGAAATTTCATATATAGTTAGTACTGTGGCTGTTGTTAATCAGTCGTTTCAACTGCCAGTATGGATAAAACTTCCGATTTAGACGCCTTCGATGGCGGACAAATAATAGGCTCTTGGCTATTCAACTTCCGAAATCGTCAGAGAACTAGAGTTTGCATGGTCGGCAGTGCCTGGAATATTCTGAGAATATGCGAATGGTGGTAAAAAAACTGGCGATCGGACAAACTGCAAAGAACAATTAACCTTGAATGAGCAAGGTGCGAAACAGTTCAAACATATTGTACGTAGCTAGCGAAGTCAAACATTAGCACAAATTACTACCCAGCTGAATCATGGTATTAGTCGTACAGTCAGTAAAGGGACCGTGAAAGGCTCATTACACTATATGGACTTCAGAAGCCGGAGATCCACGACAATTCCATTGATCGATTCCAGCCATTGGGCCACACATCTTGCCTGCGAAAGGGAATACAGAGAATGGACTCCAGAGGACTGGAAACACGAGTAACATAGAGCGATAAGTCTTGATTCCAACTACTTCACACCGATGGAAGGCTGAGAATACAGCATCAGGCTCATGAAGCCATGGATCCTGCATGCTAGATTGGAACTGCACAAGATCATGGAGAATTTTGGGATCTATTTTACTTGTACCAATCTTCTTCAATGTAATTTAATACGTAGAGTTGCTGGGTGATGATCCCCATTAATTTAGGTTGTACTGTCCTCTCATGGATAAAGAGTATTACAGCAAGACAATTGCACCTTTCACAGGTCCCGTTTGGCTACTGCCTGGTTAAATAAACATTCCTAAGACATCTCTGTCATGAATTAGCCACCTAAATGTTCAGACTCTTATCCCACTGAGCACCTTTGGGATGATTTGGAGAAAGGTGTAAAAGCACATCACAGAACACCAGCGACCCTTAGTGAATTATAGAAGCTCTAGCCAATGTTTGGCAAGTCATTCCTGTGGAACGATTCAACAAAGTTATTGAATCTATGCCTCGTCGTGTGACAACTGTTATCAAGGCAGAGGAGGACTAACTCGTAACTAACTTGGTATCTTTAATTCAATGGCCCTTCAGTATATATATATATATATATATATATATATATATATATATATCCAACTCTCACGGTAGATATTTACATGGTACTTAGAAACACATGAAAAAATTTCATGTAAAAAATACATGCGACGTATGGTAAATTTGGGGATATGTTCCAAAACTTTAAAAATAGTGTAAGATGAAAACACTCTAAATATTTTCCAATCAAGCCGTGCAAAAAAGTAATAATAAAATCCATTTTACATATCTATAATACAAAAACGATTAATTTTTATTACAAAAAAATTAAAATTATTGTACAGTAAAAATTCAGTCTATAGGAACATACAACATGTAAAAACTCAAATTGAAATTAGGAATAAAACTACTAACTACTAACAATTCATCGTACATGATAACAAGCGTGCACGTTTGTTACGAACTGGATCAAAAATGCTATGATCAATAGATGTCTCAGATATGTCTATCACAACTGTCGGCTTTGATTCAAGTGAAGAATTTTGTTCGTTATTAACGGCCACTGATTTTTTTTTTTTTTTTTTTTTTTTTACGAAGCCTGTTATTAGCATTTTTTTTTTTTTTCTTTTTTCAATTGCTTATATAATTATTCATATCCTGCTACACAAAACTTAAGATTACGTTGAAATTTTAATGCGCCTAAAATATACTTAAATGTTTGCTTTATGAAGTACATTTTAAATGCTGCTATAATACCCTGATCAAGTGGCTGAATCAAAGGGGCGGTATTAAGTGGTAAAAGCGGCATTTAAATATTTGGATAATCCAGCAATGGGTGACTGGTAGCATTATCATTGAGCAAAAATATTTTGAGTTGTTCCATATATTTCTGGACCTCTAGAACAACAGAGTTGTAGAACTAATATGTAAACAGATCAACCGTCATCCATGCCTTTTCATTCGCCCTCAAATGAGCCGGAAGTCGTTTGATGCTCTTTCCTATTAAAGCTCGTTGCATAAGGAATTTGTTGATTAACAGAGACTTTAACATTTTATCACCAGATGCATTACTACAAAAGAAGTACGTCACCCTATCTTGGGCCGTTTTCAAACCACCAGCTGATTTTTCATAGCATAATTTTGCCCTGTACTTTCACGTATTTTGTTTCAGAATAATCTCGTTTCGTCAACATTAAATATTTGATCTGAAGTATAACTACCCTGTTAAATTATTTTTCTAGTTTATCCGAAAAACATTTTGCGGCATTATTAACTGCTGATGCTATACTTCTATTTTTTATTTTAAAATTGTGAAATTTGGGTCTTTTTAGAAAACCTGTCAGAATACAAAGTATATAAACCATAAGTAGACCAAATCAATCATACATGTGTGTGTGCATAAATCTACTGTCTTCTTATTACACTGTCAAAATTAGAATTAAAAAAAATTGGATTCGGACTAGAACAAAAAACTCGCGTAAAAAGTTTATTGGTTAACCGTGTTGTTTCAAAATCGTGTAAAAAAGTATTGTGTGTGTGTGTGTGTGTGTGTGTGTATTACTCAATTTCATTCTTATATAGTTCACTTACACATAAAATATTACAAATAATTTATTTATTTTCATGCATAAATTTTTTTAATTTTTCAAATTAAAATTTAACTGCTATGGAACAACTAATTTAACCTCTAATAAAAATAATAAAGAATTTTACCTGAATGAGATACGGGTATATAAATATTTCTTATCTTACATATCTGATATTGAAATTTCTAAGCCTTTTAATTCATGAAAAAAGTTTATTCTGAATTAAGTTCATATTTTGTCCTTCCAATATGATCACGAACTAAAACTGTAGTAAAGCGATTTTACGAATACATACAAGTGTGCTATTTCATCAAAAGAACATATGAAATATATAATTTCAAAGTTTGACAATGTATTTATGTTACCAAAATAAAATTGCTAATAATTGATACATTTCAAATCATCAATCTTCAATTACATGAACGATTTTAATCTTTTTCATAAAATCAATTTTTTATTACCTTTTCTCTTTTTATTAATTTTACAACTGAAGAAATACAGTGAAATGGGGTATACATTAAATGCAATCAATATTTTTGAAATGAATATAATTGCAGTGTTTACACATAAAAATGCTAAATAGAAATCTATGGTAAGAATCGTATAGTGCAACATACTTTCAGATAAAGTTTAATTCGATTCTATTGATATTTCACTAGAAGCTATACGAGAGCTATCGGTGACGGACCTTGTAATTTGGAATTTCAATCAAGGGACGAGGGCAACAACTGACCTGATGCCTCCCTCTCTTTGCTTCCACATCACGAAAACGGGAGGAGAGAAATAATTTAAATAAAATTTTATAAATACAATATTTAATAATGTATGGAAATCAATTCTCTGAATTAGTCTATTGTTGTAAAAATGATTTAGTTATTAAGTGATTGGTTGAGTCCTTTTCATCTTAGGATTCCAAAATAAAGTTATACTCATTTATAGTAATTTCTCATGAACGCTATCTGTAAGTCATTTTGTTTACATATCGAATATTTTTAACAGAACCATATATTTGCCAGTCATTAGCAAGTTGAAACGTATAATAATTATTTGGTAAGTATCAAGAGAGCAGAGAAAAAGAAATAAAAGTTTCTGGCAAGCTGCATTTGAGAAGTTTGAAAAAGTATTATGTGTGTAATATGAATATCAAATAAATAAAAAAAAATGTTTTATAAATCCACACTGCTCCTGTCTATGCCAGGTTACACATGAATTATTTGTACAAAAAGGCATAGCGAGTAACGAGGCAGTAATGAGTTAAAATCAAACATAATAATGCTGGAGCTTAAGAAATAAGTTTGAAATCAAGTATCGCTTTTCTGAGCGACCAATAATCATTAGTATCATTCGATCATTAGGAGAAACAATCGTTAGAAGGTGCAATTAGCTAGGGTTTAATCCTTAAAATCAGAGAACAAATATTTTAATTAAAACTGTTTTCCTCGAAAATTAACTTTTCCTTTCTTTCTAGGAGATCTAATAATGTAATCATTAGGACTATTACCTCTCATAGGGCCAGCAATTATTAGAAGAGCAATCAGGCTAGAGCTAGGCTAAAAATCAGAGAACAAACTGTGCAGTTAAAATACTTTAACTCAGTAATTTCCTTTCCATGCAAGATTGTCTATTGCTGAAACTTGCTGTGTGATAGAACAAATTGATAGTCGCATGTAGACTATCTCTCATTTTCTGTCGATCTGTATCTCCATGAGTCTCTTAACATTATAACATTTTTTTCTCTCTTTAAAGTAAGATAATTATATTACAAATTGGTTTTGGAATCAGAGATTTATTATCTCTACTTCTTAATTTAATGAAGGGATTCAGAATAATCCATTCTATGCAGAATAATTCTATACAGAAGAAATATTGAAAATCTTTCTAAGGATCGTTTCTCATATTTTAAAAGATTATCATGCTTACTAAATTAAATAAGCATTCTTGTATCATTTTGTTTGAGTCTCTATTCAATGACGTACGAAACATTAAAACTCGCGAAATCAATATAATACCGGAGACTTGTTGAAGTTTTGATCTGTTTGATATTTAAAAGTTATAATGTTAAATAATGCAGTTCAAGTACATTTTTGATCGAGATATGCATGATTGTTAGCAAATTTATACCCTTGGGCATTAACTAATCGTAAAACAAGAACCACTCGAATAATGACAATCTGGGACCATTGGAAGTGACTTTACAAAACAGTCGAAATTTAAATTTTTAATTTTAAGGTTAGTTTTCATAATAATTTATCAAATCTGTCCCATGCATTTCATCAAAGAAATTTATTATTTACTTTATTTTTAATCTTTATTTGTTTCAATAAAACTGTATGAAAAATAACTTTTACATAAATAAAATAAATCATGTACTTTTGGATATTTTTCATGATTTCTGCAACGATTGAGTAAATCATAGAACGTCTGTGCAGCCATTCAGAAGTTCAAAAATTATCTATGATGCGTTCCGTCTCTTTATGATGTATTCCAGTATCTCGCCCTAATTTAACACTGATTCACAATATGTAACCCAATCCTTTAATTAAAGTTCGAAAGTGACGCTGTGAATCAAAGAGTATGAAAATTCTAGAGATTATTACAATTTAGTAATAATAATATTAATAATAATATATATATGTAGGGGATTATACATAATTTTAAATAAACAGCTACTATTATATAAAATGAGTCAAACTGAGATGACGAAAAATTATTATAAAGAACGTGTAATGCACCTTAATAATGTATTCATAAAAAAAATCAAGAATTGTACATTTATTAATTTATAAATTTAATTGAAATAATTCATGATAAATAATTGAAAACGCTAAATTAAGCAATACCATTCCCATCTAAAATCAGAAAACAAACCTCATAACAAAAATTCGTAGAGAAAGATATTTGTTTCATTTCAAAACTTGAATCAAACAAAAGTTGCAACATTTCTCTAGAAACCACTGAGTAAATTCTTATGAGTCATTGCAAATATCGTGTGTTACAAAGATACTTTATCTGTGAATAAATTTTGAATGGAATTTTTGAAGATGTTGCATCGTACTTTAAACATTTTCAAAGGACGAATAGTAAATAAATTAAAATGGCGAGAGACTTCAGATGAAATGTTTTGAAGTGGGATATTTGGGTTAGAAAGCAGAAGAGAAATAATATTCTAGATGAAATTTTATAAGTTTCAATTTAAAATACTGTAAAATTGGAAATAATTTTCTAATAAAATTATTCCTGCAATAACTTTAAAGCTTGTGAAGTATTCTCAAATCTTTTACGCTATATTTTAAAACTCTCCAATTTAGTGAATCCTGTTTTATCATGCAAAAGGCAAAACCTTATATACCTTAGGTATGGATGATATTAAGATGTATCTTCATTAATACGTATAGTTTCCAATTAAAATATCATATTTCATTTAAAGTATGACTTGAAGAGTTTCTAACGCTTTTCATGCAAATACACACACCTAACAAAGCTAAAAATTTTAAAATTAATTATTTGCAGTTTATTATTAAGTTGTAAAGTAAATTTGTTATGAACTTAGTGAAAATTATTTTACATTTTAAGTAACCAAAATTTTCGATAAATGAATAATTTATTTTACAATAATATACTTTTTAATATAGGCATAAAAAACAAAATAATTAACTAAGAGGGGGAAAATCAATATAACCAAAAATAATCATTACGGTATTACAATGATTCGAATCATTTATTAAAAAAAATATTTTTTTTAATTTAACTGTATTGTCTACTTGTTCTCATTAAAATGACAAAATGTTTCTTTAAATTTCAATAAATATAGATAAGAAATGAAAGCAAGAAATGTGTAGGGTTTAATTTGGTTTTAATTCAATATTTTCATAACGAAAAAAGAATCAAGATGAACGAAAAAATAAAATTATAGGTATTATTTAAATTAAATATCTTCAGTCGAGCGAAATTGTAAGAGATATAAATAACATATATTATTTTTCACTAAGAATATTTAACTGTCATATAATAAAAATGAAAATAATAATAAATATTTGGTCACAGCTTTTGATATATATATAATAATCCTATTTATTGGTAAACAATTAATGAAAATGAAAATATGACCCTCTTCTAGGTTTTTGTTACGTACAAAATAACCCAAGCTATCCATAGGAGTATCTTTCTAAAATACTGAATAAACTGAAAAACTTGGAAGTAAAAGAAAATGCATTCCGCTGAAAAAAGAAATGGATTATTTTTAAACATTTCTTGATAGAATGATTCTTTAAAAGGAATGCTAAACGAACTTACTTTTAATTGAAATATCATAAACAAAGGTAACATCCCATTCACTTTATTCAAAAACATTTAGCAAAAAGTACTTCACTTTTTTAAGAACATTTAATAAAAAGGAAAAACAAATTTCAAACTTCAAACTATATTTCTTCTATTTAAAAGTATCATTTTTAAATAAATCCACTCATGGGATCTTAGAGAAAGAAGAGTATACCTTTATTTATATTTTATGTCAAAACCCGGAGAGAGAAGCAACTGTTCATTTGAATTAAAACAGAATTTAGAAGCAAGAAAATAAAGACTGTAACTTTTAGATGTCTATCTTCTTTTAGAATTTCTAGGTTATCGAGATAATCTGATAAATAATTGATTTAAATGGGGAAAGGTTTGGATTGGTTTTAAATTGAAGCTACACATAAATACTGTACAAATAATGCATTTGTAGTTAAACATAAAAAAAGACGCAAGAGCGAAAAAATGCCAACCTGCAAGATAGAAGGACCGATTTCTTTAGCAAGCAGCAGGATGTTTATCCTACCAGCATGGGACTGACATAATCAACTTGCAAAGCAGATGTCATCGCAGACCGCCACGATACAGGGCTTCTGGTAACCATTGTTAGTTCACCTGCTCCTTTTAAAACATTCTCTCTTTTTTTTTTACAAACGCCCTTTTTAGACGCTCTCGCTTTCAAAAAGCTGCACTTCACGTTTCTACAACAAAGCAGTTTACAGAAATTGACGCATTAGAAAGCTATAAGATGAGGAGATTATTTGCGTGCAGAAAATGATTGAAATGTTTTGTTTTTTTTTGAAGAAGAAGAAGAAGAAGAAGAAATTATTTTCTTTTGAGTCTTTATATGAAACGCGTGTATGATTGGAGCGTCGTAAAGGCATCAGAGTAACAAGGAAAAATGGAGGGGGGGAAACATATTGTCACATGACATATAGGAAAATAATGCGTGTATACAATACATACAAAATTTAGATTTGAAAGAGAAGGAATGAAATAATATTATACATTTTTTTGTAAAATTTTTATTTTGTTTGAATAGATAAGAATGCATTTCAGAACAGAGCTAGCTAGATGCACAATTGTTACTCGAACAGTTGTTCTTTGTTACTAATAAACTTTCACTTCATATTGATTTTTTTTTATTTTATATATATTCTATATATTGTATTTATTTAATTAAAATTATTTACTATGAAAAAGCATCCATAAATATCTTTTAAAATAAATTTAAATATAGTATAAAAATATTTACAAATTACTATGAAAGCAATCATTGTATGAATCGAATAATTTCTCAATTTAAATTTTTAAATCTTCTTATACTAAAGTACCGGGTGGTTATAAACAAAGTTACCCAACTTAGACCTACGTAGAGTATACTGTGACAGAGTATACAAAATTGGACCATGGGAGAGAAATCTGCAATAAAAATAATAGCTTATATTTCGACCACAAGGGGAGAAGGGGGTACATGAGAAACAAAAAATGTAAAGTGGAAGCACAAAACTTTATTTAATCTAAGCATGTGTTCAATGTCCATTTAATATGAGTCAAGCTTATGTTCATTATGTGTTATAGCGTATTCAGCAATAGCGAGAAGAGTTTTTCCATC
Source organism: Nephila pilipes (assembly GCA_019974015.1). Lineage (NCBI taxonomy): Eukaryota > Metazoa > Arthropoda > Arachnida > Araneae > Nephilidae > Nephila > Nephila pilipes. The sequence continues at coordinate 749,490 of BMAW01066861.1, forward strand.
AATTACTGCAAAATAATGCATTATTAATTTCAGTTCAAGTAGGGTAAGTATGCTTCTTTCACAAGCATGATCTTTCAGGAATCACCACAACCAGAAATCATATGGATTCAAGTCCGGAGAACGAGAAGGTCAAGCAATCGAAAAATTTCTCGACACTATCCAATCATTTCCAAAGTGCGCACGATACGATTCCGCTACTATAAGGTGACGCAGAAGTCTATAAACACTCTACTTCTTGTGAGCCAGGATTAGTTTGCAGCCGTAAAAGGTCATAATAACGGGCATCCATAATAGAACACCTTTGATGATCATGAAGAGAGATCTCCTTAAACGTAAGGGGTTTAAGAGAGAAATCAGCAGTAAATTCACACCAAGCAGTAATGTTATCAAGATGCAGAGAATGTTCTTTCACAACATTCAGATATGCATTACCCCATATACGACAGTTCTGAGAAGTCACTGCTCCGTCTAGCGTAAAACGTGCCTAATTCGAAAACAAAAATTTGCAAGACCATACATTGTCAACAGCTATTCTGGTTGAAACATTCTAGCGAATTGAATGCGTTTGCTCGGGTCTGCAGGGTTGAGCACTTGCATAACGAGGCTTATATATGGGTATCACTTTACAATGGATCGAAGATCTTTTTGTACTGTAGACCACATGTCGAAGAATAATTGGAAACATGCATTCCTATATATATATATATATATATATTACTGTCATTTTAAGGCTTCTTCCCAAGTTTTGTTCGCTCTTTCCTTATTGCCATGATGCAAAATGACTTTACGGTAATGACACTAGCATTTTTATAGCGCTCCAAAGTTGTATTACCTCATTTCTCATTCATGAAAATTGGCATCTATCGGTCGAAACTTGAACTATTATATTTTAATGCAGATTTCTTTCCCTCGTGCTCCATACAACTAAATACCATGCTTCATCGACATTCGTCTACTTAAAGGGATTTAATTATATCCACCTACATTTAGAATAATCAGAAGTACGAATATATTATAGAGAAATAATAAAAAAAAATAAAGAATGCAATTCTTATAAAATCATTATTATTAAAGATAATTTTTTTTAAAATTTAATTTTTACATTTAAGTCAGATATATTTGAGTTTTCTTTAGATTTGTTTCATTGTCCTTTCATTTTTTGTATAGAGAGAAATTTGTTCAATAGTTTAATTGAATTCAAAATACATTGACTGAGAATAATAATTGTTTTCATAATTGCAAAGCAGTGATATAATATGTTTAAAAATATAAAATAACCAAGTATTCTATTCATACAACTGTAGAACAGTTAAAAACACAAATTAATTGCTTTCCCAATAAACGTTGTTGTTAGAATAAAATTTGTTTCATTATTAATAACTCAATTACCAATTATTTATACTTTTAATGGATTAATTAATTATATTTACAAATTTATACTACTTTTATGAGGTAATTTATTGCTATGAACTATAATTTTTAGATGAAATAAGTAGATATTAGTCTAAATAACTTTTGTTCTTAATTTCATTCAAATCCAATAATAAAAAGATAATAGGAAAAACTTCTAGAAACCACTAACAAAATTACTTTGAGCAAAAGGCAGATCTAAAAATTATATAACATGATAAATATTCAATTATACTATTTTAACAATGATTTGGGAAATTTTTTTAATTCTAATTCATTAATCATTTTGTTTTACTTTTATTAACATAGAAGGTATCTTTTAATTAATGTTATATTAGTTCAAAATAAAAATAGATCGTCACTCCACGCCAGTTTTTGTCACTTTAAAAAAAAAACTTTTTTTTATATAATTATATAGAATTATTTATTCTTAATGAATAGACTATACATTACGAATATACTGAACATACGAATTCATCAATAAATGCTCTTTCATTTGCCGAAAGGTAGGGAACCTAAAATAATAATACTTCATCGCATAGAATTACATTTAAGGAATAACGTCTGCCAATGTAGCTTAAAAGCAGGCATTACAAATAGAGAATCGTATAACACAATAGAGTTTTTTTAAAAAAAAATTGATTTAGAAACTAGAAAACAGGGGGAAATGCCTCAACGAAAAATAGAAGTTACCTGAAACAATTGCACAAAATTTTCCAGCCTGTATGTAAGGAGACTTTTTCTTTGTTTCTCTGAAAAAAGAGAAAAGTATAATCAATAATTATACATTATTTAATTAATTCACCGAATCATTAATAATTAGGTATTAAAACTAATAATTGTATCAATCATTTAGAAATATGTTTTTTTAATAAAATACGTATGGACAAAAGGCTTTATAAAAGATTTTCAACTTATCGCGAACATCAATAAAAAATTATATATTAACACCATAGCATAATTCCCAATAATTGAATGCAACGATGAAAACTAACTTATTTTCAAAGTAATATTTAATTGCTTATACATTATTTTTTTAAAAAAAAGATGCGCAATACAACGAAATCCTATTTATTCACGAAAATCGAAAATTGTACAAATAAATCGTTTCATATATGAATTAGCTTATAAATTCTAATTTTACTGAATACATACTCTTAATTAATCATATTCAAAAAGCAGTAATGAAGGTTTCTACTTCATTTCTGCCAAATTTTTTCCAGTTTTTTTCGTTAGTCAGAAATTTTAAATTTTTTCTAATTAACTTTTTTATAATTACATATATCATAATTTTAATGAATTTTCAAATACAACACATACACACAAACATATATATATATATATATATATATACACAAATATACAATATATACATATAGTTATATGTATATATATGTACACTCATTCTATAACCAAAAAACTACGCACCAAGAAGGAGTTGCTCAATCGTAATGAAATTTCGTACGCATAGACATTTGGTCCGAACATGCAAATAATTAAAATTTGGTGTCCAAAAGTATGTAGAGCTACAGCGCATCGGAACTGCACTCAGATGTAAAAAAAGAAGCAATTCAATCTGATGGTCACATTTTCTAATGCATTGCGATTTAGTTTCCTTTCAACGATTGAAAAGCCTCCTCGCAAGATTGAGTTCATTACGATCAATCATAGGTTTGAAAGATATCGTTCATGGATGAAAGAGGCAGGTTGGGCAAATCGGAAAATCGCTTGTCATATTGGTCGAACAATGTAGCGTAAGAAGATGATAGCAGAATGGATATAATGACAGATTTCAGCGTCACGATGGTCAGACAACTAGAGATTTGCAGAAGATCAGGAGGACAATGTGCGGTTGCCAGATCAGCTGTCACAAACTTGATTCAATGTTATCAGCCATCGGAACTGCCCACACACGAGAGTCCACAATGACCATTCACAGACGTGATAGAGCGAATCTAAGCTCGTACCGACCACTACCACCTGCCTCTCGCGCCTCACACAGTCGAGTCCATTGACGGAGAACTTGGCTCGATGAATTTGGAATGATGCTGACTGAGGACGTGTAGTTTTATGACGAATCCATACTGCGTCCTGATGATCATCGAAGACGTGTCTGAGACGTCAGGACAGCGTTATGCAGTTATGTCTGGGTTCCATTTCCCGATAGCCGGATCTCTTTAGTAGTCAATAGAGACACACTTACGATCATTAGAGACACTTACAGTCAATAGAGGCGATCTAATACTTCCTTGGCCAACTGATTTCCAGATCACTCTCCAATTGAGCATGCATGGATATGATTGGAAGGCGACTTTGACTAGGAATATTAATGGCATAGCCTGATAATTAGAGCAAATTTGGCAAGAAATACCGCAGTAGTCATCAGGAGAGAGCTAAGTGGTAGTAACACGATATTGAACTCCTACTTTGTAACTGTAACTCTAAAATACATCATCAATTCTTCTAAAATTTTAACTGATTTCTATTCTGTATAATTTTCCATCCACCAATTTTGTCTCTATCGAACAAGTCCTTCTGGTACTGTTATGTATATGTGTGTGTGTGTGTGTGTGTGTGTGTGTGTGTGTGTGTGTGTGTGTGTGTGTGTGTGTGTGTGTGTGTGTGTGTGTGTGTGTGTGTGTGTGTGTGTGTGTGTGTGTGTGTGTGTGATGATAAACTAAATTTTTCAACGCGCACATGCTCAATTATTCTTAATGTCAAATATGATCTTCCACTTTTAAATGATCTTCCACTTTCTCCCTTCGAATCGCGCATTTTATAATAGTATCATGATCCGTTTTTCAATATTTTAATCATGGTCATAAGCATAACAGAAGAATAATCAACCAATAAAATGCTTAACAATTCTGAGTTAAAATAGATCAGCCTGATCAGCTTGAATAACAAATTTTGATTATGTGGGTAACAATAAAAATTATGTATTACATCTAAATTATTGCAAAGCATTCGAGCTCATTTATGGCATAATTTGTTTCTGAGTTTCTTAAGTTAAAGAATAGTAAGCAATTGTGTATAAAATATTTGAGGCATCAGTTTGTTTCAACACAATTTCAACCCTTTTTTTCTTTTTGATTCAACAAAAGCGTAGAATGTTGCATCAGGATAATTGAAAAACTGGTTTTGCGTTATTAAAATTTGTTTTAAATTTTCAAATGCATTTTGACATTCATCAGTCCAAAATTTTATATTTTTTTTCCACCTATTGATTAAAAAGGTACCTAAGCTTGAAATATTCAGGAAATAACCTATTTTAAACATTTACTGAACCCAAGAATCTTTGAAGTTGTTTTATATTATTTGGTGGTTTAATAATACTTACTAAATATTTTTAATAGTTTCAATATTAGTATTATAGGAGTAACTTCACTTTGTTTAATTTCATAAGCTAAAAGTTAATTTTAGTTTGGGTAAAAACACATTGGGTTAATTTCAGCTTAATATTTTCCTTTTGACAAATATAAAGATTATTTTTAAGATGATCCCAATGTTTTTTTCTGAGGAAGAGTACACTATGATATAGTTGATATAATGGAAAGAGAGAGCAAACTCAACTTTATATTTAGTTAACATTTTCGAAATAATCTATTAAAAATGCAGAAACTATTTTAAAGCCGAATGTTAACCTGCACCATTCATATATGCCAAAATTACAGCCGACAGTAAACTTCTCAGTATATTTTGGATGAATAGGGAAATGCCAAAAACACGAAGCTAAGTCTAAGGAGGAGAAAATGTTTGCTTGAGACAATTTGTTTATTAAACTGTCCATAAGAGGTAATATGTGTGTGTAGCTCTGAATCTGATTTACAATGAGCATTTAATTTTTTTAAAATCTATGCACAGTCTGGACTTTTTTCCTCCGTCGCATTTAAAAGTTAAACTACTGGAGCTGTATTATCTGTTAATGTTTTTGTTTATTAATCCAATTTGCAATTATATGTCAAAATGACTCTTAATCTCTTCTTCTAATGCAAAAGTACGATAAGGTCTCAGATTAACTAGAAAGTCAGATTTGAGCACAATTCTTTGAATTTCAACTCTGAGATGACTTTTATCATTTATGTCTTTAGAAGAAATAAATCATAATTTTGTATTATTTCTCTCAACTCACATAAATCCCCGATGACAGTTTGAGGAAAAAAATTTGACCGTCAGAGGTCTGAGTATGATGGGAATCAACATTTATTTCTCTATTTATATACAGATATTCAGTATTGCCTGTATTTATTTTGCTTACATTTTCTATTTTGATTTATTTGTGTTTATGATTTCAATCAATAGTACATTTACATTTTGACAACTCTGGAATTTCTGGTATGAGATAAGATAAAATTTGGTCCAAAATATACATAATCACTAATTGAGTATAAGTTCCAATCTTTAAGTATATTGAAGATGTCCATTGTAGGTTAACCGTTTGCGAAGAAAACCGCAGATTAGCTATACAATTATGCCTAAAGCATCATTCATTTTTATGTGATTTTTTATTACTAAATAATGTGGTATAATAGAGATTGCTCAACTTGGTATCAAGGACACATGGGAGAGATTTGTTTTCAGAGTATCCTGATATCTTATAAAAATTATTCCGATTTTTTTCTTTATTTGGAGGGTTAATATTATGTGCGGCTGTTTGTGGTACAGGCATTCTAAAAGACAATTTTAAAGTCAGTGATAAATATTTGGAATACCGAGGTAATCACAAAATTTATAGGGAGTAGGTAGTAATTAATTTTAAAAATAAGTTTTTGATCAATTAAACGGTTTTTAATATTTTTTCTGGGAAAACGGCTAAGTTGCCAATTTGGATATTTATCGACAGAAGTATTAAATGCTTGGATTCAACTGTTGTATGGGTTTTAATTTTCTTTTTTTTTATTATCTACCATTATAATTTAAACCCTCTTTGTGAATCTGCCCATATAAAACTATTTCCCATGGAGGAGACATTATATGAGATGTTATTTAATGTTATCCAAAATGAAAAACAATTATGTTGATTACAAGTGTTATCGACGGTTAGTTTTACACTATTGAAATTTGCCTTGTGCATTGTCTCTCTTAGAGAGGATCAATGAGGCAAAATACAACGCAGATGCTTCCTTTTGCTCAGGCTTGTTGACAACCTTTTCCAAGAACAATTGTCTTCAAAAGGAAACAATGCAATTTGTCATCGATATCAAACTAATCATATAAACGACATTTTTCTTCCTAGAATGTAAGCATTCTACTGGATTTAGTGCTCTCTCTCTCTTCTGAAACTTCCAGTGTGATCCACATAACCTCGCGCGCTTTGTTTCACCATGGATAGGAATTATAAATGCACAAATTGTTTCCAAAACATTCAATAAAATCAATCAACGACTTCCTATATATATATATATATATAATGAAAATAGTAAATTAAGTGAAGTAAAACTGAAGATGTAGTCCAAATATGAACAATTAAACTTAATAAGAAACAAAAGTTTAATTTAAAAATATTAAATTATAATTAAATTGCAAAAGGAGACATTATACTTAATATACATAAAGCAAGATTAAGAAAATAGAACAAAATTAAAAATAAAACAAAGAACCATCCTCTGATTTATTTTTGTATGTCTAATTTCACAAAACGCATAAAAGAATAAAACTGTTACAAGATTTATAATTTTTTTTATCAAAATAGGATAAATATCTAATAGAATTGTATACATATACATGATGGCAAGAAAAAAAAATTTAAAAAAAATTAAAGCATGTACAATAAAAACAAATTGAAAAAAAGCAATGATCAATTAGAAAAATAAAAACTTATAAGGAAATGGATTATAACATATTTAAAATACTGCAAATTAAAAGTTTTCGCTGAGTTATTTTATAATTACAGGTCTAACTTTCCACATATAGTAAAACGTTATAAATAAAAATAGTGACAGAAATGAAAAAATCAAAAAATTTAAGATACAAAAATCAAAAGAAAAGAAAATATTTAAAAAAATACTAATAAAAACTAGGATATATATATAAGATAAATTATGATTATAAATAATATAATAATAACATTAAGATTAAATATAAAAACTTACCCAATATAAAAAACTAAAAGAGATCATACAAAGCTATAATTACAATTAACGACAAATTAGAGGAAGAAAGTAAAAAGTTTAAGTGGATAGCTATCTATCGGAAAGAGTGAACATTACATAAAAAATTAAGCAAATAATTATATATTTAACAAAAATACCAAATAGAGAAGGAAGGGAATCTGAAATGAATATAAAAAAGGAAAATGAAATCAAAACCAGAACAAAAGAAAAAAAAAACAATAAATATATAAGGCAAAAAATAATAGATGTCATGAAGTCCACAAAAAACAAATAAAGAAAAACAAAAACAAGAAATATTTTACTTTATAATTGTTATATTTTAAACTAGAATTTATATAAATTATAATAATTAGATAATAAATATTTATTAATGTAAGATTCAAAAGACAATAATCATGCTGACAGAGTTTGTGAAAAATTTCAAGATTTTTGTATTAATAAAATAAATTATTAACGAGTCTATTGTTACGTAAAAGTTCAGAATAAATAATGTGCCTTAAAATATTAGGATTTTAATAATTAGTCTAAAACAGTACGTTATGAATCTGTCATAAAGCTAAAGAAGATATCCCTCTTATTATAAATATTACCATAAACTTTATTATCTTACACTTTTAAATAAATCTCTAAAAATAAATTCAGTAATAGTATCCTTAGTTTTCGAATAACTTTAAATAAGCTACATAAAAAGATATGGCTTAGCTTTATTATTATTTTGAAAGATTATCATATATTTAATACTTCTAAACGTATTAAGATTATTATATTCATAAGAACATAATAATGCTAAGATATACTCGCCAAACATCACTTGCTGGCTAATAATGTGTAATCTGTTCTCATACATTTTATTGTTAAGAATTATGTTATTTTCTCTAAAAACTAATTTAACTAACTAATTAAATTCCTCATATGAAGTAACCTTATATATATATATATATATCATCACAGAGGAACTTGGATAAGTTTAAAAGAATTTGTTTTCAAGCAGATTCTCTTTTCAATTTATTAAAAGTAATTTAAAATGTAACATTTATAAATTTTAATTATTACTTTCATCTCCTAATAAGCAATATTTTGCTTTAATTTTCTTTTTCTAATCTAAAATTTTTCAGCATTAGCTGGAGAATTAGGGGGACCAGAAAGCGTTATCTCTTTTATGTATTAAATTCAAACAGATAAATTTTACCAAGTTTTTATTTTTAACCAATGATGTAATTACCCTCGTTGTCTATAAACTTTTGCCATCTATTGTGCAAGTTTTTAATGCCGGATCGATAAAAAGCAATTGGGTTTTAAGCAAAATATCTGGATATGATATTTTGGACATTATGTGAATTTTGAAACTTTTTGCTTGTTGGAAAATGTTGTAGTGACTAGAATATGGTGCAACATCGGGCGAGAATGATGGACGAGGCAATATCTCCCATCCTAATTCAAAAATTTTTATACAGGGTTCATCTTACGTAGTGCGCTCTTGCATTATCATGTTGCAGAGTAGCACCTTTTCTGTTGACAATCGTTGGGCACTTTTCAATTAAAGATTGATTTACTCGATCCAATTGTTCACAGTAAAGGTCTACATTCGTAGTTTGTCAAGGTTTTAGCATTTCAAAATGAACATCTCTGCGAATACTAATCCAAACATAGAAATGCGCCTTACATATACTTCTTGTCAATTCATTTGGAGAGAATTACTGCCTTTTGAGTTTTGGATTTTTAAAGAGGACCCATTTTTCATCTCCAGAGAGCAAGTGATCAAATAATTCTTCTGTATTGTGCCGCTGAAGCAATAAATTGAATGTGGGGGATCGGTTAGCTTTGTTTTCTTCGGATAGATTAAGCAGTACCCAAACACCAGCTCTGCTTACTTTAAAATCTTCTGCGAATATTCTTGGATGGTCGACCAAGGTTAAGTGAGAGTGTTTGATTGCTCCTTGATTGTCTGACACGGATTTGCTTCCACTTGCTCTTAACATGTCATTGTCTAAAATTGTTGGTCTTCCTGATCGGTACGAGTCGGATAGATTGAAATTACCGGATTTGAACTAAGAAAACCACCTTTTTGAACGTCTAATGCGTTTCAATAAATATCGCAAATGGTTTGAGTAGCAACCGTTGTGTTACTACCCTCGTGAAACTTAAAAAGTATATAATGTTGGATATGCACTTCTTCCGGTACTCGGCTGGCCTTATCACCTAAAATTGCAAAAAGAGGATAATAATAAGATTTAATTATTTACGAGTAAACATATCACTCTATATTTGAAATGTCTTTAAGACGACTTTGAAGTATACAGTGAGCTGATAAATGACTAACGAATATCGACATCCACAGAAACTACATTACTTTCAGGTGCCCGTAAGACATTACTTGCCATATTACTATTTATAGTTTGCGCGGGAAAGTTTTGCATCGTAAACGTTAGTTTCGTGTGAATTATCACTGTGCATGGTGTGTTCTCATTCAATCTTTTCATTCTTTTTAAAACTGGTTGATTAATTTTTGAATTATTCTCTCAATATATTTTAGATTACATTTCATAGGCTACATTTTTGATGTATCTCTCTTTTTACATAATTTCTGCTACTGCAACGTGTTTCGCATTTTGTTCATTTGAATGTATGAAATTTCTACATTTTCACTTTTTACCGTTGGGACTGTTGATCCTGTAATACATTTCTATGCGGCTAATCTTAAAAACGACGTTCAGAATTAATAAATGTTATATTTCATTTCTTTTTTTGGGATTCCTTTCATTTGTTTTCATTGTTTTTCATGCCTTGGTGTATATACAACCTATATTTGAATTTTATCACTTTATTGTTTTTGTTTAATATTCTTTCAGATGGTGTTTAATCTCTTTCTTAATTTTCCGGTGATTCCACCCCCTTTTTTTATTGATATTTGAAATTTAAAATTTTTAAGTTTTTTATACACTTTTTCCATGATCTAAAAATTACTAGTAAGATTTCACTACAATTTTAAAATATTTTGCTAATGTTTTAATTCTTGCTACTACTATAATTTTAATTAGTTATTTCAATTATTTTGTTATATTAATGAAATATTATTTTATGCACTCATTTTTATAATGTAAAAGAGATTTGTACAGTTAATGTTTATTTTTTCTTGTTAGAAGTATACTTAAATCATGTTCAAAGAAGAAACATTCTAACTTTGTTAAATCAATTCAAATTTGCAACATTAATTTATCTAACACAAAGGAGGTTTCTAGCATAAAAAGAAGTCACAAGGTCTACGTAACGTATTTGAAAAAGGAAAGCGACTTCACGGAATACTAAACATTTGGATTTTTGATAATACAAAAAAAAGTTACAACGAACAAATCGCTAGAAGACTCAAACAAGCATCAACACATTTTTCAGCATGCTTTAGAAACCCTCCGCTATAATTAGAAGACAGTTTTGAAAATTTTATATCGTGACAGATTATAAAAATCAATTCTGTCGTAAAAGATTAAAACTTTAATTTATCATGAACTTTCTTTTAATTCCTTTAATCTAGATTCCAGTGTATTCGTAGATGTTATTATTATGCCTATATAGCAATGATTTAACCTCACCACTTGGATACCTTGGTACATATTATAATAATCTATCTCCAGGGGTAAAGGTTCTCAAAAACTTATTCCGCGAACTCACAGTATCACAAAATGAAAATAGACTGGGAAAAGTATTATTTAGAATTAAACGAGAATACTGATAATATATTTTAATAAAATCATTTTTATATTTATAAAATTCCTATGTTTCAGCATTTAAAGAAACCAAAAAATTCAGATGAAAAAATAATTATCAACCTCTCTCAGAAATAGATAATAAATGGCAGAAATCTAAAATTATTTTAAACTGGAGTTATCATAATTTATTGTCCAATTAGAAAATCAGAACTTTTCCAGAACTTTAAACAATCGAAAATGTCGATCTGGTATAATGATGTTTTCATATCGTTAATTTCGCCGTAGTCGTTTAATGAGTAGATATTTATTTTATGCACAAACATCTATATATTAAAATAATAGTCAAATTTGGAAAAAGGTAATCAATAAGTACTAAAGAAATGAAACTGGTGGAAATTTCGATTTCAAATTTTACTATATCAGTCGTTAAAGAAAAAAAATTTCTGTACAGCAAGTGTTCGTATGTGAGAAAAGGGGTATAAATGATCAAATTAGGTAAAATTTTATTTCATCATGCTTATCAGCAATTAAAATATGATATGGATCATAAAATATAATAAATTCAAATGTTCCAGACTTAAGCGTAAATAATTTTGATGATAATTTAACCTTTTAACAATACCCTTTTTTCAACTATGTTTCTTTAACTTTCGAATACATTTCCTTCAAATGCTTGAAACCTTGGCTTTCTTCATCAAGAGTTTTGACAAATTCCTTTATCGACTCTAATTTAATATTCAATAGAGGCAAATGAGTTTACTGGAATCAACTAATGAACATTTAATGTAATTTTCTGTCCAATCACATATGATTTTCTCACAGTCCAGTCCTTGATTTTGTGGTGGATTTTTGTGCCTAGGCTTTTTCATAAACCCAAAAACCAAAAACAGTTTGTGAAATCACCTTGTAAAACAATCAGCAATGCAGCAACTTTTAAAGCAGCAATAAAGCAATGCAGCAACACAGTGAATGAGCTACTCATGATCTTTATATTTGGCTACTTCCGGTAACAAAGCCATATTTTTATAAGTTTCAAGTATACTCTCTGCATAAGTCAAAGGCACCAACGGATTCGATGGATGAATTGTTTATAATCATTGCACTTAGAAGAAAGACGATGCATGTTTGCGACAGACTTGGTAATCTTAAACTTTGTTCAAATGACTATAACGAGACACATGAGCTAGAACCTCCCTCTTGAAACTTTCACACCACGCCAACGGGAGGACTTATAGCCTCGATATATTCAATGTTCATCAGCCCCACTACATGGCGTGTCTTCAGGGACATTTCTCAACTCTAACTCAACGAAGCAACGTCAGCCCCGAGTTTACGACCACGACCACTAGTTTATCAAGGCCTTAAAAGGAATTAACGGAAGTTTGTTGTCATTATGCAGTGGCACTTCAGTTTTAGAGGAGTATATTGAAATTCGCCGATATTTAGGATAATACGCAATACCTAGAGAACCCATCAAACTATTCTCATTTATGCAGGAACACGTTAAAATTTCATTCAAAAAAACTCGGATGAAATCCTACTTCTTATTCTAAACATGAAAATCTTTGTATTTTAATTAGTAGATTCCATTTCAGCCTAGAACCTAATAGTTTCGCTTTGTGTTTAGCAAGTTTCGAATCACGGATCAAAATCATTCAATTCCTTCTGTTCTATCAGATGTGTGAATATGAGGAGAAATTATATGCTTCTTAGGAATGCTGAATATGCTTCTTAGCATGCTGTTCACTTTTCCTTTCATTTTCATCTAATCCCTGTTCACATTCCAAGGAGAAACACGTAAGCCTTCCCCAAGAAGCAGAAGTTTAAGTAATGAGGGAACCTTTGGATATTTGATCTTATGTTTAATTTAATTTGAATGCCTTGCAATGTCAGTGAAGGAAAAAAAAAGAATTGTTTATATGATCTATTTATTCGAGCTAAATCAATGTAACATTTAAGCATACATTTGCGGTTTCTTTTCATCCACTCAGTAAATGTATTTGTTCAGGTTATGCAAGAAATATGAGGTGCCTTTGTTTTTTCATATCCCCATGAATACAGTGAAAGCACAGCTTACATGCTTTTTTGACTAATTTGGTGATTGCTTTTCTTTGGGCTTTCGGAGTAAACTTGACACACACATACCAATAGTTACGAATTCATAATTTTTTATACATTCATGATGTTTCGTAACCATAATCGTAATGTCATAAAGTTAATTTACTATTTATGTCAGTACTCATTTCGAACAAGAAATACTTCAAAGTTTTACTAACTCTCACAAAGCAAATCAACTAAAACTGAAGAACGACAAAATGAGAAAAAAAATTATACAAAATCAAAATACAGTGCTGCAATCAGGAGCTGGTTAATATAAAGTTTCTCATCTGCTTAATACATTGAAAGAAAAATTAAAACTAGCATGGTTAGGAATTTCATCATTATTTTGCTGTGAAAGAAAAATTGGAAGCAGATATGAAAAAATGTATATTTTAAAACAATATTCTTAAAATAACTTTAAAACCTTACGTGATGAACATTTCTGATGGCTTTTTCAAATTCTACTTAGCAAAATAATACAAACGAAAATTTTACTTCAAACCAGATCCGAAATGACGATTGAGTAGTGTTATTACTTACTCTTATATAAATTACTCAATAAAACAATATAAAATAATTTCCTTAATAATGTCTAGAGAAATTGGTCTGTGCAAATTTTCTCCCATACGAGTATTCAAATGAATTACCGAACTTTTTTTATTGAAAAATTCTTCCACATTTAAATATTTTTTCTTAAAATAATTTAATAATTTATCATTTATTTTCCTGACAATGGAACTCATAAAACACACAGCGTTCTTAAGGCAAAAGCTATATTCCCCCTGAAGTGAAAGAAGTGTTATAATCGCCGTAAATACTATCTATAAAAATATTTCTAGCGGACAGGACATAAAAATAGTTCAGCTCCCTTCTCTGCAAAAACTCTCCCTCTTTCCGATCAAGTAGTCTTAAACTTTGCGAGAGATGATACTCGGATCCGCTCACGAGAGCTTTTAGACAAACGCCGTAACTTTTAAGATTCGTCTGCAGATTCAAGGAATTCGAGAGCCTCATTCTATTTTGGAATGAAGCTTCATCATTTTTATACTTCAGGGCCGAAGCCATAAAATGCAGTTTTACAATTCATTCCTCTAAGCCTCAAAGCGGGCGAAAGTAAAGAAAGGAAAGAACAAAAAATAGCCACGACAGAAAGAAGTACTATTTGGAGTCGCTATTTTGTTTGACGATTGTGTTGTTTTTGCTGGACTCGTTAGCCCGATTAATTCGCCTTCAAATCATAAAGCGTATTTTTTACGCTCTTGGAGCAGTTGTTTGATCACTTGAACAAATGCTTGTGTCAGTAAGTTCCCTAAAAATGATCACACGTCAGTAGAAAGAATGCGATGTGATGAAAGGACGTATTGTATCAGAGGCCGTTTTTAGGAGGAGGTGATGGGAATAATAAGTTTATTACCACTGCACCTGCTACTGAGCAAATATGACTCACGGGGACTGAATGTTTCCTTCAGAAAACCGTCACCACTGTGTGCCTTAAAAATATCGTAAAGCAATAAATAAATTTCCAGTTTTGGGGACTCATTAATATTATATTGCCTTTGGTGTTAAATGAATACATTTACCTTACAATTTTGCAAACTTTGTCTTTATGTCATTGAAAAAAAGGAATTTATTATTATGTCATTTCAACAAAAGATATCCCCTTTTTTAAAAAAGTCCGTCCCGTTTCGTCCGTATATTTATTGGTTGCCACAAATATTAACTCTTACTTGCAAAATTAAAGTTACTTTTCAAGAGGTTATTTTTAAGACGTTTGTTGGTTAAAAATTAAAGAAATTCTACTCTAATCAACTGAAGAAATCGTTTTTTGGAATTACAAAATTTACATTTTCTTTGCTGGAAAAACATTTTTACTTTATTAAACAGAAAAGAAACCAAAAGTCAAGAAAATATCTTAGAGAGTAAATACATAAGTTTTCTGTAAATAAAGCTGATTATGAAATTATTAAGCAACTGGTGATTAATATATGAACGAAATTCATATACAGTGCAAATTTTATACAAAAAAAAACTCTAAGCAAAATATTTATGCAAAACTCTGAGCAAAATTTCATGGAACTTATTAGAATCAAGAAAAGATCTAACACAAATTAAACCAACAGATGTATGAATTATTTTTAAATACTCATAAACCTGTCCAGGAAGTATTTTCTAATATTCTAAATGTCACTTATGCGTTAAATTGACTTTACTAAATTTTTCACCCATAATTTAAAAACATGATATTTAATGCAAAATTTAAAGCAGAAATATTCAATGTTAATTTACCCACACTTTTTATTAGACGCATCAATAAAATTCACAGTCACACATTATAGATTTTTATAAGATTATTCAAAGTAAAAGCTAAAATATTTGGTTATCGACACAATGATTTTAATAAAATGAATCATCTCAAAAATTTCAATAAATCTAAAGAGAGAAGAAACAACTCTCGACAAATATGCTTACTGTTTTTATTCTTTCTCAATATATATCTTACATTAATTCATATTATTTCCAAATTCAACTTGCATAGGCATTCTAATGTATGGTGACTAATAAATTATTATATCCTCGACTGTGTTTAAAATTTATTATTCTTACGTATAAGTTGATGAATATTACATTTATCTTCAAAGGTCTATATTGAGTTGAAAGGTTGTTTAATCCCTTACACCGCAGTATAAATTTCAAGTATTTCTTTTTTTGTTATTTTAAAAGTAATTCATAAAAATAGTTTTTTGAAAATATGTTTATTAATAAAAACAATAAAGCTATATAAACTTTTATTAACGTTTCTCTGAATTAAATTTAACGAAACGAATATTTTTTCTCTTAATTAATACATAAAAGTCAAATATTCCCCAAAAGAAATCAAATTTTTATCTCTTCCGTTATTTTTAATTCATTTAACCAAATCAAAAGTTCTTTCATCTGAAATGATTCAATTTCTCTTTTAATAAGCTCCATAACAAGAGATAAGAATGCTACTCATATATATATATATATATATATATATATATATATATATATATATATGCTAAAAGTAATCATGCTTTCTAGATTTGCGTGCCTTGTCATCCAGTTCTTGAATATGGAGAGGGGGGAAAGGATCGGATGACAATTGAGAGAGGAAAAAAAAGTTCACATGGAATTCATTATTTGAGCCGAAGTATTTCATTATATTTTACTTTTAAAAGAATATAATTTCTTTTCACCCAAAAACGTCTTAATCAACACGATATGAAATTATTCTTTAAGAAATAAACTAACATCAAAGAGGGAAAAGCTGTAACTGAAATCAATAGAATAAGTTTTGCTTAGTGGAAAAAAATACATTTTTTGCGAATTTCAAAGTAAAATGTTTTTTTTATCTGAACAAAAAGTTCAAAAACATGTGAGAGAAAAAGTTTTACTGAAATGTTGGAACCAAAATTCTTTACTTTTTTTCTTCAAGTATATTTATTTCATCTTTCAAGATGGAGATGTTTATCTTTAAGAAATGAAATATATATGAAAAACAATGTTATAAAAACTGAACATCAAAAAGCTTTAATTATTAGCATCATCGTACTGTATGAATATTTGATAATGCTTCTGACAAAAGAGGTTATACAATTCCTTTCTTCCCTTTGTTACAAGTATTTCAACATTCAGGTGTTCCAAAGTAGCAATATAATTGACATTACATGTTATTTTTTTCTTTCCAATTAATATAACAAAATGAATTGCTTTACATAGATTCTTCATAATTTAGTAGGTATTTGATGTTAGTGAAGTTTATCTACATTTTTCAATTACAGAAAATGGAGAAAAGCTTATGATATTGTATTTGCTTCCAAAACAGGTACTTCAAAAGTCTCATATAATCAACTATCTTTCTCAAAGAAAAAGCTAACTTAATCACGATGAATATAACTATTTAATAAACATGTAGCTCAAATACTGTTTCAAAAAAGACCGACTAATCAATCGATAGTCATTAAGAACGAATAGTAGAGGTTGCCCCTGAACTCTCGGGTCAATCATTTAGGTCAAATGCACATAAGGAAGCATTTTTTGTATAGCAATGGAAGTCGGATATGCGAAATGTTGAAGAAAAACATGAACAGAGGGGAGAAAGATTTTTTTTATTGATTAGAATAATTAGAGTAATAGTTCAAATGTGCCACATTGATATACGTTTGGCATTTGGTAGCGTAGGATTAGCATACCCTTCGGAAGGTGTGAAATGTTTTTGAGTAGTGGTAGAAATGATTGGAAGTTTTGCAATGAGATCCTCATCAGAGTTAATCTCATAGATGAATGTTTTGAGGTGTCCCCACAAGAATATCTGAGCTATGGAAAGACTTGTTGGCCAAGCGATTAGTCTACCAATCGATCCATCATGTCCAAAATGTGGCGTTGAGGTAATTGTGCTCGTTATTGACAAAATATACTGGAGCCAAGCCGTGATGAAACCACATGGCGCTTTCAACAGCAAAATGGATTATCATGTGATTTTGGCCATACCTCTTCCAGAAAGATACGATACATTGAGTCGATGTGGCAACAAGTATGAGACTCAGTAAAGAAAGCATTCATATTACTCGTCCACAAGGAATGTTTCACAATGAATGCCGATTACTGCATCAAAACTAGCAAAATTTTATTATTCTTAATGCTCGTAAATTTCATAATTTAACTACACCAAATCATTATTAACAAAAATTTCATATTGATGAAAATAAAATGCGTTTTTGTTTCTTATTCTCATCATTTCACTTTGTCAGTACTTTTCAGTTTCGATCCGTCACTGCTGTACAATAAAAAAGGAAGAAATGCTTACTTTTGCGCAATGTGCCTTCACTTCAGGTTTTGTCTATGAGTTCAAGGACACTGTGGATAGACAGAAAAGACAGCGTATTTTTTCTTATTTCAACTTCTGTATTTTTCTGTAATTAATCATTAAGTTCCGAGGTAAACTGTATGCACACTTTGAACAAGATGTAATTTTAAAGGAAGATAGTCAAATAACAATTTCATAGTTTTAAAAATGATTTACGAAATATAAAGTAATAGATATTTCCTATATTTTTAGCAGAACAAAAAATTTACCTGGTTTACACAATTACATCTAAAAGATATGTAATAAATAATATTAAACAGAATACTATTATTTTGTATATTAACAAATCAAAAAAGGAAATAAATAAAACATTCTTTTCACATTCTCTAAAAGGCAATTTACAAATTTTTGAAATTATTCTGTTCCTTTTATCCTCATATTTCGAATTCTGAAAACTGAAGGGGAGAGAAAGAAATAAAAGGGGAGCAACAAATGATTGCATCCATTGCAAAATTACTCTTTTTTGAGGGCAAATCACGTAACATAAAGCTAAAAAGGTGCATAGGCTTATATATATAAGATTCTGAAAGAAAATAATGTATGTGTGTGCTTTGAATGTAGAAAAAGACAGAGAAAAGTACTCTTTCTGTGAATATAAAACATCCCTATAGAATAATAGAATAATTTTATAGCTAACAAAATAAATTATAATGCAAGAAATAAAATTAATTATAAATAGATTTTATTTTTTACTAATTGTTCATGTATTTGACTCATAAAAATATTAAAGAAAATAAAATTGAAATATATAATTTATAGCATTTTATAAAAGTACTAAATTTGTTTAAATTGCACAAGCAAATTTTTTTAATTATGTGTGCTGAAAATTTTTTTCTACATTAATTTAGTTTTCTTTTGTTACTAAGTTCAATTCAGTATTATTATTATAATATTCATAATCAGTTAAAAAAAATTTTTTTTAGAATATAAAACCTACTCTGTTATTTTAAGATGTGTTTTTCTAAATCACTACACAGTTTAAAAGTACACTTTTCGATTGCGTCAACGCTTACCTTTTCCCCATATATATTTTTGGTCTTCACTGTGGAAATTAAAAGAATAAGAAACTAATTATTATAGTTTAGCTCTCATTAGCACTTAATCTTAAAAAAAAAAAAATAAGCGCTCATTTTTTTAAAAAAATCTCAGATTAATAAGAATGATTTTGTATTCAAACGAACTATTCGTTTATATCCTCGTTTTATGATTATCTATAAAATTTTGATCCATTATAAAAGGACAGATAGAAGTTTCGATAAAAGAAGCCAAATAAATACGACGTCATAGTTGAATTTACGATTTAACTTTTCAACAGGTGTGTAAATGACACAAGCATAAAATTATTGTAAATATTTATTGCCACTTAATAATCACTCTCTTAAAAGTGCATTGAATATAGTATTTCATATCAATGTACACTTCAGAAAATATCACTATAAGCTTTCAAATAAATCCTTAACAGAATTATTGATATGTTTTATCAAGATTTATGGCAATTTGCAAGGTTTCTAGAACGGAAAATATTTGCAAAGCTTTACGAAATTTGAAAATTTTTAATATAACTAGAATATTATAACTATTCAACAAAATATATTATTTAATAATTAATTATATAATTAAGACTCCAAATAAATAATTTCTTAATAAATAATTATAATTAATAACTGTAATTTAATAATAAATATTTAAATTTCTGTATTAATATACATTTCACGTATTTTGCAGAATCAAATAGTAATATTTTTTCATTTATTGAATTTTTGCAATATTTCTTATTTAATTATTTTTTGCTCAAGAAAGTGGATCCTTATGCATATGTATAAAATTTGTCTTAACATGGAACTAATGTAGTGACGCACATCGTAGGAAATATTAACTCAAGCTATGTATTGTAAAAATAAAGATAAATTAAAACCATGTGGTACAACTGTATTTTCGGAATAGCAACTATACTTTATTTATCATAAATAGTCATTCACATGAAATATCAAATTGCAATATATGGTTTACATTTAAATACAGAAGGGTAATCATACCACATTTAACATTGTTAAAACAAAAATATTGGAATTAAATACTAAAATACTTATTTTAGAGAAGATTGTTTTATTTTCAAATCCAAATTAAATTTTTAAAATATTATTCTGATAACATCCTCTTCATCTTATGATACATTTTTTACATGATTTAATTATTTTTTAACCATTGCACTTATTTTCTTTTTTGCATTTTTTTTTCTTTCTGTGCTAAATTTTAGACAGTGGAGATAGTGGGGTTGGTTTTACAAATGCGACGGCCAGATATGTCGTTTGGCATTTATCGTTGGCGCCAGCGCTTCACTGTTGGCGAATTCGGCATCGCTAAGCACTCCAGTGCGCCAATAAGGTTTCAAAAGGAGAAAACGCATTAATCGCTTGAGCGTTGTCAGATAATGTACACTTTCGATTATTAGCGGGTTCAACCCGATGAAAATGCTGTTATAAACCTTATCATAATTGCAACAAATTGTCATCTTAAGATGTGAACTTTTCCATTATATGCCAACACATTCAACTCGTTAATTTTCGAAAAAGTTTATCCATTCTACACCAATCTCTAAAAATGCAATGATAGAACGAGACGGAGTCAGATTGACAATGATAGTGGTCGAAAAAAAAGTTAAAGATTATATGTGTATATTGCTGAATCATAAACCATTGCCTTATCTAATGAAAGTATGTCGATGATTGCGAGAAATTCTCGAGAAACAAAGGTATCTTACGATTGTAATGGGAATTCTTCCAAAAGTCTTCATTAGCACAAAAATAAATAAATAAATAAAGCGAAAGAAATGTTTTTGTAAGTGTTTAGTTTTTATTTCGAATTGAAATTCTTATTGATTCAATAATGTAGAAAAATGAAAAAGGAAAAAAAAGCGAAGTTTTGCAAAGAACAAATTTAGACACCTAAAATGCGCTTTTTTTAATAATTATTATTAAATTACTCAATTAAATATAAGAATTAAAGTAAACGATAAAATATCGAGAAAGGGACAATAGTAAACTTTTCCAATATTAAAATTAAAGGAAACGATAAATTATTAAATTGAATATATTTAAGCTAAATATAATTAAAAATAAAGCAAACAACAAACTGTTTAATTGAATATTATGTCAGCCAAATATAATTAAAATTAAAGCAAACGGTATAAAATGGAAAATTTATCTGGTACGCCAAAAGCTATCCAACTAAAACAATAGCTATATAATTTATGATATAACACAGATTTCTACATTTTTGCATATTTTAGTGTGGTTATAATAGATTTTGTATTAAATATAGGAACTATCATCTCATGCATTCGTTATTTCTGATGGAGGGACCCATATATGGAGGATTTCTAACAACAAATTTATTCCAATTAAGAAAAAAACGGAAACTTGTTCTAAATATGAAATAGTTATATCGTTCATGAAATTCGTTCTTGTAATAAATGCTCTTTTGTCAAAAATAAATTTAAGAAATAAGTATGCGTAGATTAACTGTAATATCTAATAAGTTTCCACTATCATAAAAATACATAACTTTACCAAATGCAAGCTACGTATTTTTTCTCTTTAAACAGGATTATCAAAAATAAAGATTCGCCAGTCATCAAATATAGTAAAATGAAGTTTCAAATTTAAATAAGTACTTGGAACATCTTTTTTTAGAAGAAAGTTGTACTCATAACTAAGATCACTATCTTCAATTACGGATTCAATTAAATTTCCTAAGTGTATAGTACTTTTTTATATTTAAAAATGTGTAAAAATATTGGGAAAATATTCTTTTGAAAATATTGGTGGTGAAATATTGACTTTCATAACGAAACATATATTTACGAAATGGGAAGGTATAATTTAATTTCAACACATTTTGTTCTTTAATTATGTCTTTAATTATGTTTTTTTTTAAAAAAAACTAAGCACTGGAAACAAAACAATTTTGAAAAGAACCCTGCAAAGCTAATGGTGTAATTATTTCTATAGTATAATTTCTATTTATTATATCAAAATGAATTCTGAAATGTTTTCATAAATTACTAAATTAAATTTGAACTGATGGCTTGGCTTACAAATAATATATCTAACATGTAGTTATATATATATATATATATATATATATGAGTGTGTGTGTAATGATTAATCACAAAATGAAAATTATTTCATACTCTAATTTTTTTTTCATTTTATAACCCATTAAAAATAGGTTCATCCATATTTGCTGATATAATTCCAATTCAGCCATAAATTTATGCTATCAAGCGCTCATAAAATCTGCTGAATCAATCTGGCTATAAATCTATTAGGAATAATCCTTACTAGACTACTAGACACCATAAAAAGTCCCTCAGAATCCCTTCATCTTATACCACGTGAGTTACCCAGTGAACTGGAGAAATCCCTACCTATGAATTTGAAAGTTAGATAAAATTATCACTCTGCTGTTGTTATCGAGACGGTGGAGCTACGGTGAAGATGGTGGAGACTGAGATCGTCTCTTGCATTATCCATTTTAATAATGTATATTTATTTCCTCTCTCCGTCTCATTGAAATGAATAAACAGTCTTAATTGAATAAAGGTATTCTCATTAAAATTCTGAATCATAATGCCTTTTTGATGATTAAATATCGTTATACATGTAAATATATATATTAAAAAACGTGCCTAATGAGTAAAAACTGCAATAGATGATTACTTAGTGTATATATTTCTGAGAGAAACTATACAAATTTAATCTTCTTTCTATCATTGCGCATACCATAAGTTTTTCACCGTATTGTAAAATTATTTTCCTGTTCTGATATTTGACAAAAGTTGCTTATGCTTATGCGACATAAAATTTATGTTAATTAGAAAATAAAGCTTTTCTAAGGCTTGAAGAGAAGTTAAGAGAAGCTTATTTGGAAATTACTTATTAAACAAATAAAGGTACTAATCTTAAATATCTAACATACTATATAATTTTAAAATTATTGCCTATTTCATAATTTTTATAAATATGGAAGATCAATTTATGTTACGCAAAGCACCTCTCCTATGACCTTTCGTAAGAAATTATTTACCAGAAGTTCTAAGAATACTATTGCTCTATGAAAAGAGCTATTCATTTAATAATTCAAGAGTTAATCTATCGTTAACTGCTTGCTAAATATCTGTCGTTAAAGTAATTAACTTCTTAAAATAAAAATAAAGAAAGTTTTGATCCTTATAATTAGAATAGTTAGTATAGTGAACAATTTAATTCCTATAATAAACACAATGAGTTACTGAAATATATTATGAAAGCAAATATTTTGAAAATTTCCCGTTACTGTAATTGCTTAGAGTCCCCAAACACAAAAAGTTTAAATACTTAAATAAGTATAAGACAACTATTCGTTTGTTTAAATGATGAAAATGTCATATTTAATCAAGATCATTCTTTAAGAAATGATAAAAATGAATGTTATTGCTTTCCAAACATATTTTAATTTCAAAATACTCTTGGGTTTTTATGAGTGTAATTGAATTCTATATGCAAAAAGAAAATGTTTCTTTTCATTCAAGTAATTCTTTAAGTCACATCAGAAGGATAATGTTTAGGTAAAAGTGGGATTGTATGCATATTTAAAGGAAAATAAGAGTTTTATAAAGATTTAAGTTCTAGTGGTTTGAATTAAGAATTTGAATTCTTTTCAAAAGAACAACCATTGAAATCGAAATTATCAATTACGAGAGGAAATAATAGTGATATATCGAGTTCTATAAATAAATTTAATAGATCTTTTTTAAAATAAACTTTCTTATAAAACCGAACCTCATTTTATTTTTCAATGCAAGTTGTAGGTAGTAACTGATCTGAAATGACAATTTACTTGCCAACAGATGGCGTTATTTGTTATCCTAATTTTTTTTTTTTTTTTCCGTTTCTGAACATATTCAGTACAAACTAGATTGATATCAAAACCTGAAGGCAAACCTGTTTGTTAACATATAATTTATAAGCCATCAAAATATATATGTAGGCTGTATACACTTTGAAACGCCTTCCTACTCTAGAAGGTACCACGAACTTGATCTCTATTTTGTGATCTGATTCCAAGGGGCTCACACGAGTGTCCACAGAGGCAAGAGTGCGGCCAGCATGGAAAGACGTGCAATCTGATAGCTCCTTAATATGTATGCCCAATAGTTTTATTTTAACTTTGTAAATACTGTATGAAAACATATTGTTTAGTAAAATATCATCTTTTAAAAATTTACCTCTTCATTGAATTCAGAACCCCCTAGACAACATAAAAAAAAAGTGCCATGTACTCCCTCTCAGTAGTTAGAATTCTACACACACACACACACACATATATACACATATAATATATATATATATATATATATATATATATACACCTTATAATTCATTGCAAAGTATAGCTTCTCAATGTTAGACCATCCGCCTTATTCCCGTGATCTTGCACCACGCGATTCCTTTCTGTTTCCTAGGGTGAAATCTACATGGAAAGGAATAAGATATGAGTTAGTTGAAGTTGTGAAAGGGAAAGCAACATGCGTCCCGTAGGCACCATCAGAAGAAGAAATAAATGGCTCAAAATAAATCATTGTCATCTTTAACTAAAGCAAGGTATGATGAGGCTTTTATTTACAATAAATTTAATATACTAAAAAGAAAATAAGGAAGAATTTAATCTTCTAGGAAAGTCATCGTGAATTTCCATATTCAATACTTGTTTCATGGCACTTTTTTTACCACTGAAACAATCGTATATCGTGAGTCATTTTATCTAAATATCACGTTTTATATGACATTTCGTTTAAAGACCAACTGATTAATATTTATTGATTTGCTTTACACATTTTTTCTTTATTTCCCTACTCATAGAGTTCTATAAGGGTTTCTACTTTTCAGTTCCTTAGGCCACAGATTATTAATTATCTCTGTAGTGTTTAAAATGGTTTAAACACGAACTAAAAGTGGATGTATGACTTGTTTGAATTAAAAAAGTTTTTAAAACAAAATTAAGCTCATAAATCAAGTTCACGTGCCCATTTGAAATTTAAAAGTATAGTGTTTAGTAATGTCACTAACTGAGTTTCAATAAAGAAAGGTATATACATGAGATTAAGAGAAAGAGGAATAATAATATTAATTATATTATAAGAAATAACAATATTTCTATAATATAATTAAAATAATATTTAATTATTATTAATTACATTATAAGAAATAATAATTTAGAAAGTTTTGTATAAACTAAAAAAATATTAATTCTAAGAGTTTATCGCTAATTGTATAAAAATAATATGTTTTATTAATAAACATTTGAAAATGATAAAGACAAATTAAAATTAATACAGATACACGAATCTAGATTTATGCATATGTATGTGTATTATGAAATATGGACATATACGGTATATATATATATGAGTTACATATATACATATATATTTACATATACATATATACATATAGTACGCATATATTACATATGCTACTTATTACATATATATATACATATATACATACATACATACATGCATGTATATACATATACATATATATATGCACGTATTATACATATACATATACATGCATGTATATATTATTATTATTAAGGTATATATACATATATACATAGTATATATAAAGTATTCCAATTGTTATAATAGCTTTCTACTATAATATTTGCTTAACAAATTTTCAATTTATTTAAAACTTTATCATTAGAATACCAGATAGTAAAGGCCAAATTTCTTAGTAGAACCGTCTTTCCAAGTTATAATATTCTAGGATTTACTGATTTAAATATTTGATTTATTGCAAAAATTATCAAACTTAGAAAGACTACTTGATACTGGTTTCTATAATAATTAAAAAAAATTCAGAAAACAATTCTTTTTTTTGTAAAATCTTTAGTTTTGTACTTAGAAAAATAACAAGGTTATATTGCGCCATATTGGAATAGAATGAGCACAACAATTTTGGTTGATCTAAAAGTTTTGATTTCTTAGGCTTAAAAAATTTTTAAGGGTGCATTAATTGGTACAGATTAGTTTTTTTAACAGCTATTTTCATTGGTTTTAAAATATTTGTTTACTTTTTCATTTTCCTAATATGAATATCTATTCGTTTCTGAAATCTTGATTATTCGTAGTTTATGCTTTTAATGATAATGTAATCACTGAATATGTAATAGGTGGGGTTTTGAAACTAGTTTAAACACATTGTCACTATTCCAATGCATGGGATTATACTTAAATTATATTATTTCCATTTTTGATTTTCATTAAATCTATTCATTTCTTTTAATATTTGTTATGCTTTATATTTAACTAGTTTGTAATTTCTGATTTAGAGAAAAATAAACTCGTGAATTTTATCTATTTTATCCGTGATATTTTCAATAAAATAATAATTTTCTTCACATATACCGATAATTCCTCGGCAAACCGTTTCTTACATAACTAGGTTTATTTACTTTATTTGGTGTCTTTAACTTTCATATTCTTATTTACTTTAAAATAAAGCTTTAAAATTTTCAAGTTAATACAATTTTCCGCATACAGAAATATTACATGATACAATTTAGTAATACAAAAGATTTCAATGGCGAAATAATATAAAATACAGGATTTGGTCCATATCAGTTCTTTCATTTATGTTCATTGATAATATTTTCGAATAAAAAGTTACAGTGAAAATGCTTTCGTATATTCTTCAAAGTGAAGAAATTTGCTATAAATAGCGAGATCTACAGAAATACTATTACTCAAATTGAGATTACTTCTCTTTCAGTACTACTTTACCCTATATCAGATTAAGCTTGGCCCACCAATTCAAAATCCCTAGAAGGATATCCACTTTAAAAAAAGACCAATCGCATTGCCTTCCAACCCTATATATATTAAATTTTTTTTCTTGAGACCAACGCTATCATAGTGAATTCTACTATGTTGAATGAAATTCTTGCACTTGGGGTTGGCGTGAAATATGGGAACGGATGTTACCCGAGTTTTGGAAAGAATTGTTTATTATTAAACTCTGCGTAACTCCCATCTATCTTCTATTCAATAAAAACTATGTGTTGTAGATTTCTTTCTTTATAAATCCGTAGCACTGGTTATAAAACGAGAATATATATAGCAATTTTAATTAACTCCCATTTACGACAGACAAACTTAAAACTTAGAATTTCTACATTTAATAATAAATTCACTTTTTGTTGAGAACAATTTGCTTATCATATTTGTTTTTATTATTTTGTTCATAACAAAGATTTGTTACTCTCTACTCATTTAAAATCATTAAATAAAACATATCATGATTAAATTGCTGTTTACAAAGAAAAATTTGTCTTGGAATTTTAATTAACTTAGTGATGAATACATTAGTTGCACATTTATCATTATTTGTATTTAACTTTAATATATTTTTATAATAATGAAAGATACTGAATGATATAATGAATAATTATTCCAACAAATTGTTACATTATTTTTACTTATAAAATAATGTTACACAGAAGCTCTACTTGCGTTTAAAAAGAAATAATAATGTTATTATATACTTACACATAGTCAAAAAAATTTTAAAATAAAACAATTTTTCAGAAAATCAAGATGCAATTTTTATTGTAAATTCATTTAAAGTGGTATTACAAATTCAATATTTTATTATTATTCCTGATAATTTTATAAGTTCTTTTCCATTTATTTAACTACAAGGAAATCAAATTCATTTTTAATATGAGAGCTTGTATGTGTTTTTACATACACAAAAGAAAAATGAAACTTGAAAATCGAAAGGTATTTATCAGGCTCTCAGTATTTCTCTGGTAAATCTAAAAAATTCTGGAATGCATTTTAAAATAAAATTATTATCATTGAAATAGCCTGGTTTAAGCACAAATTATGTAAATACATTTTTATTTACATTTTATACAAAATTATACGTACAAAAATATTTTATGATTAGTAAATGATAAATTTGCCGGGTATACCCATTATAAAAATGTTTTTCAACAAGGGCGAGAAACCTTTTTTGTGAGAAGACCTCATTAGGTTATTTACAATTTTAATAAAAACGCTCAAAACAGACTGAAATCAACTATGCTCGAAATAGCGGTAACATTCGATTTTTAAACAAAATTGAACAAAAAAAATGCTCAAAATTAAATAGACCAATGATAATGTAACCCAAAGGCTGAAGGATGGGTATCCTTTTATAGAGGATAATTTTACTGCTAAATCTGCTATAGAGGATAATTTTACTGTGTTCATTTTCATCCTTTCTAATTGCACTTTTATGTTTGTCTCCAAACTCCTATAAGGGAAAACCTCATTTTTTTAATATCTACAGGATGATGCTTGACAAATGTATTTTAGGTAACCATTTCAAAAGAGGGAATTGTAGAAAGATTTATTCTCGCCAAATATTTGCTCTAATCCGGATACAAATTTACGAATTCTACTTTAAACTTACAAAAATGTTAACCGAAATTCAAAAATTTATGTTAATTTTTTTTCTACTTCATTTCAGTATAGAAATCAGATTGGATTTATGATAGTAATAGCCAATTGTTGTAGAAGATGAAGCAATTCTTCCGATTGTATGGAGTATTTGGACTTTTCCGTGAAAATTTAATTTATTTTAGTTTATACCAACTAAGTAAATTAACCAATCTATTTGTAAGCAAGAACTGAAAGGATAGCATCTTTTGTTTTGAATTATGATACTCCATAAAAATAAATCACTCAGCATGATTTAACAAATCCAGAATTTTTAGCAAATGTTTCAAACTTGTTTTTAGCTAACGTCTAGACGAATTTCGAAGTAAAATTACTTTGTTGCATTATGCTAAATTTTTTTTTGTTATTTAAAGAGTGTTGGTACATGTTATAGAGTGTATTGTGAGTGATTTATGTTATTCGAACTCAGAAACAAACAGAAAAGGACCACCCTTTGGTTTAAGACTAGAAAAGGATCTTTAATGTTTTTAGAGAACCTTTATACACCAGGGATGCAAAAGCCCTGTTTTTTAAGGAATGAATTTTTAGGAGATACCTGTCCTGGTTTTTCTCTTAACAAACCAAAATTACTATATCTCTCTATAGGAATTCTACAATTAGATAACACAACATTATTTATCTTTCGTTGGTTTCAGATTTTCTATATAAAATATTTTCTATTAGGTCTAATAAATTCATTCATTAGTAATATGAATTGCAGAAGAAAAGCAGTATATTTGAATTAATTACACATTCAATAGTTGAAAATATTACTTTCAACATTTACTGTGACTTTATTTATGGAGATCAGACTTTGAAATTATAGCTTTTTGAAAATTGATAAATAGAATAAACTAAATCAAACTCTTCGATAATTTCCGGCTCGATATGAATGCTTATAATATTTTCCCAATGGGAAAACTTGGATAGCTCAAAAAGTACAAGCGTTTGAAAACAGATGGCATCATTAAGCTAAATTGTTGTTCCCACTGGGTGCTGCTATTTGTTAAACGAAGTCGAAACAAATTTAACATTGATTCATAAGTTTGTTTTGATTTGGTAGTCATTTGCTGCCAAGTTAAAATTAGATTGCTGCCGCATCGAGTTGTCGGTGTCATTTTGTATCGAATGGTCACTGACAATGTAAGGGGATTCATCGTTGTACTCCAGAAACCAAGCAAAAAAATGGGTTATTCCCTTTTAATCAATACAAAAGAAGGCGAGGATTATCTCATCACCCCGAAAAGTTATGACGATGGTGAAGTGCGAAAGGCGTTCCGATCACGAGAACTAGAAAGTAAAAATTAAACATCTGTCTAGTGAGTCATGATGCTTATTAAAATCGAAACATTTTCGAAGCTACAAGCACCAACTATAGGAATTTTTAAGGACTTATCGATTTTCCCTCGTAGCATCATACATTCATTCAACAATGAGATCTTTTTCTCAAGGACTTTAAGAGACTAATAAAAGAATTAACGTCCAGATCATAAACAAGATAAAAATTATACGATATTTCTGAATTTTAACATCTCCTAATAATAGAAAAAAATCATAAACATTGTATTACTTGTAATTTATAGTTATTTACTGCTCTAATTCAAAATCAAAGAAGGAGATAAAAATAAAAAAAAGTATAATGTTGATTTTTCTTACGCAATAAAAATAATGTAAAAAAATTGTATTATCTGTGAAAAATAATGTTATAAATGAAATACCTAAGCTACATAAAAGTACTTAAATGTACATGCAGTAAAAATAATTCTATAATCAAATTGATAACTTTTCTTTCTGTGAAGCATAATTTATTTTAACATAACCAGGTTCTTCCTATTTGCTATTTACTCTTAAATAACAACTTTTTGAAAAAATATAGTTTCAATTTATTACCTAAATTGCAATTCAAAAAGTGAAAAAAGTTTTCAATGGAAGAGCATAATGGGTTTAGCTTAGATCTAATAAATATTTAATTACCATAGTATAAATAAAGTAATGATAAAATATTTTTCCAGATTTCTTTTACAGCGTATGCCTATGCTTTATAACCAAAAGTTAAAAAATGCGTATACATTTTAATTTACATTCTAGTACATAAATGTACAGCTCTGAAGCTTTGAAAAAGTAAAGAAAATCAGAGGGAACCCTTTTATGATCATATTAAATGAATAAACATGCTACGTGTTGTTTTTTAAATAACAGCCAAGACCGCAACTGAATACAAAATGAATGTTTACATTTTTATAACAACTGCAAGGAAATTCGCTAGAGAAATGTGTTGAATAATCAAATAACAGTACACTTGAATAGTAAACTACTACATAATGAGAAATTCTGATTCGACGCATTTATTAAACATAAGAAACAAAATAAAGATGTGTATATGTGACACTTGACAAATCCTGATAAATAGAATTAATACCTATGTGGGAGAATAAAATGAATCTTAAGCGTAATATCCTAATTCAATGAATTAAAATGAAATAATTTTTGAACAGAATATGTTTTTGCGAACACTGTTTTACCAATGCGTTTATTATGTATGATACAGAAGGATTAGATATCAAACAGGAAAAGAAGAATGAATTTTTTAAAATAAATTAAAGTAAGACATGTCTTACGAAATGTTACATAAAATAGTAAGAGAACATCTTATTTGCAACTATTCAAGGTTTTCTATTTAAATTACATTATATAATGGCTGCTGAAGGATTTGAAAATTTTGATTTAAGTCTCTTTCGAAAATTAATATGGGTTGTGAAAAAAGAAACTGAGAAGAAGAATGCTTGATGTTTTCAATGCGTATATACATTCCCGTTTTTCAGCAATATGGAAAAATTAATTTTTGACTTTTATAATGTGTATACACGAAACATAACATCACATATAGTCATGTTCGTTCTGTTATATGGTTTTAAAGGGCTTCAGAACTTAGAAAAAATTTTAAAATCAATATACAAACAATTAGTTCCAATAAACATATTTTTTTGAATGAAATCGCTGTGTGGCAAGAAAGGAACATAGTTGTAATTTCCCATGATTTGGATTTCAGATTTAATTTGTTTTTCGGTTTTCCACTCTCACTTTTCATTTTTTCAAAATCATATATAAAAGTTTTAATTTTTACAGATCAATTAATTTGATATCATAATTCCTTAGATAAATCAAAAACTATAAAGCACATATAACAGCATAGATAAAAAAATAAATGTAAATAACAACTTACTCTTAAAAAGTATTTTTGACGATGCATGGAATTAAATATTGAGTTAGCTTCACAAAGCATTGAATAATATTTTTTTAATTACTTTGTTCAATTTTTAAAGTACAAAAATATCATTTTATATAAAAGTATATAAAATTATTTGAGTATATAAAACGAGTATATAAAACGCACTAACAGCTTCATGGGTGTTAGAAATAAATATGCATGTAATTAGTTCGTGTAAGTTTTTCATTGTATGGATTTCTGAAAAATAAGCTTCGATAGGAAGAGGACGAACCCCTAAAGTACGCCCATGTAATCAGTGAACTCGTTTTCTTATAAGATGCTTATGTGTCAAGGAAGAAACCTATGTTACACGCCCACGAGATTTCTTTCTTTTATTCTAAGTTATTTTAGCTTTGTTTGTTTTGCGTTTTCCTTGTGAAAAGCCTTCATGGAGATCGATCGATAAAAATTTGTTGACCTTCGCAACAAAGGCGAAAAAAAAACCCTTTTCAGTGTTACTAGTGTTAATACAGTACCTAAGAGTGGGAGTGAACGTACACACTTTTTCAACTAACAATTCCCTTCATTTTATTGAATTGACTAAGTTTGTCAAGTACACAGTGAGAGTGCTTACTTAGGTGTAGAAGGAGGCAAAATAATAATTGATTCATCTATGTTCCATAAAATTGTTTTTCAGAATGGAAATCTATTTCTTTGTGAAAAATTTAAAGAAATTGCTTACGTGGAAGTTAAGGCACGGGGGAAATCATAGGATAAAGAAATGATTTCATTGCTTTACGCACTTTTGTTTGAAAAAAAATTCATTGAAGCTCAAAAAAAAATTCAACTGAGTTTCGTAATTTTATGATTCGGTTTACAAGAAAAGAGGAAATTGTTTAAAAAATTCTCCTGAGGAAATATGGTAAAGAATTATGAGGATGCAAAAGGAATATTTATTTTTTTATTTCAATTTTTGAAACAATAAAACTTGTTTCCTCCAACTGATCGAATTTGTGTGACTTCAAATCGTGTACTCTGTTTCAGATATGCGCATTTATTAGCTTAAATTTTAGTGTATTTCAGATAGATGCGATTTTAAAGTATTATATGATTGTCATTATTTTTATATTTACTGCTGCAATTATTTTCATTTAAATTATTTCAAATTAATTTTTATTATATGCATATGAATTTAGATTAAACTTACATAAAACAATAAACATTTTCAGCATTATAAAGGAAATAATCTTTAAAAATCTGACCAAACTGATTTTCAAACACTTTTGCTTTCGGTAATAGAACAAGAGAAATTTTTACTTGAAATTTACTTGCGGATTCCGTGTTTATTAAAACATGCAACCATCGAATCCAAATGAGAAGGGCTATGTAGGTCGAAAAATAAGAATAATAAGGATGTAAGGTATAACTAAAATATATAATATCAAATAAGGGCTTGTAAAAAATTTAAAAATACAGAAGCAATCAATTTTAAATCTGTAACTTTAAAAAATAAAAATTAAATTATTGCAAATAACTTTGAAACAAAAAAATTATATGCCTCTCACTATTTACAAAAAACATCAAAACCGATATTTTTTTAAATTTTCATTTACTTTATTCATTGAACAACAATGAATAAGTATCTACTCTGAAAGTGATTTTGCTTCATTCTTGTAATAACATTTATTGTTTTCAGTTTGTGTACGCTTGTATTTCGCAAAGAATGTCAAATCCCAGTTCAAAGAATAACTGGGTCGAGTTAGGTTAAAATTACACTAGTAATATTACTATGTCTTCCATTAATTGAGGCATATAAACATTAAGGTGAAGTAGGGAACATCAAACGGATTCATAACTGCAAAACAATCATTTACGTAAACGTCATTAAAAAGTTGTACAAGTGATACAAAGAATGAAAGGTGAACGAAACAGAAATTATTAGAAATATTCATTGCATATAAGAATAGGAAAAACTGTTTGAATATCCCATTTTAAAACACTTTTATACGAGGTTTTTTCGAAAATTCCTTGCTCATAAATGATGCGTGCTTTATACCGATGTACCATGGATTGGAGGACACGGTCAAAGACACCATATTTTGCTTGGATACCCATAGCAACGCAAGTAATGCTAGCAACCAGATCCATTTCAAACTCAACAAGTGTTTCATAAACAATAGCTTTAAGTGCCCTCCAAAGAAGAAATTCTAGGCTTCTAAAAAGAAGAGAACTTGGAGACAGGCGTGCCCAATCCATCGTTGACCTACTATACACTTTCACGGCGTGGATATGAGTCACTTGTGGCCAATGTCTCTCATCTGGTAAAGAATCCATTTCGTACATATTTGGTACATAACGCGAAATAAAACAGTGTCCTGGTACATGTGTCATGATACAATCGTTATTTTTACTCATCAACTGTTTTTATAGGTATCGCTATATATATATATATATATATATATATATACTCAATACATATTTTCTCCTTTGCTCTCTCCGCAAATGGTTTTCATTCATGAAATAGAATTATTATTTATTTGAAAATATGCAATTCGGCCAAACCATTCATGATTAAAGTTAGAAATTCCAAAAAATGCTTATTTTATCAAGAATTTATCAGCCAGTATCAGTTATTGTAACAAAAAAAAATTTCTTGCAAAAAAAAAATTGATTTATACGAATCATGTTACGAAATAGGTATATGTAATGTAAAAAAATTAACTTAAAATCTTAAAGTATTTAATTAATTCAGGACAGTGGATTTTAACAAAAATGTGGCAATGTAAATTAAAGTTTAATTTTGTAGATCAATTAAAAAAGTTTAATTAGGTTTATTAGGTGAAATAATTAGTTTACTTTTAGATTATACAAAGCTTTTTATTACTTTTTTTTTATCATTTTTATTTTATTTATTTATTTTTACGCTTAGCGGAATGATAGTTACAACTGTTTCCATGAGAACGGATGCTACTCCCGTTTGGCAGTTATCGACCGGAAGTAGCATTTCGGAACGAAAACTAAAAGTTTTTTCCTTTTCTTTTCACTGTCTCTTAGGATTTTTTTGAATTATAGTATGTTTCAATACTTTGTATACTCGCTACAAAGGAGACTTTTGATATTCTTTAAGAATCTGTATATCTTTTCGATTTCGCCTAATGCTAAAATCAATCAATCAATCGTTCGATCTCGCTTTTAACTGTTTTCTTTTTCAGTAATATTTGCTTCCAAAACGAGTTTAAATTTTATTTTGATCATTTGCTAAAATAGCTTTTGAATATTACTTATATTTCTGCAATGAAACACATATGAGAGCTTCGTCAAAAAAAGGGAAAATTTACTTGAAATATGTACACTGCCATGGGTAGTTAGTAAAAAAATATTTGTTCAATAAATTAGAAAAAGGATTAAGTGACACTTTTTATTTAATGCTTACTCAAGAACTATTTTGGGTGAGATAATTTTCATATCGAAATATTAAAGTCAGTCTTAACAATTCTTATCTGCTAGCTTGTATCAATTAAGATCTGTCGTTGACTCAAGATTCAAGATTTGGGTTGCAATGTAATATCACTTCTCAAATGTAAAAGATATACTTTCTTTGAGGGATTCTATGTCAAAGGCTGAAAAGCATTCGTGCAATCCTAAAGCATTATTTGCATAGCGGACCCATGCGACCAAAAACTTTCCCTCATGAACTTACTTTCTTTAGAATAATATCCTTAATTACAAATAAAACTTTGGTTGAACTTTTGACATTGCAATTGGGTTCAATGTCCATGGCAGTACTACAATTAAAAGGCGGATCTAAAGAAACATTTAATGTTACAAGCTTTCTAAATACTTTATAGATAGTTTTATTGTGAAAAGGTTTATAAAAGTTGATTTAAAAAATGTAGAATGAGGAAGACATTCAAAATCAACTGCAAAATGCAAGAAAATAAAGAGAATTATGAAAAGAGGGAAATAGTGCATTATTTGGGAAACATGACGATATAACTTTTATGGTGTAATTTTTTTTCAACCTCTACTTAATGTTAACTTAAAAATGTTGAAATGGAAATAGTTGTTACTGAAAACGTTATGATGATAATCAACTTAATTTTTGGTGTTATAGTAGAATTGTTTAACAAATTTGCTCAACAATCACTGTATTTTTGCAACATTTATAACTATTTATATGAATATATTAAGTGCTTTTGTGTGGTTTAATATAGTGACTAAGATAAAATGTTCTATTTTTTATTATGTAAAGATTTTAACATATCTTATATTTTAGGTTATTTCAAACATATATAATAAAGTATCACGTGATTATTGAAAAACTGAAAATTCGTCCATAAACTTTTTGTTCATAGGAAGCAGCGAAAATGAAATTTTCATCCATTTTTTTCTCACTTTGATTTTAAAAGTTTTTTATTTCCTCTCATAATTTACTAAAGAAAATCTGAAATCCACAAAAAAAATCGTTTTACTTCATTCTTTGAGAGAAAAAAACGTGTCCATCTAATCGGATATCTTAAACTAAATATTTTACATTATGATGTGGATCTGATTTTATTATATGAACCTCACTTTTGATTTATGTAACGTATTCTCTTAATTATATAGGCCATAACAATCTAGTGGTCAAGATCGTGGATTCACGGCTGCCAGTTCTCCACCATTCGAGGGTTGGAGCCTTGTTGCCACTAAAGACTCGCCATGTGGGCAAGGCTCATGCACTTGAATCTGTCGATGTTCAAAGTCCTTCCACTGTAGTGGTGCGGCCGTTTGGAGAGGAAGGTACCAGCTCATATGCCTTCCTCGTCACTTAAGCGAGGTTCAAAATTGCGAGGTCACCAATAGCCTTCGTGTTGCTTCTAGTTCGGCGTTAATAAAACCAATCATTCAATCTTAGTTTTCCATACATTTTTTTTAATTAAAAACTCTACTTAAATTTAAAAAAAAGAGAAAAATTCCTAGATTAAAAATCGAATATTAAAAAGTCCTTTACTAACGTATTTTACTTCCTGCTCCTCTTCTTATCAAAATAAGCACTTTTTGAGTCTTCAAAAAAAATTTCCCCAAAAAAATTACGATAGCTCATAATTTTAACGAATGCATACAAATACTTACAACGGTAACTGACGTCAAATAGATCATCCATAGCTTAAAGCTTAGCAGAAAACAGAATAAAACTTTAAATGTAAATCAACGCTCATGGAGGTGAAAACTAGAAAAAGAATATAGGTTGAGAAATCGGGATTTCGCAGAAGCTTTTTTTCTTACTGTTTCAGTTATGAAATTCAAAGACACTGGATTATATGACTCCTTAATAATTTGATTCGAAAAAACTTATCTTAAAATTATCTTTATTTCTCATAGAAAATTAATTCCAATAATTTATGATTAGCATAAATATGCCAAATATGTAAAAAAGCAAACGAATGGTTACAATGAATATTTTTTTCTTTCACAGCAGTAAAAACAATACACGTATAACTGCTCGTTTAATTTTTCAAAAAAAGAATAATGAACCTTTCGAATCAATATATAGATATTTGTGCAAAACCTGCTATATATAAAATTAATTATCTCAGAATTAGTTGATTTTCAGACACTGCGTGCTTGTACCTTATAATAAGAAAATAAAACTCGAGTGGAGTTATATTATAATGCATAAGAGCGATGCATCGATAGACATTCATTTTTCAATATCATTATTATAAATTTCTGGACGCTGAATGAATTTTGAAAGGAAACATTAAAATCGAATTACATCTTCAAATACGCTCAATGATCTCATTAAGAGAAGTTTCACGTGCATTTTACCCTTCAAAGTAGATAGTAAAAAATACTTTTTCTCTCCTGTACTCCGCGTATCTCTTGGATCACCACACTAGACGCCAATAAATCGATTAACAAAGAAATGTGTCCTAGTCTTACGAAAAAATCGAAATGTCTTTAAAAAAACACTTTTTGTGATGTGCTCTGCCTTTCAGTCAGAACTAATGAAGTTCCTTCACTTTTT
Organism: Nephila pilipes; assembly: GCA_019974015.1. Classification (NCBI taxonomy): domain Eukaryota; kingdom Metazoa; phylum Arthropoda; class Arachnida; order Araneae; family Nephilidae; genus Nephila; species Nephila pilipes. The sequence continues at coordinate 787,454 of BMAW01066861.1, forward strand.
TTCTTTTATCTTTTAAGGAGAGAAAGCGGAGTTAATCTCGTTTTTGTGCCAGTAATATTTCTCGTACTTAATTTTTTTCGCTGCATTAAATTTTCTGGAATGAACTAGAACTAAAAAAACACATCAAATTTTAATTATGCGTTAAACTTTTTTTTAGGCTGCACATTCAATTCTTCTGCCTACAATAAGATAGTAAAATTTAATTTTTTACTTAAGATTTCAACTAGGTATTCTAATTGTGGAACAAAAACTATACCTTCACTTCATTCTAAAATATATGCAGTAAATTGGTGCTTAAATTAATTATAAAGACTCATTAAGCATTCAGAGTTGTCACCATTAAAATAAAAGAGTTCTTGTGTTTCTTAAAATAACTACCTGAATTAGTTAATAATGAAGAACATGTTTCTCCTGGAATGATCAGAGATAATCTGTGTCCTAGAATGATCTGAGATCCTGGATTGATGAGATTTATTTCCATAGTACAGTTAATATGTCGTTTAGTTTCTACTATACGTAAAATAAGTACTCCATAGATAACAACCGTTAAACGCTGGATCCGAAGAAGTCAAAATTTCATCTCAGGTTGGTTGAATGGCATCCGCCATTTTTTTTCCCTTCAATGTTGACCGACATACAATGATATGAAAATAATAACATAGCTGACATTTGTAAAAATAATTCAATACTACATAAGGCTACAGTTATACAATTCCGTTTTCTAAAAGGGCATAGATGGTAGAAAACAGAAATGTACAATTATTTTAGAGCTTTTCTGTATATAATTAACTCTTTCAATCAAATACCTTTTACATTTTTGGAAAGCATATATATTTTATTAAAAAAAGGTATCATGAAGTGTACAATTATAGATGCATTTAAATATTTCGAAATTTGGCTTGCTTTCGAGGGTTTTTATTCGGTTTTCGTTATTTAAAATCTCAATGAATCACAAAGAAAAAGAATTAATTTTCTTTTCACGAATTTTCATGCTACTAAATGTATTTGTTAGCTAATAAAATTGAGGATTGTGAAAGAATATATAACCAGAAAACAAAATTGTTAAGCTTCAAAATGCATCAAGCAAAAAATTACCCCAGAGTTTATACAGTCTTTCTGAATGGAGAACACAAAGAATAAGTTACATTTTTCTTATCAAATACTATTTGTAAAAATACGTATATGTGAATAAAATCTAAGTAAATTCTAAATATTAAAAAAATGGTTAGAGTCTCAAGACGAAGAAAACAAAAAAATAATCACAGAAGATTTCATCCTATTTGATTGAATTCTTAAAAAATAATTATTCCATTAGTTATTATTTTCATTTTCTATAAAATAAAATAATAATTTAAAAATAGAAGATAAATTTAGAAACAAAAACTGAATTTAAAAATATAAAATATAAACTTAGTTTCGTCATCTATAAAGTCAATTAATTTAAAGAAGTGCCACAATGAATCTCTGTCTCCCAAAATTATTTTAAAGAAAATTAAGTATGGAAGAATATATCTAAATTGAAATATATACAGATATTTATCGAACAAATTCCTATTCATTATTATTAATGGAATCATTCACGAGTATTTATATATCAATATCAAAAAGCCTATTGATTTACTTTTATGACATCATTTCTTCAATTATTTAGCAGTCTATCATAACGGATAAAAGCAAGCAGACTTTTAATTGAGAACATTCAAATGCGTTTTGTGAAAAGTACTCAACTTGAAAACTTAGGCTTCACCGATTATTGTGAAAAGGTGGAAGATTCAATGATATTGGCATGGATGATGATTCGAAGATGTGATGATCCCTGTGCGTGCTGTTGCTAAGCAACCACGGACTCTGCCTTTCTGCAATGCACTCCAGAACTGCTGAAAACGAGAAGAAATTCCTGTTCATAATTTGTCTTATGATGGCAGCGCATTACTTTACTTTAGAAAGATAAAAAATACCTCAGGACATTATGGTGAGGATTTGAATGGGCTTGAAAAGTCTGGAGTTGACATATTTTTCATCTTTATCTGTGACATTCAAAGAAATTGCTTCTGCTCTTTGAATGGAATAATTTTCTTAATTGTTTTGGGAAGTGTTCTTTTCGAAATAGTTGCTTCGACTTGATTTCTTTTGTTACACATTGCGGAAGATTTTTATCGAAAAGAATATAAAACGTTCTCGATTTGAAGTTTTAAAGAAGTAAGAATTATATCAAAGAGTTCTATCTCTACTATTACTCTAAGAATTCTATCAAAAATTATTAATTTCTTTAATTGTTTATTTAATTTATTCGAACTATTTCCTTATATATTAAAAATGTTCTATACGTTTGACCTTTAATATATTTAAGAAATTCTGCTCTATGAAATTTGCACATCATTATAACTTCTTTGTACATGTATAACTTTATTAAAAGAAAATAAATACTTTCGGTCACAAACACGAAATGATCGTTAAGAAGCTTATTCACGCAAATCTCAAAGTCGTTTCTCTTATAATATATTTATTATTTATTTCACGTTCAAAGACAATAACAGAAACCTCACAAAAAATGCGTAAAACATATTATGCGTGAGTGTGTAATTTGCATCAAAATACTTTTAATTTTAAAGTTGTTAGAATTATTTAGATGTGCATAGATAAAATCTGTAATCTCAAAAATTAAATGTTAAATAAAAACATAAATACTGAAATTTGTTTTAAATTAACACTTCATAAACACTCATGATGCGGTCATTCAAGTAAGTTTCCTGAAGAGCATATATTTCCTACCCAAGTAAATGAAAAAAAACTGAGTTAAGAAGAATAGTTCACAGAAATATAAGTGAACATAATTTGAAGAAGTTTAATATAAGTATATTAATTCGATATTATTTTTATTTAACGTTTTAGCCATATTTCAGCTCTTCATGACAGAATAAAATATTTTAAGTACATTTAAACATGGAATTATATATAACCGAAGAAATATTAATAAGCAACAGACGTAATTTTGTGTAGAGTGAAGAAATATCCAGAAATCCCTTAATTTTTTTTCGATAGCTTGTGATGAGGAACAAATAATTAATACAAAAATGAGAAAATGAATGACTCTTTCAATAGATATGTGTGAACACAAATAATCCAAAATACCGCAAATCTATATAAACACAACAAAACATTTTAATAACATTTTAAATATTTTGACAGAATCTAATTTAACGTGAAATGATGTCATAAGTAAAAGTATTCATTTATTTACAAATTTTTTTTCTATCCCAGTGATTCGGATTAAACACTCATAAAGAATAAGGAGATTGGAACTCAGTATAACATTTCCAATCCAGTAGGTGAAAGGTATTCTTGTTATTAGAGAAGTTCTTGTCTACAATGAAGAAATAAACTATTTTAGCTAGACGGAGATGTAATCTACTTAACTCATAGAGATGCTTGCAAGGTTCTAACTTCTGTACCTCATTCATCAAATGTGACTCACCTAGACTGTATCTAACATTCATTTTGTTATTTTAACACATCTAGAGATTATTTCTGTAAGAAGTAAATATTACCTCACATGCCGAGACTAAAATTATTTTGTCTAATTTACCTAAAGTTTCAATAAATGAGGTTTACTCTTACAGGAAGAATTCTAAAATAAAGCTTGATTCTCTATACGAAGCAAATATATTGGTTTTAATATTTTGATTGTTGTCCATTCCAAACAAAATAAAGTCTGAATATGCTAAAAATATTATAAAAACTAGAACAATTTATTATTTTGTATTGTACTGAGTAGCATTTACTTATAATTAAAATTCTCTGAAGAAGATTTATTCGATGATAAATATTCTATTGGCATTGTATTTACTATAATACCTACAAAATATATCAATAAATTGGAATATTTTATAACTTAAATAAATTGCTTAGGTTATATTTATAACATCAAAAAACTAGTTAGACTAAAAGACTAGTTGTTTATTAACGTCTCATTCAGAAGCAACACAAGGTCTATTGGTGACGGACCACGTAATTTTGGACCTCGGTTCAAGTGACGAGGATGACTCTTGATCTGGAAACTCTCTCTCCAAACTTCTGCACTACGCCAATGGGAGGACATGACACTCGACAGATTAAAAATAAATCGCCATACTATATGCTCAATCTTCAGTGGCAGATCAAAAATAAATAAGAACCATATCAAACGATATTCTAATTTAAGAACCAATTCAATTATATCATAACTTGTAGAACATAATTGTGTTTCTATTTTCTGAGCATTTCTTTTCAGTAGCAGATACTAACTGCTCTAATTTTGCCAATTTCCTTTTTATTTTTAAAATGCTTTTATTTAATTTCTTAAAAGTAAGAGATATAAATAAAGAGTAACACAATTTAGCTTTGGATGCAAATTTTTATAGTAAATAAAATAATACTTCTTTTCTAGAAGAGAAGATTTAGAAAATTGAAAAAAAAAAAACTTCATTCCCACTTAATAGCCCTCAGGGCGTTCATCTCCATTAGATGAGTAAGGGCATCACACACTCGATGGACCCCAGTGATATTTCCCTCTTTCTACCTTCCCCCTTTTCTTCTCTTGGTCTTCAGTTCTATTTTGAGGAGTTTTCGTTTATGCTTTGTATAAATGAGTGCTTTTAACGTTTTATGGTTTTTGTTATCAGGCGGGTTTTTTTTTTTTTTTTTTTTTCATTCTTCTTTTTTTTTAACTCTTACATATAAATTTTAAAAAATCATAGTAAAAATCATAAAAATTTCTTTAAAAAAGAAATTTATGATGTGTCTAACAGACTAACAAGCAAACAGTGTATCAATACCAATATCCTGCATGTCTAACTCTGGCCATAAGGTGGTACAATACCTCTCTTATGGTGATACCGTGAGAAATAAGCCCTTTTGTTGACCTGGGGCTTTATACCAGGGGCACATTATGGAAGACTCAGCATCATCCAGTTCACAACAATTTCAGAAGTTAAACTCGGAAGGTCAGAAAAAATGAAACGAAAAGGCCAACGAGAACCTCGATCGAACTGGAAGAATTCCGTGTTTATTTAACAAAAACAAATGTGGAGAAAAACTAAAAGAAAATCATTTTTGGTTCCTGTAGCTTTTACTTACTACTCATAGGCTCAGCATTCTTCTCCCGAGGAAAAAAATTCAATCAAGTAGATATTCATCATCGTGTTCTGACGTAATAATAATTCTTCTTCGAAAACTGCGCATTATACTCTAAGTCAATTCACTTTAAATAAAAATACTCATTTTTTCATGATCAAAAAGAGTGATAGTTCTTTTAAAATGTATCCGCTATATTAATACACTAACAATACAAGGAATGGTGGGAGAAGTGAAATCAATCAAAAAGACAACAAATTGCGATTTACTAATGAAAGTGACACCTAAATAATCAGCAGAAAATGTCTTAAAATTACAAAATATAGGTAACAATTCAATCACCGTATCCCCTTATCATTTATTAAATCAATCGCATAGTATAATATCTGAAATTGACTTGGTATATAGTACAGAGAAACTGACATTTTACAAACAGTTCAGGACAAAAATATTTGTCCTCGATGGATAAATATCCGTCGTAACTGTTAAATATTTCAAACTAAACACATTATACTAACATTCAATATCCCGATACTCCCCAAATATATTAAAATACATACCTAAACCGTCCCTTTATCCCAAACCCTTTTCGCTGTTTCAAGAGTCAAGGTTTGGGAATTTAATTCAGTTTTGTCATGGTCAAGCTATCTGAGTACGATGCTCTATCATTGGACAGGAAAACAGAGATTGCATTCCGGAGTCTATCTGCCCAAATTACAAAAAGACTATTATCCTGTCTATTTAAGAAAAGTGCCCTTTCTGGAAAAGAAGATCCAAACGGTAAAAATTGCAAGCTTCAGAGAAAGATATATTCTATTTCATTTCCCGAACTCGTAAAAAAACTGTTAATGAATGCACCTCCACAGTTGACTTATCACGTACAGCTGCATTGAAAAATAATAACTCACCCTTCTAAGTTTCTAATTCTCCTTTAATAAGAAAGTAGACACAGAAACACAAACTATGACCATATAATTGGTAGTTATCAGTCATGCAGTTTCAAAGACTGAGACTTCAATACCCAGTTCCTCTACAAGCAATAATCAGCAATGAAGTAAAATCCGGCCTTCCAATATTAAAGATAAAAATTCAACACAATCCAATCTTTTTTTTAACAAACCACAAAACCAGAAGTAAACTCCCATCAGTAAATATGCCTCAGAAATATAAGCTCCTCCTTAACTAAAGACGTTCCAATTAGACAGTACCAAAATAATGCAAAGAAACCACGTATAGATAGGAATAATTCATCAGCTCAAAATAATAAATATTTTTTTTGAATAATTAAAAAATAAAGCAAATCAGATATTGACGCATTTAAAATTTACTTATCAGACGAAGGCAAGATGTTTACGGAAGATAATTCACTGGTCCAGGGTTCGAACACACACAAGGAGTCGGGAAACCATACAATTCGATCCCGTGGAGTTGAAGAGAGTCAATCTTGGAGTTCCAGCAGAGTTTTGAACCCTTGACCACTGGATCCAAAAAAGTTCACCGGATGCTTTTTGATGCGCTCATACCAACTAGTCTATAACAGACGTCGGCCGATGTAGTGGTGATCCAGGCCTTGAACACTAGATGGTATCACAGCCAAAAACTGTTGGTTGCAATACCCCAAACGCAAAATACTTGCCTTTGTGTGTTTAACCATGACAATCGCACAGATTGACGAGATCCACCTCTGAAATAGCGCCAGCCGATGACGATAAATGGAAAATGTCCAAAAACGAAACACTATACGACAGGAAGCGAATGAATATCAATTGTGGAAATGTCTGCAGAAGCAACCTTGATTACAAATATCATTCAGAATGCTTTTCTTCGTACCATCATGATGATCCTAGAGGGGGAGTATGCAGCGACTCTCTTCAAGTTAAAATGCTTCCAAGAAGGACATCACTTTTGGTCTGGTTGATAAAGGCGCAACAAAAAGTGAATGGACAACTTTTCTTTTGACCCAATAGACCAAGGTTTGAAACGCCATACAATAATGATTTTACTTTCCATGAATTATACAAAACCCTCTCTCATTGATATAAATCATTTCCAAGGCCAGATAACATTATTTAATAAATCGTAAAACGTTTGTTGGAGAATTCCTTAGAAATATTTAAAAACTTTTTATCGGTGTTTGTAAAAAGCAAACTTTTCCTCTTCCATGCAAATATGCAATCATTTTTTTCAGTTTTAAAACATGGAAAGATCCAACAGATCCAACAAATTATTGATTCATTGTCCTTACGAGTTTTCTGTGTAAAGACCTCAAAAAAAGGTAAACGGCAGGCTCATGCACGGTTTAGAAGAAAAAATTGCTTATTTTTTTTTTTTTTTTTAATTTTTAAAAGCGACTTCTGACAAAACAGATTTACTGTAGATAATTCCGTTACTTTACAAACATAAGTAAGAGATGCCTTCGTAAATAAACATCCTGTATCAATTTATTTTACATTGAGAAGGCTTACGAACGTCCTTGGAGGTATGGAATTCTTAGAAACTTATATGATTACATATTAAGGAGTAACATGTCAATGTTTATTCAAAAAAATTTAGAGCACACAATATATGAAAGTCAAATCAACTTTATTGGATGATTTTATTCAAGAAGCTGTATCGTAAAGGAGTATTTAAAGTGTCACATTATTCACTATAAAAGTTAATAACTTTACATTAAACATAATCTCATTATATGTAAAAAATTTTATACATGTTGACGACTTGTAAATTTCATGCATCGGGAAATAAATGAAAACTATTGAGAGACAACTTCAACAGGCTATAAATAAAATCACGAATTGGTCTAATAAAAACTGTTCCTCCTCCTTTTTGACAAAAACTGCTTGTGTTCACTTTTGTAGACAAAGGAGACTCCCTCCTGATCCATAATTACCATTTGTAATAATAATATAATTAACATTGAGTTGAGAAGCAAGTTTTTTGAACTTAATTTTAACAAGAAAAAAGACTAAAAATCTTTTAGCTCTCATATTTAACAACTTCACAAACGTTGAATGCAAATAAATGTTTTATAAGATTTATCACACACTTCATGGGGTTCTATTGCACTTGTTTGTTACGTTTACACCCCACACTCATACATTCAAAATAAAACCATAGTTACATGGTACAAGGCTATGGCAGGGAATCTAACCTATGTAAATTGAACATTATCATACTTCCTTACGACTACGTTACGGAAAGTTGCTAACATCATCTCTTAACAACTTATACGTAGACTGTCATGAACTATCTTAAGATTTAATGCGACATCTTTTGTTTCTTCATTATCATTTTAAACCTGCATCTTCATCAAAACTTTTATAGTTTTCAAATAAAATTTTATTTTAGATAGATTATATCGTGCAAAAAAGATTTAAATACATCCTTTTCATTGAAGAGTACGGTTTTTAATTGAAGGCTATGAAGTATCTAACATTTCTGTCATGAAAACATGTGAGGGTTTCTTACCATAGTGAAAAGAGAGCTTTGATTTTCAAAAGTTCATTCAAAAAGTTTGAGAAGTTGGACACAGCATAACATATTTACAGTAAATTTTTAATGACTTTGGAGAGCAATACCTTCTTGATTTTATCTTCAGCTATGCTGATAGTTCTAAACCTCAAATCTTGTTGGTACGTCATTTTTCATATATGATTCACTTCATTCTTTTCAACTTCATCCAACAAGTTCTGTTTTTATCGCTAAAATTTTTGTCATTCATAAGGTGTTGGACAACTCATCAAGACGATATCATGAGAATTTTGTTTTATTTATAGATTCCGTGAGTGTTTTTGTAATCAATGAGTCCCCATATCATTTATCTCATCCATTGATCATTCAAACATTAAAATCAATTCTTAACTTAAATGTTGAAAACAACCCGTTGATTTTTTGTTGGCTACTTTCCCATGTAGGTATCGAGAGCAACAATACGGTTGACTTGGCAGCTAAATCTGTATCCAGAGCTTTCTCTCTCACTATTCCATCCCCACTGCGATATTTTAAAATACATTAATTCTTTTATTCATGACCACAGCCAGGATCAATTGACCGAGAAATAGAACTACAACGTATGAAACTCATCATTTCTCTTTGGTACTTATTTTCATGAAGAAGACAAAACGCTATTTTGACACGTCTACGTATCGGGAATGCAAAACATACACTTAAATAAACACCTCTTACTAGGAGAAATTCTTCTTATGTGTAACTATTGAGTTTACATAAGGAGAATTAAAAAGGAACCTATTTCCCATAATTCTGAGCCGCACTTCAATTGAATACTTTGCTTTAAACTGAATGCTCGCTTCAAACATTTTAAATATTCTACTTAAGTTTATTTGGTTAGGTAAGTCCTTAACCAAACGTACTTAATTTCTTATTTTACGTTTGTTTTACCCCATTCATATAATTTTATTGATCTACAATTTATACTCTATCCTAAGTTTGAATTTTAAATTGTTTTAACTATTAAAAAGACAATCTTCACCTTCAGGTTGGAACAATGTATCTCTTGAGGGTTCAGTTCCATAAATTCAAAAAACCAACCGAAATACTCAGTTGGTAATGAGTACTTTTGAGAGTTCTCAGCAGATGACATTTACGTTGCTATAAGAGTGATAAATAGTTGGAGGAATTCTTAAAATTGTATGTGAGCAACTTAATTCCTTTTTTTTTTCTTGAAGAAATAAAAAGAAGGCATTTTTAGAATTCCGAAATAAAGATATTTAAAAGATTTTTTTTCTGATTTCTGACAAATAACACAGTGGAAAAGAAATAAATTTTTTTTGATCTATGAAGAGTTTTTTATCCAATTTAAAGTTTTTTTAAATATATCTCTAGGATAGAAGCTCCAAACATAACTTTAATCAGTTCTTATAATTATTATTTTGCAAGAAATTTTATGGTCGAAATTTGTAACGTATTTCATTTTGTATTAGTAAAAAGACAGAATAAAATCACACAGACTTGCTTAAAATTTCTTAAAAACCATTATTATGAGAAGTTTTCGCATACCATAGAATAAATTTTTAAATTAAAAACAAACAAATTTGCTTGTTAAATGTGTGTAATAATTTTTTTTTTATTTTAAACGAATGTTCCCAAATAATAATTACACATGATTGCATATTAATTGGGTAGATGTACAATTAAAAAATTAGAACGAGATATTTCTTAAGATCTTCATTAAAAAACATTCCAAAAAATTATCAAGATTTACTAAAGTCAATAAAACTATCATATAATCAGTACATCTAATACATTTACATCAAATTAATGCATTTGGTAACTACGTATTTGAAAAATCGGAATAAAAATGTCATTTAATATTTTCAAAATATTAGTTGTGTGATTAATTATAATAATTGGTCGTGTCAAAAACGGAAAAAATGTCATTTAAACTAACTCGCATTAATTAACAGAAGATGAAAAGAATTAACAACATTTTTAATTTAACTCTTATCAAAAGAACTAAAATTAAAAACAGTAACTAGACTTCTACAACCCAGAAAACAAAATTAAAGCATGTTTCATTTAGTGAGATTTACAGTGACACTTGATATAGGATGACATTTTTAACTTATTTTTTTGTTCACAGAGAGATTAAAATGAACAAATCGAAAATATCATGAAACAGAAGTCTCATGACATTCAACGTATGACAAAGAAGACATAAAATTCCTTCTTTTTGCAAATCATTCAGAATGTAAGACGAAGAATCCAGTAATTAAGAACACAACAAAGCTCTAACGACTGACAAGAAGTTAATGACCTTCCATCAAATCGAAACATTCCAAACCATTGGAGCTCATTCTTGAGTGTTAAATCCATTCCATTTGTCTTCAGAGGAATTCATTCATGAAGAACATAAGTGACTTCTAATCCAGGAGAGAGGGAGAGACATTCAAAATTACTTCATCTCATGAATTAAAAAAAAGAAATACTGAAATCAGGTTAATGTTTCATTGACTTGGAGTAAGCTATCTTTAGAGGAAATTTAAAAAGCTTTTCCTGAATCTTAATTATAAAGAAAAAATGTACAATTATTTTTAAATGAGAAAACTTTAAAAAAAAAGTTATTAATTAAAGTTATTGCCTTTAACGGATTCTTAAGATTATCATTCTAGTTATCTACCATATATATTAATGATTTGTTAAACAACATGATATTGAGAAGCTATAGAATATGCCTTTTTTTTATTTTTAGAAAAATTTCTTCTAACTGTGTGTGAAGAGTTAATATTATTCCAAACCCAAAATGTCACTAAGAAATACTATTTTATTAATAAATAAAAACATGATTTTCAAAACAATATTATTAATTTTTTAATACAACAAATATCACCAGTTCGTTATCATTTTCTTAAAATAAAAAAAAATGTCTTTTCGCTTGCGTTGGCAATTAAAAGGCCTTGTAAATAATTTACGATTCAAATATTTTAGAACCTAACAACCCCAGTCGAAGCGTTAAGTCTTTTCAACAGAAAAATGTTAAGCTATTACTCCAAAATGTATTAAGAATTCCAACTTACATTAATACTACTGAAGTTTGAACCAAGATTTAAAAATAATTTACTTTTCCTTAGGCACATATTGATAAATATATTAGTAGGAATGAGACTGTGAGATGAAATGTTAATCTGCAAAACATGTTTATAAAGACTACCTGTATTATATTCATATGAAATGTTAATTATCTTAGTAAAATTATGAAATGTAAACATATATTTTTTAAATTTTGTGGCAGAATATTTTATCATATTCAATGTAAACACATGGAGATAAAAATATAAAATTATTTTTAATACAATATTAAAATAAAGTATTATGTATATGATTAAATTAATAAAATTTCAGAAAAGAATATTTTGAATTTGCACTAAATAACGATAATTATATAAATAACGTGATATTATCTGAAGAACGATATTTATATATATATTTTTTAATACTTTTTTCATATGTGTACAATAATAATTGAGCAATAATATTTATATTTAAAATATTAATTTTAATTTTAAATTTTATCGCTTGAAATAAATTTCAAAATACAAATTAATAAAGTCTATTATTGTGAAGTTTACTACTTGCGTGTCTAATGTGTTGCAAGCTTTGTTCAAAATTCAAAATAACAAATTAGTTAATTTAACTTTTTGTTTTGATAAATGAATTAATTTTAATTTAATTTACGAGTTTAAAAATGCATCTTTCGTTCTAATTTTTAACAGACTAAACTGTGTTAATTCTTTATTAATACTAACCAAATATTTATAGATTTGTTTATTGAAAATTGCACTATTATATTATTATATTATAATGTATTAAATTAATCAATTTTACTAATTAAATTTGCTTAATTGTTTTATGAATATAATTATTTTTATAATAAAGTAATAGTATTTTATGCAAGGAAAATAATCTTTTTCCCTTTAAATGTAAAAAGCGAATTTTATTTCCAAATCTCTATAAATCTAAGAACAAATACCGCCAAATTTACGATTTTATAAATTAACACAATCGCTTTATGGAAAATATTTTATTTTATAAGAAATAATTCCACACTCTATTCACATCTGCGCATCGAAACTACTTAATTTCAAGCACTTGAAGATTTATTTGAAATGGATTTCAGTTTTATGCATTTTACAAACTTTGCAAACCTCCATCAGTTATTTTAATGTCTTTTAATATTCAGTGACTGCTTTTTATTTCAATATCCATCATTCATATAATAAAAGCTAATTATACTTCAGCTTATAATAAAGTTTAAATTATTCAAATATTGATATTTTTTTCAAAAAAAATAAATATTTAGAGAAGAATTGGGTAAAATAGAAATAAATTTACTTAAATTCAAAAACTTATTTTTATATTTTAACTTATTCTTATTTATAATTAAATATTTTTCCCTCAAGATAAAAGCACATGATGATGTTAGTGACAGCATTTCAACATGTAAGCATGCCAATACGCCAATTATCTCAAAATATTGTTTGGTAGACTTATTTTAATTTTTCTCTCATAAGCGATTATTAATTATATTTGTTTAAAGGAAATATTTCATAATTGTACATATTATAACAATTTCTGTAACTGTAATTTATTAACATTATGGTTGAAAATTGTAGTTTCTACAGTTCATTCTGGTTCAAGTCCTAAAAAGTTGTTTAGATAAATTTCTGTTCATGTATTTAAACAAATTTTTATGTAAAATTTGAACTCATGAATTTGCATCCCCAACAAATAATAACACTCACTAGTTTTTTTATGCTGATTTTATTTTTTAAAAAAAACTGAGTAGAAGATGTTTCTTTTTGAAACATTTAACTGTTCAAGATATCTTTTTACGTATGCAGTATTCCTCTATAAATAAGAAACAAATTTAATCGTACATATTGATGCATATTGCTCTGTTAGTTATTTATCACTAGAGAGTTTTTTATTGGAATGAATCTGTATTCAAAAAAGCTACATCAAAGAATTTTAAAACTTTATTCCAGAAATGCTGAAATTCAAAATTTTCTGTTTCTCTTCCTACATGCATGAACTATGAAATATGTATATCCAGATATTAAATTATTCTAGTTGAATATTTCTAAAAGTCAGATTTGGGTGGGAAACTGGAATATCTAAAATCGGCACTTTTTGCCCTTCTGTGTAGAAAAAGCTGATTCGACAGGATAGAGACATCGCAGTAGAAATTGTCAGGAAAAAATTTTCCGTCAACTTCCTTTTTTTCACTATAGATATATTTTCACCAGAAAATGTCCCAGAAAGATATCATTGATTTCAGACAAGTAAAAGAAGTTAAAGAAGGAAAAGTCACGTTTCGTAAAGGTCGTGAAAATCACTCGCGAGATTCAATTCGAAATCAGAATCTTACAGTTACTTGGCCACCCAAAGAACGAAAAAACTAACTTCAGTTGATTCTTCAGCAAAAACTGAAAAAAAAATGTTTTAGTTTTCTTATTCTTTTTCTTTTTAAGAGTATTACAAACTCGTTTATTGAATTTTGGAAGGATTACACACTAGAAAAGAGGAACTATTTTGAACGTTTTAAAAAAATAAATACAAGAAATATTGTGAAGTAAACATATTTTCTTTCTACCTAACACATAAATGTGGCTTTTGTATTTTTTGAGTGTTACATGTTTATCAATTTAAAAACTAAGAATTTAATTTTTATAACAAGATTTAATAATATTACTGCTTCTACAATCCCTAAGGAGAAAATAAAACAATATTTTGTTTTTGCTTCAAAAAACTAAAAATATGTCAGAATATCTTCAGAATCCTAGGAAATTTAATTTTATAACGAAAATTACACTTTAAAGAAAAGTTATATTTCAGATATAAAAACTGAATTGTAAATTATTTTAATATGATAATTTTATTTTCTGAATGTAATTATTACATTTTAATGCAATTTCTTTGAATCATTCTCGAGAAACATTAGACTCAATGCTGTAAAATTAAATTACTTCAATTACAGATACACAATCAGATTTGGTGGGAAATTGAATTTTCAGCATAAAATAAAATTGCTCAAAAGACAAATTGAAAGTAAGTTAACGATTTCTTGTCCTTTTTTTCCATTAACATCAAGTTAAAAGCTTTCTCTTATTTCAAAAAAAATAATTAGTAAAAGGAGAATTTGTAATAAAGACTATTATTTCATACATTAACAAGAAAATACAAATAATATTAATAAAAGAAATTTATTTTTCTATAATAATACTAAAATCAATTTGACTTTTTTACTGTAGAATGTTCTTCATAAATTTTATATTTGTAGTCAAATCGTTACACTAAAATACGTCTGAGTATGTAAATAAAAATTAAAATACTTTGAGATTCACATTTTCATTTGTATATATTATTCATAAAAATTCTAAATGGAAGATATTTATAATTATATAAGAAATATCAATACTAAGGAATATGCATTTCGAGGTTCTAGATGAATAAAATATGTATAAAATGTTATATGAAGTTTGATGTTAATTTCCATAATGGCAATAATTATAAAAGTTTAGGTAATTTAACTGTATTTTAGCATGTTATGTGATGTTCCTTTATTTAGAAGTGGAAAAATAGGTATTTAATATTTTAAAAGAGGCTTTAATCGGCTAATATTAAATCAATATATATATATATATATATATATATATACATATAACGGAAATAAATTTCATAACGTTCCAAAATGTAATTACTAGTAATAATGCATTTAATTATCGACACACTTTTCTTTAATTAATGTATGTTCTTAATATAAAATTTATCTTTTCACCCTGAGATAATACATTAAAATTATTAAATGAACAAAAAGTAACTTTGAAAAACAGACATTTATTAAAGTTTAAATATTTCAAAGATTACTACCTTCCACTCTCAATATTCAGCTTAAAATTTGATGTTGAAATATTTTGAATAGTTAGACATCTCCATTGCCCAGTTACCCATCTTCGTAAGTTAACAATAAATACTATTGCCTAGTTTCCCAGTTTCGATATCCTGCTATTTGAATGATTTAGTAATAAAATGATTCAAAGCTAAAGGTAATAATGTAACACATTACGATATAATATGTAATCACGTAATTTGCAACAAAATAAAGTTTTCATGTGTGGATAATACATATTTACTAGCTGATACCCGCCATCTTCGCTGGACAGACGATAATATAATATTTTGGAACCTATATGTAAAATATTAAGAAATTTTCAATTTTTAGAACGTTAATGATAATCTAAATTTAAAATTTTAAGAAATCGATTGTCTGTAATAATGGTTATCCACGCCCTTCAAATATTATGTGAGAAAATAAAAAAAAATAGTAAAAAGTCACCCCTCATACTTATAACATGGATAAAATTCATTCCACCGTATACATGTTACACTTAGTATTGCCAAAGATGCAACCTTTTGTCAGAATATTCATCACGTGCTTAGCCTTCAAATGAAATACCCTCGCAATGGCATCGTGTCTATCATAAGATTTTTCTCCTTGCCTCAAGATATCTTTGATTTCTGACCATTTACGATTGCAAGTGACTACAACCCTTAATAAAAAAAAAAGTCGTGCATGTCGGGACGTCCAAATGAATAAAATAGTCATAGCCTCTTGAGTTCGTTCATGCATGTAGCGAGGTCCTCCAGTAAACGAAGATTGTCTTGCGTGTACGCTACTCCGTAAGAAGTCGCCATTTAAGTATTTTTCAAAATCCTGCTCAGAGTTTTGGAGCTAAACTACACTTTCACCAACCGCGGAATTCCAAACTGATTTATTTCTATCGCTAAATATGTACGTTTCCTATTTTCGACATGCACAAAATTTTGCATGAAGAGCTTCTTGGCCAAAATCTTGCCAATCCTCCATCAGCGCTTCAATATAAAATTATTTTGTATTTTTCCATTTCGCACGCACAAATCTCACCAAGTAAACTCAATTGGTGACAATACACAGTATACATATAAAAATATAATCCGTTTGGCGTCGGTTATAACATTTTTGGCGATAAAGTCGCCAAAAATTACATAACCGATAGATAAGAGTAGATTAATGGATGAAAATTACATTTTGGATAAGACTTCCGTAAAATCCGTTTAATGAGCGTCTACATCGCAAAAAGAGTAATTGTGCTAAATTTCAAGTCAATCGGTTGTATAGTCTTAGAGATCTCGTGATGAATCAGTCAGTGGTATTTCGCTTATATATATATAGACAGGTCCTAATTAAACAATCTGTGTTAATTTCTTAATAAACTAACTCTAGTCTTATAAATAATATTCCGATCTTCAATGAACGAATACAATATTAGCTTTGAAAAAAATACCTTTTTCTTTTTTATTGTTTCAGAACAAATACTTTGTAATAAATAAATACATTTCAGCTTTGAAAATTTATTATCATTTCTAACTTCTCACTATTTACCATGTGAAATCAATAAAATATGTCTGTTTTTAAAAACATCATTAAAAGATATATTTTAGTCGAATTTAGTTCAGTCAAATCAAAATTAATATTCAACGTAATATTCTTTCTTTTGATATATTCATTTAAAACAAATCATTAATGTTTCAAGTTATTAAAACCATGTGGAGTTAAGTCTAATCTCTTAGATATTTTTTTCAGTTTATTTTATATAAAATCTATAAACGTGTAAAGATGTCACTACTATAACCTATAAATAAGATCATTTTGTTATCATTACTTATCATTTCTTTGTTCCACTACTTTGAAAATACAGAAATTAATGCTCGTATTTTAAACACAAGAGGAAACTGCTTTGTTGTGAGGACACAACATTCTTAAAGATTAATTGAAGCTCTGTAAAGAAATCTTTTCGACTAATTGATGTTTTTCCTAAATGAACAAATATTGCGTTTTGTAATAAAGTGCTCTGTAACATGAACTCTGGTCAAACAGTACATGTTATTTTATAACTAAAAGCATTTAAGAGGATTTCTGCATAAATAAACGAGGTAAAGGAATAAATGAACAATAATTTTGTTCTATTAATAACCCTTATAAAACATTTTATGGAAAAGAGTAGTTTTATTAGATGAATTATTATTCTCGAGAATAATTTTATCATTTAAGATGAGATAAATTAATTTATATAATTGATTGCTATATGATGTGTAGAAACACAAGAGGTGTAAAACTAAACCTAATTTGTTTGAGATGCTCCAAAGGAATTACTTCTGATTCATATATAGCCATATTTTTCATTTCCGTAGGTAATTTAATCATTGTTTATGAAACATATATTTAGTACCATTTATATATTCTATTATTTTTTTTAGTTCAGTATTTTTTATATTCATGTTTAATTTTCACTAAACCTGTTAAGCAAAAATAAAAAACTGTACCATAGGCTGCTCTTAAAATTAAAGGAAAGGTATTTGAAAGAAAATAATCCATTTATTGATGAAGTTTTTTTTAAAGATGAATTTTTGTGATGTTAATTAGGCAAATAAAATCTTAATTTTAGTTATTTATTCTACGCACGAAGGTAATTAAAATAAGTCAAAATTCAACGCATTTAACAATAAATAAAATCAACTTATTTTATTTACGTAAAATTAAACTCTTAAGATATTCAGAAATTAATATAGTTTTATAAAATAAAGTTGCACGACTTTTCTGTCATAAATTGATCTTGAATTCAGACAGTCAGTCTATGAGTCAACTTCACTATTTAATAAGATTTTGATGCCTAATCTTACAGCTTAATTGTGGTAACAGAAATGCCTTCAACAAGAAAGAATGAGCTTACTTTGAGCAGAGTTTAATAAATCCTCACTTTTTTTTTTAAATTCAAAGCATTCTGAGTCATAATTTAACATTGAGAGCTCTGTTCATTAATGGATCTGTTCATGCAAAGGATATCAGTTATATAATCATTAGTAAATACGTATGCACAATTAGTAATCAATAGTTGTATTTTCATTTATGTATTCGCTTTTACTTAGCTCATGCAGTCACTCTTATTTGTAAGAAAAA
Organism: Nephila pilipes; assembly: GCA_019974015.1. Lineage (NCBI taxonomy): Eukaryota > Metazoa > Arthropoda > Arachnida > Araneae > Nephilidae > Nephila > Nephila pilipes. Next base: position 806,079 of record BMAW01066861.1, read on the forward strand.
TACTTGAACTTCTTACATAAATTCTACAACAGTTATGATTTTAAAAATGTGCGCGTTACTTATAAACATTCTGTACATTGAACTTATTAATAAGTTCAAAATTAAATCTAATAAAATTTAATTGTTACTATTCAAATTTCATATAATTTTAGTGCATAGTGTAATACTTAAAGTATATTATTGTGAAATACCAATATTTGTGAATGTTTATTAGAAAGAAAATAAATTCACTGCATATAGGAAGTAACCGCATTTCATAATATGTGAAATATCAGCACTGTGGATAAAGTAGACTTTGAGGAAAGAGTATCAGAATCTTTAAAAACCACATTTTGAGAACACTTTAGTTTACATTTTTAACTGTAGTGCGCCATGTTCACTTATAGTCTTATAGCTCGATTTACGAATGTTCTATTTATCACAATTTCTTCAATAAATCTAAGAAAAAAGCAAAGTGTATTCGATTTTTAAGAAAAAAATTTTTAAAAAAATACGAAATTTATAGCATTTTAATGTTTTTATTACCTTAAGAATAAAGTATGTTTTAAAGAAAAATGTATATTTGAGCCATAGCATTGTTATAAAGATTTGCTATAGTGTTAATATTTCATGATTTTTCCCCCTCGACCAAATTAAATGAAAGATTCAATATTTCTGGAAGCTATGTTAAGTCTGTTACAACTCTAGCACGTTTATTTGATAAATTATCGTAATATTTTATGCTCATGCATTAGAATGAATATTTTTTCATTAATAAATGAGGCTATAAATCCATTCTAATTTTTTTTAATTTTAATAATTCAATGAAGCAATTCAGGATAATGTATGTTGTAAGTGTTGTGACAATACAAAATTTCTGTTCACATCTATGTCATATTCAGATCACGGGATTCACCAATGTGGTATATTGTAAAGGATTCATTATGCAAATTGTTAAATTGTTCATAAGTTTCAGTCCTGAAATATATATATATATATATATATATATATATATATATATATTTGATAGACTATTTTTGCCACTTGTTATTGCAGTTAAGGTAAGTTTATTTAAATTCTTGGGACATTTTCATTTCTGCTCAATCAGAGCTTACTTTTAATAGAGTTGTAAAACAATATTTATTCAATGTATGAATGAGGAAAAGTATTCTTCGTTCTTCTTAACGGCAGTGTTATATGCATGAAAAAATTTGTGAAAATGTTTGGTTTTTGTAAGAACGATGATAAAAATTTAACTTAGTTATTAATATCTATTTGATAAACTATTTTTATCATATATCTATCATGTCTATTTGAAAATCATGTTATTCTTACAAAATTTCAAATAAGTTTAATCTCATTTTCATATCATGAATTTTTGGATCAAAGCATCAAGAATATTTTAGATTGTTTATGCAAATTCTTCTGTGCATTTTAAACCATTTTGTTTTCACAGTTTTTAAGACATTTTGCAGGCTCTTTTCAACATTGTTGAAATTATTATCTAGTCCCATCAATCATCTAGTTAATTATTATCTTGCTGCATCCCATCAAAGTCAACAAACTTCATGTTAAAATGTACTTTGGAGGGTTGTGAAAAGGTACATTTTTTTAAAAATGAAATCTCCTCCATTGCTATATCTTTTTTATCTATAACAAAAGAAGATTGAAGTTTGTATCTCTTTCCTTTCAGTTTCCCTGTCTCATTTTCTTAAAATTGCATGCTCTATATTTCATAAACTTTTAATGAAAAAGTATGTTATGTGTAGTATTTTTGGTTTGGTTTAGTTTGGTTTTACTAACGTCGCACAAGAAGCAACACGAGGGCAATTGGCAACACACTTCATAATTTTCAACTTCGGTCAAGTGACGAGAAAGACACCTGAGCTGGCATCCCCTCTCCCAACTTCTACACCACGCCAACGGGAGGACTTTGGGCCTCGATAGATTCAAAGTGCATCAGCCCCAGCTACATGGTGGGTCTCAGTTGGCATCAAGGCCCGACTCGAAAAATACTGCCGGCCCCTCGTCCAAGGCTGCTTTTTTTTTTTTTTTGAAAAATCATAAATTGAATTTTTCTTTTATCATAGTTTCAATTTTTTTACTTAAGTATTAATCATTTTATTCCTATGAACGCATTGCATTCACTTTTGCACTTTCGGAAGCTATTTATTTAGAAAGAAACACATTTTGATATACTTTTGTAACGCTCGATGTTACACATTTAAGATTATCTGTACATTCCCGTTTAATTAAAATTTGTTAAATACTTTTATTTTACACTTGAATCACCACATTCCTGATTAATTCCAGTTTCTTTTTAATTATATAATATTTAATGCTTCTTTCAATTTATTTTGTGAATTTTCTTTTCTCAGCAGTTAAATAATCATGATACTGAACAAAAGGGCAAGAAATTGGATCAAATTTAAAATGTCAACTAAATATTATATATGTAAGTGAAATTTATGATTCTTAATTACTTTTATTTAACATCAAGAAAAAATATATATCTTAAAAAGAATATTCAGTATTTTTTGTTCCTGTTTATATCTTTAATTAGATGTAATAATGATTCAAATAGCTTAAGCAAATAAACATTTTTTTCTACTCTTCAGTTTTACTTTCAATTATATTTTCAGTAATTTCTTATTCGTTTGTAACACTTTTTGGCATTTTTATTAGCATTCGTTCTCTTCCAGGCTTATTTTGCATTCACCTATTTTCAGTAAGACACCATTTCAAATTAGAATAAATTTCGCAATGAAATGCAAAACATAACTATATAATCTGGCCATAAAGTTAATTATAAAACTTTGAGAAATCAATATTTATTCGCAATAGTATTTTATTCCATCAATTTTGTTACATTACAAGATGCATGTTATGAACATTTATTTGTGTTGAACGCAATATTAATTTGTTTAGGTTAAGTGCATTATTCATTATAGTGTATGTATTCTCAGTCTATCCTTAATTAAATCATCAATCAACAGCAATCTGTGCACTAGAATAAAAATGCATCATCACAATTGAAAACATCATTACCGAAAATTATTGAATTCATACCCAAAAGAACTTAGACGAACTACTTAAACGAAAGAGGCAAATAACATTTATCGATCAACTTGGGAAACTATTATGAAAGAAGCCAGCTACAAGCATCAACCTAGACAGAACTAAAAGAAAACTCAATTTCTGCACTCTGTTAGCAAATGCAGGGGCTTTACTCAGTAAGAAGCCCTGCTCGAAAAGACTCCCATCAGAACAATTACTCAACGCCCTCTCTTAGAGAACTGGAGTGTAATACATTTGTTCGCAGTTTGTTCAGCTTTCCAAGTCTGAAGTTCTTGTAGTTCTTCAACTTATATCCTATTGGTTCTCGGACTAGATGACGGCAACTTGCCTGTTCAAGAGTCTACAATAATTCAGTTCTATTCCAACAAAACACCAACCAAAATTGAAGCATTCGTGCTGGTTTTATATTTATCTGTTGTTTCCTCGAAATATTTTAGAAAGTATGCATAACAAATAATATACAGGAAAAACAATATTAACATAATTCAAGATTATAAGAAATCAGAAAACCTAAATTTTTCAAAGGGTAATAACAGTATTTATTTATTTAATTTAACTTAAACCTAAATGTCAGCATAAATTAAGTTTATATTACATGAATAAATGTGATGCATGTAAGTTAACTTTAATTCATTTTCTGAATTTTTTCCTTGTTTACTAAAAATCAAGATAAGAAGTATTTGATATTGTTGTATATATTTGAACTTGTTTTTGGAAAACGTGCAAACCTTTAACTTAAATTAAATAAGTATTTTTTTTGTTAATGCAGTGTTTTATAACACTTTTAAGAGTAGAAGTTTTATTAAACTCCATGATATGTTGTAAAAAAATCTAATTGAAATATTTAAAATTTTCCCAAATCTATAAAAAAAATTTGCATAAAATCCATTTTGTTGTATTTCATTATTACGCAGAAATTACTGAATTCAATAAAACTTAATATAGTAAAAACATTTATTTTTCCTCTCAGTTTATTTCTCTTACAAATTCCTAATTCACTTATAATATCTGCACACTAGTAGGAAATAGGAAGCCTTATTGTTTTGAATGAAATAGTTTCCTTCATTGCTCAAATATTTCACAAATTTATTCTAATTTGTGATGCTTTTGCTAATATAATGCAATACCAGATGATAAAAACATATTTATGTTTCTGAAATAAGCAGTGAAGTATTTTCGTGTGTATAAATAGATAAATCATAATTTCATTGTCTATATATTAAATTACATTATTGCATATAACTTTTACATTATTGCATATAACTTTTATATTATTGCATATAATTATTACATTATTGCATATAAAGCAATTTGATAACTGTTTTATTTAAATTTACTCTCATGTTAAATGTGGCGACTGAAAATTAAATAATTCGAGATAAAAACCAACGTTTTTATATGGTGGGTAAGTTTATTAAAAAAATTATTTGGCGGTATTTTGCCAAATATGGCTACCCTGGTCCGCTTCGCGCACTTAACATTCAGCTAAAAAAAATTTCCAAGTTTAGCAATTTTTGAAATCCCTCCAAGTGGTGGGCTAAACAGCATTATTAAAATATTAGTTAAAACTAATGTCTAAATATTGCATTGTTATGGCGAGTAAGAACGATTCCCAAAATTTCAAAGCTCTAGCTTGATGGGAAGTTGGTTAAATTAATGATCTAAAATTTTATGACAAACTGATACACACATAGACACACACACACCAATTGAAATACATAAAAACCTTTTAAGATATTGTTAAGCTAAATAATTATAATAGTTTTTTTGGATTTTTGTATATGAATAGATTAATTTATTGTACGAAAATTCTAATTATGGTACAAATGAAGATATAAGGAAATTGTCTAAGAGAAAATGCCACCTATTTTTACAACATATTTTTGAAAATTTCTTAAATTAAAATCAGAAAAATAATCACAATTTGTCTTTCAGAAAATACTTCAGATAATCATTCTCCCTATAAAAAAGGAGAATGGTTGGTTATTATGCACTTTTTGAGCTTCAAGCATTCCTACAGCCCAGAAAGTTCCCAACAAACTACATAGCTCTACAGACACTCAGAACTGCCAATTATTGACAAAAAAAAAATGGTGGGGTGAGGGGACAACATAATAAAAATCCAATCGTCAAAAGAAAATAATGTCAGTTAGGACTAGCAGTTACCTTGTTATGATGTTTTTAACATTAAATACTTGCATTCATGGACACGCAGATGACAGAATGTAGTTTCAAGTTTCATGCAAAAATGTTTGTATTTTTTATTTATTTGAGCATTAAATTTTGTATTGTTTTTTAAAAAGCAACATATTTAAGACTATTATTTTTTCATATTTTTTTAAAATCCTATTGGCATGAATATGCTAATAGCCTAATAGCATGCATTAAATTAAATATTTCACGTAGATTGAAGAATTTTATAAATCCCAAATGAAATATGGATGACTTTTTGGTGAAACGATTTATTAAAAAAAGAAAAAAGGAAGAAAAAAACTTTTTATGCACAGTAGCATTTTAATATAGCAGCAAACAATATGTTAGAAAATCACCGATAAAATTATAAGTTCGGATGAAATAAGCCTTTTATAAAGTCCATAATTCATTCTCCAACTTTATGGTTTTTACTTTATTCATAGAAAGTTATTCGCTGATACATTCTTTTTACAAAAGAACAAAGCACGTTTAATTTTAATAAAATGCATTCAATATAGTTAATTATTTCTAAGGAAAACCTTTAATGAAGTAATTTTTTATAAAGCGTAAAATTTCTTTTAAAAATCAATGTTTTGTTAATTAATTTATTTATATCATTGAAAATTAATTTATTCTATCTGAAAAGTTTAATTATTATATAATTAATAAATTGAATGAAAAATTAATTTAATTTGCATCATGTCATTTAGGAAATTGAATAAAAATGTTTCATTCATTTATTCTGGTCATTAATTCTAAGGAGAAATGTTTCGTTATTTTTGAGCTTACCTATATTTTTATAAGCATTTATTCATTAAGTTTGTTCCAAATTATTCTATATTTATTTAAATTAACTACGACAGTTCTTCAAATTAGTTTTTTTAAAAAGAATTCGATTTAGCTCTCTTAATTAATTAAATAAAATTTATTTAAGGCATTATAATATTTGCAGATGTTAAAGAAATAAGAAAAGAAGTATATAAGTATTGGTTATTATTGAATGCAAAAATAAGAGTTTAGGAGTGATTAGTATTCAAAAATGTACATTGATATTTTGATACGTCTTTTGATAACCTCCAAGTACTTTGAATGAACTTTCATATAAGTATTTTGGTTATCACAAATTTATTGCAAAAAAAATTTAATTCTGTAACTTAATATGTTTACAAATGATAATTTATTCATCATTTACGAAAATAAAAAATCAATATTTATTGATAAAAGAATTTATGTATACAAACCGAATAAATTAAGTAATATTACTAGAAACAACAATTTGTTTTTGAAAACCAACGAAGGGAATAAAGGCTTTTAATTAAACACACATGTGTCAGAAACTATGGTGGCATTTTATTACAATAGGTGAACTAAAAAATTAATATTAATGAATTTTTTTACTTATTAATTATTTATATTTATTTTCAATAGTATTCAATAAAATCAAGAAATCTTCTATTTTTTTTATTTCACTTTATTCTTTTAGGGTGTATCAATCAGTTAACTGAATAGCAAAAATGAACAAACAAATTGCGGAATAGGCTCTAGAACAGCTTACTAAAAGCAATTCCGTGGGTAAAATTATCCTTCTTAAAGCGCAATATTAATAATTATTCTATTTCAATCCCCAGATTTAAAAAAATTAAAGTAATACCCAATATTATATCATATTCACTATACGAGTTTTTCTAAAACGATACAAGAATCTGATATTATTTCTACTTCCAATTCCCTCTAAATGAACTGATGGCATTGTTTTGTCTTAATATCTCGATATGAAGAACTTTTTTTAAAAAAAATATTGATGTATGGAAGAATTTAAGAAGAATTTTGGAGCTTTTATTGGCCTTTTTCGCGGTTTGATTCTGACGTCGTTAAAGATAAAGAGTTGGGAGGCCACCTTCAAAATACCAGTTAGACCAACACGAGGAGAAACTGGAGTCTGAAGATCGTAATAGGGCTCTGTGGAGATTGTGTCAGCGCCTCAGATGGGTTTTGATTTACAGATGGAGTGATTTCACTCTATAACGACTGATATTTTTAACTATAAAAAATGGCCGATAACGTCAATTTTGACCGCAATAAGAAATCGAGAGTTAAATGTTAGACTTTTAACTCAAATATAATAATAAAATGTTAAAATAATGTTTTTCAAATAACTTAAAACGCATGCAACATTTTGAAAGAAAAATGGCCGATAACGTCAATTTTGACCACAATAAGAAATCGAGAGTTAAAAGTTAGACTTTTAACTCAAATATAATAATAAAAAGTTAAAATAATGTTTTTCAAATAACTTAAAACGCATGCAACATTTTGAAAGAGAAATGTTGTATTGCATAAAATAACATGCATTTATTATTTTTTTTTTTTAAAAAAAAAAGAATATTCTTATTAGACACTTATTTCCAACTGTAGTCTTTAGCACATTTTTTTCAGTAAGAGCTTTAGTACATCGTCTTGACATTTAGTACATTGTCCTTGACATTTAGTACATTGTTCTTGACTTCTTTGGTTTTGCTTCGGTAGAACGAGCATTGACTACGATTAAAACTCGTAGTTTCAGAAGACCGAGGATGTTATGTGTGTCGTTTCTTTGACAAATGATATGACAGTCTCATCCAATTCAGAAGTTTGTACATGAAGTTCAAAATAAAAGATCTTCGAAAAGTTTTTCGAAGAATTTCATAGGGCTCAAGAAGCAATCATTCTTTTTTTATGTTTTGCACCGCTAAATAGTTACAGGTTTTAGCCGTTTACAAGAGCTTTTAATAAGTGTTTCGGAATTGCATCTATCTCTTCTTAGAGATATCTTTTCTTTTCATTTAAATACTCGCCCATTCCACCAATAATGCAAGAACAGAATCCACAAGTTTCTGAGATGTAAGGAAATTCTCTGTTGTAAAAAGAAACTGATCTATTACTTTCAGAACGACATATTCACCAAACTAAATACTTCTTTTTTCTCTCTTCATCCTTTTCTAGATACATATAACTATTCAAGAACTCTTTGGCCTTAACATCCACTTCAATAGAATAATAAAAGTGAATTTTCAGTGACCTGACATAAAAGTTTTAAGAATAACCACTTCTCAAAATACCTTGTGATCAAATTGTCCACTAAAATCGTACTAATATTAAATGTTTAGCAGGTTTTCCTACGTTTTTCTTCATTATTAATGAGTTTTCCAGCAGAGAAGAAAAATAAGTTATCAATGGTACTAATTTTATGAAACTGGGAACTCAATTACAGCCTGAAAATGCATGCTATTTCAGTCTACAATTTTATTTGTCAACGTTGTGAGTGATCTACCAGACAGTTAATGCAAAGGGAGGAATGCAAAATAATAAAAACCAAATAAAGTTAGCATAACAATTTTTGATATACTACAATAAATGACCGGCTTAGACAGACAAAATTAAAAGAAATGATTTTAGTGCATTTTAAAAGTTGGAAACAGGTCTCCAAAAATATCAAGCATTCTCAAAGACAACTACATAGTAACTTGAACAATAAAAAATGGGATTTCTAGACAATGGTAAATAAATTTCTGGGGACAGTTTAAATAGTACATTGCAAAAATTTATGAATTTATTATATTTTTTCAATTGGCACCAAAATTTATTTTCATTCATTTTAAAATTTCTTTTCTTTTTTCAATTCTGAAAACATTTACTAGTTGTTAAAATGTATTAAGTATAAATATATATTAACACATCTCAAAAGTTTGGTCACTGATGAAATACATTCTTAAATTTAAAAAGAAAATGAAGAGTTTATTGAATTTTTCTGAGTATATACTTTTTTCAAACGTTTGCGTATCCAATTTATAATTCGTAATTATAATTAGTTTTATGAAAAATTGGAAATTCGAGTAAGTACTGTATGTAACTAAATTGACTTTAAGCATCATAATTTAACTTTTATTTCTTATAGTTTTGTGAGCATATTTTTTCATGCAAATATTTCAAAGTAATGTTTTCAAAGTGGTAGTTATTCAAAAATATAAAACTGAAATAAAATTCTTTGTGAAGAAGAAATATGTAACAAATTTTATGCCTTCAATAAAACTCGCCTTTTTCAAATCGATGAAACTTATCTAATGGAAGGATATAAATTTCAGGTATGTATCTTTTACGCATTTTAAATATTTTGCAAAGCAACGAAACGTGCAATGAAATGAAAATACCTATAGTTCTGGTATTGCATACGGAATACAAATTTACTACATTTGCAATTTATTTCCTATTTTTATTTATTTTTTGCTTCTTTCGCTTTGACAGAAATGGTTTGTTTGGAAATAAAAATAGATATATTTATATTAATAACATTAATGATACAAACTTAAACGCTTTTACAATTTTCATAAATATTAAAATGTTTAATTAGTAAATTTGTTTTTTCCGCAGCTAAATATTATTATAATTAAATTTGAAATTTCTTAACATGTCTCTATTGATATCATTATCATTTCTTATTGAAATTTATTTCATACTTTAATTTTTATTTATTTGAAATCATAGTTACATTGAATGATTCTAAACTAATAGCTATCATATTCCGAAATGCTTTTAACCCTTTGCTTCAATATATAGCTACGAATATATAATAGTAAATATAATACAGACAAATTTAAGACTGATGAAACTGTAGGAAATATAATTTGGGGCAGTTTAGAATACGCCAGTCTGAATTAAAATAGATTCGTTATCTTTGATACTTTGCGATATATATATTGAATACATATATACATAATTAATTATATATATATTTTCCATACATATATATAATTTTGATACTTTTCAATATATATATATATATATATATATATATATATATATATAAAGAAAATAGAAATAAAGAAAAAAAATGTATCTTTCGAGGTTAAGCCTATCATTGAACCTTCTCTTGTATTCTGGGGTTGTATTCTGAAATCTTCAACTTTTTTTACTTTCCGATTAAATAAAAACATAAACAGTGGATTTTTTCCTAGTAAAAGAAAAGTCCATTGAGTTTGGAATCCTTTAAAGTAATCCTTTTTGAGTTTGTTTCTTTACAAAGAAATGATTTATTTTATTTATTTTTTCATCATTTTGGTATCTGTAACTAAAATTCCTTTAAAACTTGTTTAGAACAAGACTTTTAACAAAAGAAGGGTGAGATTCAAAAGATTATTTTTTTATCTTTTTTTTTTTTTTTTTTTGCTTACAACGTCTTTTTCAAACTTTGAATTGACAGTTATGAACTTGAAACAAATTTCTTGAGTATTAAGTTCCATTTTTAATCATAACGTTACAAAAACTCTCATTCAGATTTCTGAGTAGTTTCAAAACATATAATTCGATATTTAAATTATAGCTTAATATATGTTAATTTTTAAGAAATTATTATGAAGATAGTAGGTATGCTCATCAATTACCAATTTTGAATTCATTTACTTCATATGGATTATTTTATTTTTTACCATAAGCTTTCATAAGTAAAAAAACATCAAATAAAGATTTAAGAACTGTTAAAATTTTTAAAAATAAAATGTTTGATTACCGTAAATTAAAAAGTACTGAACGTAAAAAACAATTTAAATTTGCCAATTATTTAAAACTTGGAAGGGATTAAAATAAAATACCGTGTTAATAATTTTCAATGCTAGCAAAATTATTAAATGATTTTATCATTAATTCCTTGTGAAGTAATAAGGCAAAAAATTTATGAAATCACTTTGAAAATCATCTCTACTTCTTATGCAGAGATTTAAAATATCATAGTTTATTGTCTTGTAATCTTAAAATAACAAATCAATAACTGCTATTTTTATATACATATCTTACCTTGTTATCTAATCATCATTTTCTGGAAAGCTGAGTGAATGCAACTTCTACTACTTTCCTGTAAAAGAACAATAAATTTCAGATAGGAACCTAAAACATAATACTAAAATTAATTTAAATATGCTTCCCAAATTATTTTAACATTATGCAATAAAATTAGAAAAATAAACATAAATATTAATTTAATAGCGTTTTAAACCCAAAATTTGTCTTTAAATTTAAGCATATTGTTACTTTTAAAGTTACACTCTGGATAAGTACTTTATTTCGGAATAAAATGCAGTATGTATATTTTTTAAATATTTTTTAAAACAAATATTGGTATAACTGAATGGGAAATTCACTCTGTTGACCCTTCCGTTCAAATTCCTCAACTGCGCAGATATTTATTAATGGTATAGAAATCGGAAGGTGATATGTAAGTACATTATCTTATATACTCATTTATATTTATGAATGAGCCCATTTCAGAATGCAAAGTCGGCACATGCTTAAGTCAGGCTTATATATTCTGTACAAAGAATTATGTAATGAAAAATTCTAACCACTCTGAACTCTTTTCAGATTTGTGAAACGGCGAGTTTTCTAAGGTAAGGAAGATTTACGAATCAAAAGAAAACAACACATGGTTGACATATTACGTATGGAAAGAAAAACTGATTCCTCTGAACGCTAAACATTTTACCTTCTGAAAGTTAAGATTGTCGAATGTGCTTCAATAGTAAAATCATTATAAAACGCAAACAATCATCAAGATATTGTTCAACATGTCGTGGGAATATTTCTCTACACTTAAGGGACTGCTTTGAAAATTTTTATTTTATGAAATATGATGCATATACCAATTAATTAAGAAATAAATATTTATAACTTCAATATCCATGTACCTTTTTTAAACTTTCATTCCTTTAATATAAATGCAGACGTATTTTTCTTTTTCCCTTTGAATTTATATTATACACATGCTGTATATTTTAAATGCCTTACGGAATTGTTAGAAAAACAGCTTTTGCTTTAACTAAAATGATGAAAATTTCTCTTAATTGCACTAAATTTTAGTAATTGACGATTAAATTTTAAATGCAATTCCTCTTACAAATTAATTAAGCTAGAGTTTTTGGGACGATTTAGAGAACACAATTTAGTTACTATATATTTTTGTACATGTTTTTATATGAGTAAAAATGAAAATTTTAATATTCATTAAATAAAAATTAGTAATGCTTTTCAAAGTCTCCAGAGATTCAAGCTAACATATCAGTTCTTTTCATAACAATTATTTTCATAATAGCGTTTAATATTTAATTTTGTTTTGTGTTTTTCACGCTGCTGAATATTATTGCTCTTTTACTTTAAATTATTTTCATTTTCCATATTTATACCAAAACTCCATTATTCGGATTTTACTTTTTCAAGAATATTATTATAATTCATAGATATTATGAGCTCCTCTACAACTTATGTATCAACAAGTGCTTCAAGAACATTTTTTTTTCGAATCTCAGAATACTTTCCAAAAGAATACCATTTTCAAATTTAAACTTCAGCTTTGGAGGATGAAGCGAATTTCTGCTAGACTACTCATATGCATTTCATCTGTCAGCACTTAAAGAGGCACTAACGAACTGATATATGATAAACTGAGTAACTAAAATATATGAGCAACGATAACAGATAAATTTTTCTTTACTGTATAATGTTTATCACCTTGCAGATTCTTTTAAAGAAGTACTATTATGGAAAGGTAATAAAATAAGATTGTCATTTCTTGTCTGTTTAAAAACCAAATACGGAAATGAAGTAAGTTATGTAGAGGTAAAATATAACAAAAGCAAATTAATGATATAATTTAAAATGAAAATAATGCTTTGATAATCAATTCTAGAGAAGAAATTAGTTTTCAACAATCTACTTTCAATTATTTTTTTCGAATATGTTTTTTTTTTTCTTTCGTAGATAAATAAAAAGTCAGTGCTAGCAGATAAAATAAAATGAGATATTCTTCGCAATGTAATAAAATTAAAAATCAAGATGCCAATATCCTTGCGCTATTCTTTCTCGGAATGAGTAAAAATGGATTTTAAAAGCGATTGAATTATTACAGGAAATTATTACAAAGTTTTGAATAAAGAAAATACAATTTTCATAATATTTTTGTCGCTTCTCCAAGATTGTCAAGTACAGAGAATCTGTATCTGCCTTTTAAAATGAAACAAAATTACAAAATGACTTACTATTTTATCTCAAAGTTAATTTTATTTCATGTTCAACTCTACACACCCATACACACACACACACACACACACACATATATATATATATATATATATATATATAATTGAATTACCTACTTATTTAAACGTTCCTTAATTCAAAAAATCATAAGAATATTTTTTTTTGATGTTACTATTCATTTTAAAAATATTATACGAATCCAGTTATCTTATGAGAATACTTTTCTTACTTCATTTTATTATATGTAGTATATATAATACCATTTGAATGTTCCAAAAGAAAGTATTCCAATTATATCTAATGTATACATACGCACACAATATATATTGATACTATTTGCTTGAATTTAATTTGGACATAATATAGAATGCGCGTGATATATTTACTAGGTATATATAACATTAAATAATTATAGTTTCTCTTGCCTCTGTATATTACGGAACCAATTTTCAAATGTATTCAAAACCATTGAACCATTCTTCCTTTAGATGTAATGCCATTGATCGGATTCAAGGGCATTACGTCTAAAGGAAGTACATTGTAAATGATAGAAAACATGATTTTTATAACCGAAAAGCAAAATTTCAATTGGTAAGACTCCTCCCATGGCAGAGACAAAATGAACAAAACTGAGAACAGCAACATACATGATGTGTAGGTACATCATCTTATTCTAAATGTTTTTTTTAATTCAAGAAAAACATCAAATCCAATGTGTAGTTTTTTTTATTATTATATCTACTTGTAGATCGTACGAAAAGATTTCTGGAAAGGAATGTGTTATATACATTCACTTTCCGCAATCAAATTTCTGCATAAAGACATTAAGTGAGAAGTTCTACAAAGCTAGAAATAAATCTACAATTCAAAATAAATTACAAAAACATGAAGAAATAAAACTTTTTCAATATTCAAAGAACATTTTTCGACGAAATTATTAATATATTCAAAAGAAGCTTATTATATAAAATAACAGATTCTTATTGTATTAATGAGCCGATTTTCTCTCGTTTTCACAATTTATATATTATCATTCTCAGTTTCTGCTTAAATGTGTGAGTTGTTACATGTTCTTGAAACAATTATGTCATGGATCTTAATCTGTAACATAACAAAATCATTATCCACATAATTTTGAAAAGGTTAAATGAATTAAAAATGAAAACAAGAACATATAAATAAACCATATGATCTTTATTTATGAATTTTTAAAAGTGAAATATGTCTTAAAGGTAATATTTCGAGTTTTGTGGCTTCGATAAATTTTCTTTTAAAAGGAAATCAGAAAAAAAACTCGTCTTTTTTTAAGAATAATTTATTATAAAATAATGCCTTTTTTTGCTAAGTACGCTGAATTAATTCACATTTTCTTAAGAGTTATGCTTTATATTTAGAAAGTACTTAAATGCTATTAATCCAAGGGACACAAAAATTAAAACAATAACTTCAAAATAAATAAATTAAAAATTCAAGACACTTAATATTTACTTAACGAATAAGCTAACCAAAAATCAGTATGAACTGCCTTGGAAATATTTTGTTTTGAAACATCTTTTTCTTGGAAATTCGAAATGTATAAATGTTACAAAATCACTCTTTGCAAATAAAAAAGGTTTGTCAATATTATTTTCATACACGCCAAGTAAAATGAAATAATGAATTTTGAAGTCTTGAAGAAAATAAAAAATAAACGGTGAATTATGAATTTACTAGTAATGTTGTAGTATGTTTCATTTGAATAATTAAACACACAGACATTTTTCCATGGTGCAAATTATTTCTCTTTTTCCACATTTAATACTATTATCACTGTAACAAAGTATTACTTAAGTTTATTTCCAATTCATAAAATAAATTTTGCTTAGCCTTAAATGTTTTATTCGAATCATTCCGATGTTATTTATTTCATTATTCCCTAATGATTTAATATTAAATAAAATGAAACTGATATCATATCATAAAATTTAAATTAAAAGAATGACTTAGAAATTAATCTTATGTTTATTTGTATTATAATATTTTACATATATTTTAGGGAGAATATAAAAGTATTTATTATTATTTCTCGAGATTTTATACACTAAAGGATCACTAAATTTTCCTATGTGACATGCATCACAGTGAATCTAAATCTAAGGCTTTTCAAAGAGAAGACGCTAATATTAAAAAAAAATTAATTTGAATAACTTGCAATCATATTCTGCAGCAAGGATGGGCACGAGTTTTTTATACGTTAATTCAGAACCTCACCTTAACTAAATGGCATTAAAAAGACAAACTCAAACATTATAGTTTAATTAAGTCTTACTGAATATGTATAGTCCACATACATCAAAAATATATTTAAGAGAAATAAATAAAAAGTTATTATTTCGAAAGTTTAACAAAAAATAAACAAAACAGTTAAAAATTGCTTTAAAAAACACAACAGTTAACAATAAACTTTAGTTAAATCTTTGAAATATAGCAAGAAATCTGCTAAAATCATTTGGAGCAATTCTTTTCGATTATTTGTTTAATGTGAACTATATTTTGAATAAACAATCTTCATTGTGAAGTATAAAGGCTCAATATGTTGTGCTAATAACTGATATTAGACGGTAAGCAGTTTTCTTTAATTTTGGATATTTTGATTCTGGTACATGTTTCCAAAATCCAATTACAGAAGTAAAAGGTAAATTGGTAAGACCTGGTTGTCTTTTAACTCTAATAACTTAATTCTAATAGGTCTTTTAACACTAAAGACCAAATTAGCATCACATTCCGAAATGTAGAGTATGGTTTGGAGCTCATTTGCTTAATTGTTACGATAATTTTTTTTTCTTCAATTTTGTTATTATCATTTTTGTTATTTTGTCAAAGCTTTCATCTTCTGATTTAAAGGATGTGCAGTCGTCAAAAAAAAGAAATTGATAATTTCCGAAAGAATATTATTGTTTTGAAAACAATTGGTTTAATGTACGCCAATTCGATATAAAATGAAGGAGTTTTTAATATTCATTATTTTCATTTAATTGATCTTAATGTAAGGATAAATTTAAAAACATATTTAAGGGTGAAATGAGCCAAAAAAATTAAAATTATTTGATATATATAGAATAATTTTATTATTATTAGAATTAATTGT
Organism: Nephila pilipes; assembly: GCA_019974015.1. Classification (NCBI taxonomy): domain Eukaryota; kingdom Metazoa; phylum Arthropoda; class Arachnida; order Araneae; family Nephilidae; genus Nephila; species Nephila pilipes. The sequence goes on from BMAW01066861.1 coordinate 822,517, forward strand.
GAAAAGTAATATTTGTTTTATGAAATAAAATTATTTTAAGTTTAAATAAACCATAAAAATAAGAATTATTATTTTTAAACCTTTTTTTTTTTCAAATGAATAAATAAATTTAAAAAACGATTAGTAAAAATGTATGTGATTAAATTGGAATTTCATAAGAATGTAAATCAACGTGTCTCATAAATTTCATTTTCAGTTTTTATTTTGATTACAAACTATATAAACATTAAATTGATTATTTAATAAGGATCTCCACTTATGAATTTATATAGTTAACATTAAGGTATTGTTACTTTCTCACAAATGTTTCAGGTATTGTTCATGTAATTGTGATAGGTACTTATACTTCCTTTCTTGAAAATGTTGCATTGGATATGATGCAAGGATAAGTGCAATGAGACTTTGGTCTTTAAAAAACTGGTTCCATTTTATGAGTAAAATGATTTTGCTCTTCATAAAAGTGAGGGAACCTGGCTCATTAAAGTAGTAGTGAATCCACAGCCCAGCACAATTATGGGACACGAACACATGCCCCGAGACATGGAATAAAAAAATAAAACTCCGAGAAAGAAATCATGTGAGAGCGGTCTCTATTCATGCTATATCTTTGCCTTTACACAAAATACATTCGTAAGACTACGGTAGAGAGTTGGAACTCTACCTGTTCTCCACAAATGCCTGATGAAACGTCTACTCGCACCATTCTCAAGATTAAAGAATCGTTCGGACACTGAGTTTCCCTCAATGAACCCTCATAGTGTGAGAAATGAAAGAATAACTAATGTCCACACCATTCAGAGTTTTAGTGGAAGCTAACAGTAGGGAAGACTAATTGGGAGTAAAGGTTAAATATAAAAGATATTATCACCAGAAAAGAAGTTGTGAGAATCATTTAACAAATTTAACTAGAAAAAACTAAAGACGAAGAGTAAAGTATTAAATAAATATGCAACAAGATTTTGTTCCGTACTTAGGTGCCATGGTGACAGGTCTCTTCTGGTTGCCCTCTAATTTGGTGATATTGAAATCGTGTAACCTCGATAGCGCATTAAACCTGTATTATGATGAGTGAATCCGCATCGCTAGTATTGCAACGGACAAAAACTATGTCGCCCAACACTATGTTATGTAGTTTTAAACAATAAATTTTAGTAAAAATTATACGCAATCCACCGCTTAATCTCACTTGAGTTCTTGTTTATTCTAACATTTGGCGTTAACGACCGAAGTTAATTGCTTCTTAAAAGAAAGCAAAACTGAAGACCAAAATGGCGGAGATTTTACGACGCTGACTTAATTTGAGAGGACAACTTACGAAGATCGCTAAGGCTTTAAAAGAAAACACAACAGTGGTCGTTGTCGAAATGCAGGTGAAGCTCAAAATAATCATAAAAATTGAGATAAAATCGAAATCTTGAAAGATGAATTTCGCCAAACTACGTACATCGGAAGATGAATTAAAGGAAACTGAAAGTTCACTCGCAGAGATGAATGATGAAATACAAGGAATAGAGATAAGTCTCAAAACTTCTTTAAATAAGAATAATCTAAATTAATATAATTGTACTATAACTATTGATTGTTCTATCATGAATCACTACTGAAAAATTGTTATAAAATTGCCAGAAATATCACTTTCTCTATTCGGTGGCAAGATAGAGGAATAGAATATTCTTGAAAATCGGTTTGAAAATCGGTCTTGTTTAGCCTGTACAAACCCAAATCATCATTCTCTTCTTCATAAGTATACCACGTCACTGTGTGATGAAAATTCAGGGGATATAAGTGCAACTCATAATAAATTCGCAAACAGCAGAAACCGTTAGAGGACTCTTCAGTGCAGGGAAATGTCAATTCCATTTTTTCATTTGTTTTGTTAATGGGAAAACCAAAGGGGTTTTAATAAATATTACAATACTTTATGTTAGAGAAGTATGAGGAGAACAAAGGCAAAATTGAGAGCGATTTTAGATTTTTCCAGTGAAAACAATTTTCTCTCTGTAAGCGCAGTAAAAGAGTGTTATAGGTTTAAAAAAGAAAACAAAATAAGCATTCCGATTTATGGGTGAAATTATATAACTTTAAATGTTTTTAAAGGTGTCACAGCGCAATTATTTAATGAAAATGATGAAATGACTTGTGAAATTGACTTGTTATTTGTCCCTAAAATAACTTATGTTGCTCCTTTCAAGAAGATAGACTTCTACTTTTAGCATATCCAAGCATTTAAATATGTTAAGAATTTCTCTTTTTATCAGAAGTTTGATATATTCTTCGGAGAGGATTATTTCTTTGATTTATTAAGAACAAATAGAATTAATTAAATCAAATGACAAATTATGCTTACAATCGAGTAGCTTTGAATATCGGGTCTCGCGTATTATGCCAGATAACAATTCTGCTGTTTCCTCAAATTGCTGTTTCTTCTCTAAGAATTTGAATGCTTTGAAAAATGAGGATGCACATTCAGAAGGAAAAATAAAAAAATTGCCACAACAAAAAAGTGTAAAAAACTAATCTATCGAGACAAAATTCATATCATTTTCAAACCAGAAGAAATTGTCATCAAAAGACATGCAACAAACAGAGAAGGTCCGATAACTCAAATTTCGTGTGTCTGAAAGCGTGCTGCAAAATAATTCTTGTCGAGTAACGCCAGTAAGAGAAAAGAGAGTGGTGAAATATAAGAAACGTCCTCCTAGTATATGTCCCTTGAAGACATCGAAAAGTTCTACCAATACAATGAAAAAGAAAGTCCCTTTCCAACGGTGAATCATAGAAAGATCCAGTGCTTGCACAACGCAGAGAGAAAGGTGATGTTCGATTATGCAATCACGTGTCAATAGGAGTCGCAATCCTGCCCCCTATAAACCTGATGAGGACCCTATTTAGGACCAGCAGAAATCCTAAGAAAATCGAGGATGACCCATGTCGTTAATAGGCTGAGGTCAGTCGTTCATTTTTTCTCCCTAGGACAGAAAGATTATAAAGAAACTTTTTTGGACTTTAATAGGACTTTCTAAACTACCTCTTCTTTATTATGTTACCTCATATATTTTTGTTAAATCTTGTGAGTGCATATCTGAATTTGAGTAAATGAATTGAAATTTATCTTTATTGTTTTTCTCATAATTACGTTAAAAGTTTGTCATTTGAATATTATTATTTACTTTTTATATTTTTGGTTTCATTTAATTCTTTGATTTGTTTCACATTGTTAGTATTTAAGAATTTGTTAACATTTGGAATATGGTTTATTGATATCTAAGCATTTACAAGGTTTTTGCAAAAGAAAAATGAACTCATTCATCAATTAAATTCATAGGTCAAGATCATGGCGAGAAAACCATCTTATGTTCGGTCAAGAAGAGGAAACAGAAGAACTCTTGCGTGAAAACGATTTTTTAGTGAAAGAACATGTGCTATCGATTATTTCCTGATTTCGAATTCGAGCCTGGTCCAAAAATAATAAATTAGGAAGCGCAGATGATATATGTGTTTTTTGCGAGTACATATAAAATTCTCAACATGACTGCTTTTATTTTCCGAAGAGTTTTGAGTGATAACATTAAAATATATAAAAAAATGTGCAAGAGAACCAATCAGCCACATTTCAGAAAGGAATATTAGAAAGAGCCATTTATTCAGATGGTTGAATAGCCACACCAAGAGCTTAATTTTGAAAATTACTGGATAAACGATTTTTCAGAGTTACCTTACCTAACGATCGTAGTCAATCGGAAATCCAAAGGTTGCAACATTTTGGCGATTTACCACCAACAGATATTTCCGTCGCTAAGAGAATGGCCTAAGCCGCATTCCATTATTTATTTTTCAAAACAATTTAATTCCGGTTTGTCCACAGCAGATGGTTAGTGTTTAATAGAATTTTTTTTTTAATTCCTTGAGTTAATTTGTGTGAAAATTAACCCAAGTAATTTATTTTTGTTCCTTGAGTTAATTGTATGAAAAATAAAATTATATAAGAATTTATTAAACATTCCCATCTGAAGAAGTAGTCATGCTATCTGTAGAACATCAATATGAAGAAGAGAACAGAATATTAAAAGCAGAGGTTATAAATAATTTTTTTTGTGGAGAAAAATGGGAAACTAATGTGTCTTTTATGTCAAGTTACATTGTCATTGTTCAAGTCCAGCAATCTTGAACGACATAGTGAATCAAATCACTGTTCAACAATTCCCTGATGGTTGCGAGTTCAGACGAACTAAAATATTGTCATTAAAAGAAAATTTACCAGGGTTATGTAATTGTTTATTAAAGATGCAGATGTAACAATGAAGTCCGGATTTATTATGACCTTCGATATCGCTCGCGCAAAACGCTCTTACATTGAAGGATAGTTCCTGAAAAGAAATGCTGTAGAAATAATTTCTGCTTTAGCTCCAGAAAATAAGAAATTGCTCAGAGTAATTGAAAAAATTCCTGTATCTCTCCATATGGAGTTATAGAAAGAAAAATTTCTGTTATTTCCGATGATGTCACAAATAACTTGCAAAAGGATTTCTTGAATTGTTCAGCACTGAGTCTGGCCTTAGATTATCTATAAACAATGGGCATAAGGCATAAGATGTATTTGTTCGTTATGAACCAAATAATTTAGAAGGGAAAGAAAACTATTGGAAGTTTTTGAACTAAAGGATACGATTTGAGATGTAGATGTAAAACTCGTCTTTCATATTGTACTTGAGATACATTTTGTACTGATTAAAAATTAATCAAAGTCGCCATTGATAACCCTACATCTATGAGAGATCCTCTTAAAAAGCTTTTGGCAATTTAAAATATCCACCCATTGCACAGCAATTTTATCTCCATCCATTGCATTGTTCGTAGAGAACAAAAAGTATCTAAATATAATAAATATGACTACATTATGGTGGTAGTTTTAAACACTATTAAATATATACATTCAAATGCCAAAATTCGTCAACAATTCGAAACCTTCATACAGGAAAGAAATAATGAGAAGCTTCAAGATAATGTATGATATTTTGTTTTGTAATGTGGCTCTCGGTAAGAAATGTACTTACAAAATTCGTTAATTTGTTAGAACCAATCAAATAATTTATCATTGAAAAAGTGGAATTTTACATAGAACGTGAAGATATCAACTCGTTAATAGGTATGGCATTTTTCTTAAATGTAGTGAAATACAATCATTAAACCTTTCACAGCATATTTCTGAAATAGAACATAATGTTTCAAGCATCCATAATAGAATCAAAACCTCGTTAATAAAAACGTTCACTTAATTTCATTGTCTTAGTAACATGTTAGAAACGTTATCCGGATATGAAATTATAATTACAGGTAATATATGAAAGCTAAACAAACTGGCAAAGGAGATTACTGATTTAGTGATTTAAGAATACTGAAGCCATCTTTTACATTTTTAGAAAACTTTTTCCTTCTTGACATTTTCAAAAATAACTGTTCCATCTCACCGCCAATTGTACAGTATATTGCGGCTGTAGAATTATAATTAATGGTACTTCAAAAGATGAAAAGTTGAAACAGGTGAAATGAAAATGTGATTCATTGATTTATGGAAACATGTTCCAAAGCATAAATATCTTCAATCCAACGACTTAACTTAAAACAAACAAAAAAAATGCTAACAATGAGACCTTGTTATTACTTGTATGATTACGGGACTTTCGCAATGCGGAAAGGTAGAGTTCATTCGAAAAATGATTTCTTACACAAATTTGTGAGGTTCGAAAAAATATTTTGTGGCGTTATACAGTATAGTATTTTTGGTTTTCGAATAAAAAGAAAACCTTAAAACACAATATCAAAAAAATCATCAAAGTAGAAAAAAAAAATTAATTACAATTTTAATTTATTTCTGTTATATATATATATATATATATATATATATATATATATATATATATATAAATTTAACAGCTCCAGCTACATTACTTAACCAATTATTTAAAATTTTTAACTGTACGCTGACTCATTTAATTACAAAATTTTCTTTTGCTTTTTTCAGACGTTTATTTTTTATGATGATGATTATGTACTTAAAATGCTGTTGCTTTTTTCTGATCAAAGTAACATTTTGAAAATTTTTCTGGCAATTTTGCATAATTTGTTTGATACTTCAGTGTAAGAATAACAGAGATTTAGATAAAATGTTATTTTTGGAAAAAATCCAAGAATTTTGATGCAGCTATTTTTTGTTGCTACTCATAGTGTTTGATGGAAAAAACTATAAATAATACTGGTACAATTAAACCTACGCGCAGAATTGTGAGAAAGAAATTGAGCAAAGAAATTCCATAAACATATCAAAATTTGTAGTTATAACTTAAAATTTTAAATAATTTGTACAAAATGAAGGGTTTTTTTCTGAAATGCATAATTTATATGTATTCAAATATGGAGTATAACTTTTTCTTGTATATATCTAATTAAAAAAGTTGATCGCAGGGTGCTGTGTTTCCTAAGTTTACATCAGATCTACCATCAGAAGAATATGATTGGGATTTAATTGTACTGGATGATATGATGAATAATGTGACGAATGAAATCCCACGAATGTTTAATTTTAGATTTCAACGTTAGAATAAAGTATATTTCTTATTAACAAAAACTTTTCACCTAGAGTAAAATCAATGAGAAATATAAGTTTTTGAATACTTGTGTTAACTTCCCTACTTAAAGTCCGCCTCCAGAGAGCATTCATTTATAAAGGGAAGAGTGTGTGATGTCACACGATCCCCTCAGACGGACTTGACCGAATCTCCGAGAAGAGCTGTTGTAAACGAGCGGTAGTAAGGAGTGAAAATAAATTGTTGTTGTTATACAACCCGATACGTTTTTGTCTTAGGACAACCGTGAACTGAAATCTGATGATGATTAGTTTTAGTAGTATTTTTCACTTGTATACATAAACATTTTTTTTTCTTAACAGTCAAGATTTGTCACAAGCTACATGTTTCGTCAGACATGCATTTCCGGAACACAGAAAATGTTACATTGAAAGACCTGAAAAGTATTTTAATTATTTGACCACCGATGTTTATCCAAGAATGCTAGAAGAACAAAGTCTCAGCTCTTTGTTTGGGTATCGGGGTATTGGTTCCAGTGAAGAAATGAATCGAATCAATCGTCACATTCATGGGGTCCTTGAGCTGCAAATTCTGCTTAGCGGGAAGAAATATAAAAGAGCACATCTGAAGAACAAATAAAAATAGCTTGTGCAAAATCTGTCAAAATTTGGGGTCTAGAAACATCGTCGAATAAAATCAAGAAATTGTAGCTACAAAAAGGGATTTCAATTACTTGCCAATAAACTTTTTACTGTCGAATGATACGTTGGTGATACTTCTGATCTTACCAGCAGTCTTTTAGTTCAAATTGTCTTCAAAGCAATCAACGAATGCATGTAGGAAATAGTTCTGAGAAGATGGCTGTAGTACAGTTCAAGCTGGTTACAAAATATTGCCAAATATACGAACCCGAAATCCGAATAGAGGATAACATTACAGGTTTGTTTAATGAGAAAGAAGCATCTGATGACGTGCAGTCAAAATTGTGACCAGAGTGGATCACAGGACCATAGAACATCCTTCAAAACCATTTGACTATCATCTGAATTATTGATGGAATCAGATGCTTGAAATGTCATCAGGACTCAATATGCTTGCAAAATATATTGGGTATAAGTAAGACGCAGCAAAAATTTATTTTACTATTTTAGACTAAACTGAGAAATACTAACTACACAATGAATGATTAAAAGGAATTAGAAATGAATGGTGAATCAGGATATCGTAGAAATGAAATGGATCTCTCCAACTATACAAAAAAGTTATGACAAAAAAAACATGATTGAACACCTCCTAAAGGATTTAGAAACTTTACTCAATTATCCATGACAGAAACATTCTATTGCAATGGATTGATAGTAAAAGACTACAGTTTATCAGACGTGAATCCTATGTTCACAAGGGGCAGTCGGCAATCCCTGAAAATGACAAAATGGAAACTTGGACCGCTTAAGAAAACTGTTCTTTTTCCAAAAAACCGTGTTCCTGCACAGGAATGAAATACCTGTCAAAATCAAGCGTTGCGCACAAAAACAATGTTCAAGAATGGCTGTAAAAGCAGTACGTATACATATTGCAAAAATTGATCGTTACAAATTCCAGAGACGCAAAAGTCATTGCGTATGGAGTAAATGAAGAGTTTTATTTGAAATTCAGAAGTTGTCTCGATACAATAGGAGATTTCGATATATTTTATCTATTATGGAAGTGGTGTCAAGGTACTTGACAGCTTTTCCAATCAAAGATTTAAAAAAAGCAAAAAGATGCTACTAATATTTCAAACAATTCTTAAAAAATTAAGACCATCGATTTTTCAAACTGATCTGGAAGCATAATTTTATAGTAATAAAGTTCCAAGTTGTTAAAGAAACATAAAATTCATCACAATTCTACAAAAAGTGAAACTAATTGTGCAATTTCAGAACTATATACAGAACTCTCTGAGAACGATTACACCGGGACCCTTCCCATCGAAATTGTGAAAAATATCGATATTTTTTAATCGATCATAATCATTCCAATCTTTGGATCTCAGGTTTGAACCTCTCAAAGTCACAACAACGAATGAGTCTGAATTATATAAATGCTTGTACGCTTTTATTATTAAAATTCAATACCACATTTACACTTTGCGATATCAGAATATCGAAAACTCGCAAAATCTTTCGAAAACGCTGTTTGTTTGGATGAACTGCAGAAACATTCTGAATTTATAAATTTATCCAACGATTTCTCCACTTTATGTTCCACAAAATTCTAATTCAACAAAAAAATCGAAGATTGATTCTATAATGAAGAATACAATTTAACGTCATATTCAAAGGCTCTGTTACGGAAAATGTTAGAAGAAATCTACAATTGAAAATATTTTGCTACAAACGCAATAGTTGTTTCCAAAAAACATGCATGCGCTAAAAAAACACATAAAGAAAAAAAATTTAAAGGCAGAGAGTTTCATATGAGTTTTGAAATTATATCACATGTATTTTAAAATTCAAATGAAACATAGATCTTTTATACACTACGACGTAAATATTCAAATCAGAATGAATTAAAATCTTTTGCAATGTAATTTTCCTATATATTGCAGAAGATTTTAATTCATTCTGATGCAAACCAAGAAAGAACTACATTCGGAATACTTCTAAAAGGCCACGAGATCAAGATAAGTGATCTCTATATCTTTTTGTGGACACAAATTATCAACAAAAAGAATCACAATCTGATTCAAGGATATCCACAGATTAGGAGAAAAGAATGTTCTAAAAATGGCAATTCCTTCGCGAAACGAAAATGATTCACATGCCTGAAAAGAAAATAAAGTTACAGTTAAAAATAGAAGAACAAAAAAAAAAGAAAGAAAAAGTAATTCCACCGAGAGAAGCATAACTAGAATTTATTCAGCGATAAACGATTTTGAGTGGCTCTGGGAGAATTCGGATCAAATTGGATCTGAGATTTCTTCTCGAAAACTTGCGTCATAAAACACGAAATTAAAGGGAAATGGAAGCTTATAAAACCAGACTTGGTTTGAATACTTAGAAGACTATTCAACACCATAACTGCACTTTTGGTTGGGTACTTAACAGTATTTTGTCTGCTGAAAAGCGGATAAGTTGATTTTCTTTTCTGTTAAAACTTGAAATTGAAATCTGAAAACGAGAAATGTATGCGGACTTTTTAAAGAATTTTTATTTTGAATATTAAAGTAGAAAATATGTTATGATTAAAAAGCAAACCTCGAAGACTTCTCATTTTTAACCTTATTACTGAAGGCATAGCAGAATTACTTATTAGTTATGATCTTTTAACGATGATTTAGGAACTCATACTTTTTGTCAGCTTTTCACCATTTTTTTCACTATTATGTCATTCCTCTTTTTAATGTGGGAGGGTTTTCAATTATTTTTAATTGGGATTTATTTTTGGTTATTGGTAAAAATATTTATTGAATGCTGAATATCAAATTATTTAAATTGATTCTATATTCTGCATGGTAATCATCTACATTTAAGGATATTGACGATAATATTTTGATTTAATTAAATACGTGGATAATGGAATTTTCGGTGGGGAACTTAGGTAATTAATTTATAAGTTTTTGAATGATGATTTCCTTAGTTCATTATGTAACTTTGTTCTCTTTCTCATTTTTCTAATACTTCAGGGTATTTTAGAGATTAATTACAATAATACACATGTAGATCAATACATCACTTGCTTTGATTATGTAGTTCGATTTTTTTTAAAAAAAAATTAGTTAAAGCATAAGCTCTCAACCTTTTTCAGCCTACGGGTCTCTTTTCGAATAAAAAGTTACTCACCTGGCCCAACCTTTTTAGAAAAACATAAGCACATCGACTCATGTTCTTGAAATCAATAATGTAGATCATGGTTTTCAAACTTTTTTCACTTTTTCGATTGTATTTTATTCCATGCAAATAAAATAATAATCCAGATTTGAGGGGGGAGAAAGCAGGAAACTCCAAAGAATGAATATTACGCTCTAGAAATTCCGTGGTGGCTTATCGATAGTGTGTGAAGATCTGCACAAACTTGCAAATGTAAGTTATGTTGATGCCGTTGGAACATAGACAATCAGTGGTGTTCTCCCTGGGCTGCGAATCGTTCATGTACCAATATTTGGAATAAAGCTATAAAGTAGCAATACCTTCTTTTAATACTGTTTGGTCTTATTTAAAAGACATTCAGAAAGGCAATTCTTTAAACATACATTCGATATATTACATATATTTATTAAGTGCTTTAGAGCTTTCTTCCAAGCATTGCCCAGGGGTATTGCAGTTGCCCCTCAATGTCTCCCTAAATTTCCCAAGAACCAATTTCGACCCCTTAACGCCTTAATATATGACGCCAGAGGATGCGGGGAACTGACTTCGTTGGGAACCACGTGGTTAAAGGATACCTAAAATTAAATAAAAGATGTAATTATTCTTTAAATTACTTGATTTTACCTGTTTCTACTGTTAATATAAACTTGTATTCATTTTGTTAATCTACAGATTCTTGTCTAAAACAAGATGTATGTCAAGTTTCAGATACGTATAATACCATTAATATTAAGCATAAATCGAAAATAATTAGTACATGAATAATTTCAAAGAAGATAACTGCATTTAAAAAAAAAATTGAAAGCACTAAAGTAGTGATATGTTTGCTATCTCATCATTTTTATGCCATGATATTCTTATTGAGATTTTACTCTATTCAAGAAAAAATTAAAGATTCAAAATGAATTAAGTAATATATAAAATTTCAAAGTTTGAATTAAAAGTTGCTGAACATATCATTTTGATCATTTTGTTTATGAATCTAACGGCTGATAAAATGTTCTCTCATTAGTTAAAATTCTTATGAAGTTTTAAAACGAATAATTTAAAGTTCAATACTCATAAATCAACATTTGTAAGATGATTTAGACACCTTTGACAAAGAAAAAGGAACTTATTTTGTACCAAATAATAAGATTTACTTTCTTAAATTTAAAAGTAATGTTGGTCGTATTTAAACAGTGAATTGTCAATATACTTGTGTACCTATTTATGTAAAAAAATCACATTAATATACACAAGCAACTGAGTTTGAGAAATAAATAATCAATAGCTGGTTTTACATGGGTTGATTGTGTAGTACCTTTAGGTAAATCTTGCTTAAATTCCATTGCAATTATAGCCTTAAGAACTTGAATATAGTCCTTATAAACATAACATTCTATGTACTAAACATTTTAATAATTTTAAAATTTGAATTAAATCCAATTTCTTAAATATTTAATTTTTTTCATTAACGTTTTTCTTAATGTTTCTGCAAATATCGTGTTACACCTGAAATTTGTGAGTACTGATTAGAAAAAATTGCTTTTATTGTACATGAAACAGCCCTATTTTATATTGGGGAAAATAGAGGTACAATGAATACAATAGATTTTGAGGAAAGTGTACCAGAATTCTAAAAAAAAACATATTTTGAGAAAAACACAAAATGCATATATTTTTCTCAAAAGTGTGCCACGTCTGTTTCCTACTTTAAAATTCAGTTTTCTATCGTTCGGTTTATAATTGTAAAATCGCCAAAGTTTCCTATAATTTTTATCAGTAAAATAAAAAAATAAATGCTGAATTCGAAGCATTTTAAGGTTTCATAAATAAAAAAAAATAAGATGCAGAAATGCTGCATAACCTTACATTAAATTCTAAGAGTTCTATTTATCTCTGTATATGTTATTTATTTCTATTTATTTATTTATGTTCTCTATTTTTTTCTTTTCACTAAATGAATACTCAGTTTACAATTATTATCAAATTTTTTAAAACGTAATTTGTTTGTATTATAATTTATTTGTATCTTTTACTAAAAACAGAAATATTCCGACAAAACATAAAAATAGATAACATTTTAAGGCTATTTAGAAAATAACACATTGAAATGAAATTATTTTCAATTTCGCATCCGTTTCCACTCTAAAGATGTGCTATATAAATTAATAGAATCTGTATCATATTAAATTCTATTGATCCTCTCAATCTGTCATGTGGAAGTTAGGGGAAGGAAATATTAGTTCAAGTATCGACCTTGGCAATTGGCTTTGGTCTAAAACGACGAGATCCTTCACAAACAGCGCTCATTAATAAAATAAACTTTTAATTCCACTCAAAGAGAAAGAAATTAATGAAAGCGTATATGGTAAAATGGGAAAAAATTACAAATTAATATTTAGATCTGCTCTAAATTCTAGGTGGGTTGATAATATACGATTCTACAAAATAGTGATACATTGCAAGCCATTTCCCATAATATTCTGGGTTCTAAAATTAATCAAGCAATTAAAATAAATAATTTCTTTGAAAAAAATGCTGAAAATAGATATATGTCATAACACATTACAAATTTGCTAATTTTAATGGGTGAATGATTACATTTTAAAAAGTACTCAGTAATGATGAGAGATTCGATTTTTACATGTGAACTATAATCTTAAGCCGAAGTTATTAATTTGGTATCGGAGAAATGAGTATAGTGACAAAATGTTAGAGTCCATCTGCAAGACAAATGAAATTTTTTAACATAATATCTTTTTTTCAGGAAAGAAAATCGTCATTAGTCACCATAATATCGCTGTGTTATAATGTAAATAAAGCCTTTGATAAATTAATCTGAAAGTTATTTATAATATTATAACATACTTATTATATCATTCAGTATTCTAGTTAAATTCTATAAATATTTTGGAAGTGAGAAAAAGAAATATTAAATAAAAATAAACTAATATATTTTGAAATAATTCGTGTAAAATACTTATTATACAATTCAAGACATGTTTTGCTTAATAATTGGAAAGTAATTATTTTATTAATTTGCTTTAAATCGGCCTTTACATTTACTGAATGATATGAACTGGCAATGCCTCAATTACACTCTATAACAAAAAAAAAAAAAGACGCACCTAAAACGAGTTTCCCAATTGTAATAAAATTTTGTATGCAAAAACATTAGGACCTAACATGCAAATGTTTAAATTTGACATCCAGTAAATGAATAGCGGGAGCTACAGTGCATCGGAACTGCGCTCTCAGCAGGTGTATATAAGAAGCGGTTCTCAATCTGATGAACAAATTTTCTAATGCATTGCAATTTAGGATACCTTTCAAAGATTGAAAAAGTTCTCGAAGTAGGATTCGAGTTCATTACGAGCAACTGTGGGAGTTTGAAAAAGGTCGTATCATTGGATTGAAAGAGACAGGTTGGGCGAATCGGAGAATCACTCGTCATATGGGTCAAAGCGATACGACGATTAGAAGATGCTGGCAAGAATAAATGCACACTAGCAAATTTCAGCGTCATGATGGTAGCGGTCAACCTAGGATCACAGTAGAACGGGAGAACAGAGTGATTGTCAGATGAGCTGTCACAGAGCCTGATTCATCGTTATCAGCCATCAGATGTGCGACCCGCGCACGAGTGTCCACCATGACCATTCATAAACGGCTGATAAATCAAAATCTACACGCGTACCGACCGCTACGCCACCTGTCACTCACGCCTGCACTCTGTTGAACCAGATTACAGCGGTGCTTGGATCGATGAAGTTGGAATGATTCTGACTGGGGACGTATAGTATTTAGTGATGATTCCCCATTCCAACTGCGTCCTGATGATCATCGAAGACGTGTCTGGAGACATTCAGGACAGCGTGCCGATTCTGCTTTCACTATTGCAAGCCAAACAGGTCCTCAACGAAGAGTTATGGTCTGAGGTGCCATTTCCCTTGATAGTTGGGAAATAGGCACACTAACAGCACAGCGGTACGTCGACGACATTCTGAGACCTGTTTTGCGACCGTTGCTTTTACAGTACCCTGTCCTTATTTTTCAGCAAGATAATGTCAGCCCACATACGGCACGTGTTGCTATGATTTGTCTTATAGCTTGTAAAACACTTCTTTGGCCAGCCAGATCTCTCTCCAATCGAGCATGTCTGGGATATGATGGGAAGGCGACTGCATCTACTAGGGAATGCTGATGACCTCTCCCGAAAATAAGAGCAAATTGGGCAAGAAATACCGAGGGAGCTTTATCACTCTATGCCACATGAGGCAGCTTGCATCCAGGCTAGATGTGGATCACCACCTTATCGAACTAGTTACTTTGTAACTATGTAACTCCGAAATAAATCATTCAATTTTTCTGAAATTTTAATCATTTTCCATTCTGTACATAATTTTTCTATCCTCCAAATTTTGTCTCCATCGGACAACTCCTTCTTGGTACGTCGTTTGTTTGTTATGGAGTGTATTTATTCTCTCTTATTTCTAATTAGCATTTTATAAATAAACAATCTTGCTAATGTTTTAAAACATTCTCATACGATACTAATAATTAAACCAAAACAAATACGAAAAATAGAAGAAGAAAAATATGTAACTGAAGCAAATTTGTTTCAGGTTTTCTTTCTTTTTTTTTTTTTTTTTTTTTTTTTTAATATATCACTGCCCTTCAGATAAAATATCGCTAATTTATTCAGTTTTAACCCTGAATGCCTTCAGCGGAATTAGAGCAGGGTACCAAGATAGTATAAAGATATTTCAATTGGTGATTTATCTGATATGTATAATATTTGGGGAATACCCAACAGAATATAAAACTTCTTCAGTGTAGCAATATACCTCCCACATTACCTGCTATAAATTGTATGTTTAACTACACTAATATATCATTGTGAAATTTGTTATTAGTAACCATTTAAACTTTACTTGTATTTCGTTAACCAGAATTCAAGTCTTCTATGAAGTTGACTATTGATTAAAACATTGAAAACATTTATAACTATTGGAAAGCTTTTATTTCATAAACATTTTACTAAAATTCAAAAAATGATGGCACAAAGGCTAAACATTGAAACGTATTGGGTGTTATTATTTCTGTTTCTTGCATAAATACTATCCATAAAAATTAAATGATATGTAATCGTGAAATTTGTTAGAAGTAGGTATTCATTAATAACATGCATTACTTTAACTATAATGCAACCTATTATTTTTTTCGATTTATTTACTATGTAATATTGCTGAATCAAATGGTAAACACTGAAATTAATTAGATGAATTAATAAATGACTAAAACAAAATAACTAAATTAAAACTAATAAAAATAATTACTAAAAGTTAATATAAAATATGATATAAGAAAAACTAAATAAAATAATAAAAATAAATAAAACGTCAGAAAAAATATAAGAAGTCTGTAATTTTATAGCTGTTATCCGCCAACATTTAAAATGCAATTTTTGGTGAAAAAATCAATTTTTTAATTATGTTCTATTTTTGAAAATTTATTTCTTAGATATCTAGAACAATCTCTTTTTGCATCCTACTTTGAATTTGAGTTATAGGCATTTTAAAATTTATTGGTATCAATTTTTTGGAACAAGAAGAAGTATTCTACGACTGGAAGTGAAATTTATTGTTTTCACATTAATATTATGCGTAATACGACCATCGAAATTTTTTTCTACTCATATAAGATAGATTTTGAATAGAAAATAATGAACTTTGAAAATTTTAAAATGCTTAGATTAAATCAGGATGCAGAGATTTTACACGCATGTAAGGTATAAAATTCAAGATTCTTCGTTTGCTTATATTTTGATGGTGTAGTAGAATTCTTGCGTTTCGAAGAGCTTGTAAGTTAATAATTCTCATTTGATAAGGTATTTTCTTAAATAAAATGGTAAAAAGTTATAGCTTGGAAAAAGATACGTCAGTTTCGTGGGAAACAATTCTGTAAAATTATTAAAAATTGTACTTTCGATAATGATCAGTACAGCCGCAAGTTCATCTAAACTGGGAAGATGTAGATCTTCAAAATTTGAAAGGGAACTGAATCATTTAGTGAAACTAAATTGTGGACTTAAGAGATATTGTCAATTGTAATTGCTATGCTTCTTTTTCCTAATTTCTTTGAATGTTTCTTACTCCTTATCGAAGATTCCATACATGGAGCATGCTTTAATTTTACTAAAAAATGTAAAAACTCCCATTTTTGGTATGGTTTTGATTCTACTAAGAAAATTAAAATTAAATTTGAGGTAAACGAAAGATTTAAATATGTTCTGAGGTAAAGTGCCAAATGATTTTCAAAAGCTTATCAACTTTGCATTACACTGAATTTACTTAAACTTGCCATTACTAAACCATTAATTAAAAGTTGCAACCTAATTAAATACAAAACTACCCAAAACTTTGCAACTCTCAAGAGAAAACGCACTCATATTTATAATAAGTATATTTTATAATTTTCAAGAACAATGACAATAAAACATCTAAAAGGCTTCATTACATAGAAGTTGTGCATTGTGTATATTGTACACATACATAACATAAATGAAAAAAAAGTATGACTGAATGCATAACAGGGATTTTATCACGTTTTCCCTTCAAACAACACATAGGGACTTTTGGTTTTTAAATTGTTTTAAATGAAAATCTTTCCGAATTGATGAAACGGGACTTATGTGGATAATTTTACAATTACTTAAGTGTTGTGAATCGGTTTGACGAATTGCATTTATAAGCAACGAAGCGTTTAATACTTAAGTTAATTGGACTGTTGGTAGTAAGAAGAGTGAACTCTCAAGAGGAGGTTTGTATCAAATCTAGGTGCCGTAAGTAGTTTTTGGAGCTACACGGGGGAAAGGACTAGAAGTCGATTGTTTTGATCAAATAAGGAATTAGTTCATACAGTGAACGTTAGATCAGACGCGTTTAGACAATTTTTCATACAAAAAGTAGGATAGGGAAGGAACTTTAAAAATTCATAAAGTGCAAAAAACAAATTGATTATCATCGTTGTTCGACTCTCTGTTCTTTCGACAATGTGATTCTCTAAACAGATTTATCAATGGCTGTAGAAATTAGAAATAATGGGTGCAATAACCCTTTTAAATATGTAAATAGTTTTATTAGTAGTTTATTCTTATAAAAAATATTAAATTATTCGAGCTTAGTACTAACGTTATTCTTTGGTTAGAATTTTATAAATATGTATTTTAATTCTAAGATGCCTTATTAGAATATTTAAAATGATAAAAACAATCAATCCAAGACTATAAGCTTTTAATAAAAAATATACATTTAACATATGTGATACTCTTAAAATTCATGCAGAAGACTAACTTTGTATGTTTATTTTATTTAATGGGATTTCATCTATTTCCATTATATATAAAACCTTTAAATAAATGGTTCAATAAAAGTTCATTATTAATCCTTATGTATCGTTCATTAATAAGAAATCATTATCTCTACATGAAATTTTTAACAACGAATAAAAGCACATGCTTGAAAAAATGCTATATATTTCTCAAATTTTATAGAAAGTATTTTTCTTTTGTTACATATAACATTTAAAATCTGAAACCTATATAAATTACAGATCTTCACAAATTGTATATTGCTTATATTTTAACAATAAGAACTGGAATTTTTTTGAATATCGATTTATTTATTATGTACTCATATATTATTCCACCATTGAGTAAGAATATTTAAACATTTTGAACATAAAAAATATATATATTATTTAGAAATGTCTGCAATCACAAAAGAACTAGAGTTGATTATCCTCATAAAATAAAACTTTCTCTCCCCCCCCCCCCAATTTAGAAGAAAGTTTATTTCGTGGAATTGAATCTTTTTTCTAAGATTTCGTTTTCGAAAGAAAAAAAAAGGATATTTTAATTTTATAAAAGGTGGGGAACATATTTGTGACATGTACAAATGCATGACGTGTACTTATTTAAACAAAGATAAAATTATTGTTATAAACTTTATTGAAACCAATATTTACTTTTACTCTAGTTTGTTCAATTTTTTTTAGAAAACATAGCACTCTTCCTAAAACATTTTCAATATACATTTTTTTTTTATTTTGTGAAATACTATCTTCATAAATTTATTATTAGGACAGAAAATATGCGTTGAAAAGGATTAATATCTTAGTTTCGATCTACGAATTATTCATATTATTTCCAGATTTTTCATTAATTTAACTGCCAACCATTTTTTTTGTCAGTTGTATTCACATATTTTTAAAAATTGCATTATAAATTAGATATCTACATAAAAATCAGAATTATTGTAATCCCCTTAAACTTATGAAATGAATAAAACAAAGACTTCAAATGAATAACTTTTCAATAGCAGTAAAATAAATTTTTCTGTTTGAAGAATTTGAAATGAGCTGTTAAAGTTTTAAAAAAAATTATATAGAATCCAAATGAAAATGCTAATCATAGTTAAATCCTTTTATCATAGCTGATAAAAGTTTATTTTGCATACTCTGATTATTACGTTGTATTTACACATTTATTTTCTTTGCTTTTTATTCGTATTATTAGCTTTTAAGTACACATGGTGATTATAATTAAAGATCGACTTTTAAAAAGTTGTAGAAAGAGAATCATCGGTTTGAATGATCAAAACCTTGACCTGAATATACACAAAAGAAGGGGAGGGAGGCGAAAGTATGGCAGAAAAAATATGTCAAAATAATAGTAACAGATGACGCTTTAAACACTAAAATATGCAAAAGAAAAATCGTGTCATGTGCACCTGCAATAAATTTGTAACAAAAACGCGAACTACTCGCCGTTTCCCTTATATTGCGTCTGAGAAGCTCGTCGTAGCTTTCTCAAAGAAGGATTGCTTGTGATACTGTTTTACAAGAGCAAAGGTGTTGTTGTCATAACCTCGAAAACGTTCCGATCATTAAAGGGTTTGAAGAAAAACTTATGATGTCTGTCAAGGAACTGCAGAAGATGAATAAGAAATTCGAAGGCACAGGTTCATTTGAAGTGAAAACTGACTGAAAGAGGGAACCAATTTCTTCAACATCAGTAGAAGATGTGAATAAGGCAACGTAGAAAGCAATGAGCAGTGGTGTGCAAACGTTCAATGCACAGGTATTTCCTGATCGTTAGAGATCCCTATAAATTTGATGCATAAAAGTTTATGAAGCATTCTGCATTGTATATACAAAATTACCTATGTTCACCACTTACGTACTGCTGAATTGCAAGTACAACAATCTATGCTTTAGAATTTGTGGCTTATATGGAAGTGGACATTGAATGATCACGGAACCTTTTTTTGTATAGATGAAGCCTTTTTTCATATCCGCAGATATTTAATACTCATAATTGCAGAATAAGAGCAACAGAAAATCTATTAGGACATCCATGAGCACCTCTTCCTTCTGCAAAGTAACTGAATGGTGCTGATTTATTGCATTGTTTATCGTAGAGTCATTCTTTCTCGAAGATGTTTGTCCAGTAGTTCCTGTTACCGGTACCGTCAATGGTGTCCACTATGACTCTCTTTTGTGCAACCACATCATTTTCGTTCTTCTACAGCGAGTATATGTGAGTAACATAATTTTCATACAAGATGGTGTTCCTCCACACATCGATAATCCTGTTATGTGGCTGATCGGCAGGATTTCGGAAATGATAGAATTATCATCCACCCTATTTCAAGAAACTGGCCCCCAATATTACCTGATTTCAATCTTTGGAACTTATTAATTTAGGATTATCTGAAAGATATTCAGTGTTCAGATTACAAATTTAGCTGAATTGAAGATACATATTGCGTAACACCTTCACAACATTAGCCCAGACACAGTCTAGTCTATTGTTGAACATACTGTTTCTGAGTTTGAACTTGTGGCAGGAAAAGGTAGAAATTCTACCGAGCATTTTGGTGCAAGTTTCACAACATTTACCAACCAATTTCCCTGTTTTCCCCCAGTTCTTTGGTCTCAGAACAATTAATCTATTTCATAATTCCTTTAGGTGCGGTTTTTGGCCTTAGGATAGCAACAGATTTCATTTTTCCTTTCTGATGTGACAACACCTTATTATAGTGGAAGGGCGTGGAGCACTGCAACTATCTAATGACTTTGAAATTATTGTTTTACTCATAGTTTTTTCCAGTAAAGGAAACAACAACATTCATGCACATTGAACAGTTTAGTTGGGTTAACCTGTAACCCGCGCAATGGTAGTCGCCAATTGCAAAACAAATTTTCCACATGTATTAAAAAGAAATTAACAAACTTTATTTGACATGAAACAATACATTTTCAATGAATATAGCGAGGAATATATTTTGTAAATGATAGATATTCAAGCATTCAAAACTATATTATCATACTTGTCGACTTTAGTTTTAATAACATATACGTTTTTATAATATCGTTACAAACTCGTTTCATATTTTCGATTATAATTTTGAAATATGTTTATTGAAAATATTATTACATGTACTATTAAACAAAAGGAAACCATTATGAATTTCACCTTAATATTTAAATAGAATTAACGGAAACTACATATTACTTACATTTAATTTAAAATAAAATAGAATATTAACAAGTAACTTCAAAAATTAAAAATTACTTTTGATTAATGTTATCAAAAAATTATTAAAACTTCAATTATGCACTCTATTTAAAACAATGGCATCAAATATCTATGATTGTTGCATACATTAGAGAAATAAATAGCTTGAAGGGTAGCTAAAACATTTCCTATTCCTTCCTAATTATTACAAAATTAATTTTATTTGCTTTCTCATGAAACTCAATTAAGTACCACAAAAATATTTTCCCTATATATCAAAGAAATTTTAATTATTTTTTTTTACTTTTCCCATTTTTATTAATTGATTGTTTTATTAATGTCGTACTTAGTAGCAGTAATTGGGGTTCTGGTAACCGACTTAGTTTTAAACCTCGGTCAAGGGACGATGTTGGCGCCTGAGCTGACAATTCCCACACCACGCAAATCCGGAGGACTTGGAGCATCAACAGCCTCTCTACACAGTGAGTTATTAGTGACATCAGGACTCGTTTACATACTCGACAGAAAGTACGCCGGCAGTGACCATTAAGCTACCGAGGCCACTTTGTCACTTTTAAATACACTGCATTTATTTCAGCCCTACCCATTAAAGAATGTTGGTATAATTTAACATTTTTGAAAAATAAAGTCTTTCTAAATTCACAACATAGGTATTAAAATAACGGTTGAAACAAAGGAGTTTCCACAACCAATTATATCTTGATACTTACACATGTGAAACATCTACACTGAAATACATTCAAACATGAAAAACATTTACATTGTAACACACATGTAAAACTTCTATACTGAAAAACATTCAATGCAAATTCATTTTTTGTAATCGATAATGACATTGAACACTTAGGTCACAAATTTCTATACATGAAATTAAGAATTTGAAACTAAAAATTGCAATGCCAAACAACCCTATTTCTTTTCTTTCAATCAAATTATGAATGTATCGATATTATTGATCGATTACGTGCATCAAAATGGGAAAATTTTTATTTTAAACTTCTATAATGGTCACGTATGTAATAAAGATGATTAAATTATACATGAGGTACTATTAATTTATAAGACTAACATCTTGAACATATTGAATATATACCAACAAAACATGCAGAAAAAAATGCATCTTTTAATGCATCATCATCACGCATGTTAACAATAGTAAATATTGGAAAAGTTTGTATAATGAGCACATGGTATGGTAAACATCATTATTTTTCAGATAGTGTATTGAGTTTTACAGCACCAAGAATAGAGTTTTGTTATGAAAACATCAATTGCATGATCAATGCCATTTCAAATGCATTATAAATGGCTTTTCAATATGTGTTGCGAGAATGTTTTCCCAATTAATAGTTCTCTCAGTAGAATATTATGTTTAAAATCGTGAAAACTGAAACACTTTTTTTTAGAAATGAATTTAATGATTTATGCTTATGCTGTAATTGTTTCAAATCCGATCGAAACTGTTTACACATGCAAGAATATAACATTTCTTTTTTATATACATATTATTCAAGCAAATTTTATTCCAAAAATAAAATTAAATATTTTTATTTATTAATCGCAACAAAATCGTAGAATATAGAAAAAATTAAGCAAACATATATAAACACCGAACAACTATTATAATATTCCACCTTGCAACATAAATCATACACATTTGAAGCGCATAATAAACAAATTTAAACTTATATATAATAGTTTCAATGTTATGTTTTACTCGAAATGATTTTATAAGTTTAATATTCTGTAATCGTAAACAAAATTGGAAGCCTTAATATTTAAATTAGAAATTCCCATTAATTTTCCTTCTGTATATAGTTGAAAATTAAACTGTCACCTAAATTTATGCTTCAAAACACGCGTTTGTGTAATTTTGTCTTGTTACTTTAATAGCAGCATGATCCTTACTACCATACAATGCGAGTTTTTGTTTCTTTTCCGAAGTTAATGCGATTGGAAATGCAATCATACTTGAATTAAATTATCCCCCACTTAAAATAACTTTCTTTTCCCAAAGTGCGATCGATTTAGTTATCTACCCGAGGCCAGTGAACGGTTCACGCCATCTCGAATCCTGATTACAGGAAAGAGAGAACCGCAGTTTTGGGCGGGAAGCACGGTTTAACCCTAACGATACGTCGTAAAATTTGCAATAAAAGTGATATCATTAACCTATTAAGCGAATATTGCCTCATTTACACGGCGTAACAAAAGAAACGGGCAGCATAAAACTGGGAGATAAAATCCAACAACGAGTGTCAACGTTGCACAAGACGCTCCGTCATGAAAGGAACGTTCTGAAGGGCAGGCATACTTTTTTGTTCTTTTAATTTGTTAGGATGAGTCCTTTGTTTTATGATAACAAGCTTTCTTTCATATTATGTGTTGAACAGGATATGCACATATTGAATCTAATAATATGTGGGGATGTCCGCGCGTATTTTGATGACAAAGAAACAATAACCGACTTTAAGAGAAAAAAGGCCCTTAAAAGTAACGATCGAACATTGCATTTTGGGAAAAGGTTTTAAAAGAGGGTTATTAAATGCTTATAATGTGTTTTATGAAGTGAAGGTATGTCTGAAGACACATACATATCGAACACTGTACTCAAAGCTGTTGAATCAAAGTGGAGAAATATTTAATAACATTCCTTAAATAAAATAATCAATCCAAAACAATATTTTTACTAAGAAAATCTCACTTTAAAGAAAAGGTTTTGCTTTTGTTTTCAGTTCTCTAAAAATTCCTTTTTGGCTTATGGAAACAGGAAATATTTTACAGGACAGGGAAGAATATTTTAGTGATCTGTAATAATTATTTGTATTTAGTAAATCTAATGCATTTCAGAATAATTATTTACAGTCAATAATCATTAACATTTATTTGATTGCAAATTAAAATCTCTCTCTTTCTGTATATATATATATATATATATATATATATATATATATATATCATTAAAAATTATGAAATAGTTGGAAAATATTTAAATATATATATATAAACTAAATTAACTCAATCGAATTCCTTAACATTACGAAGAATACCTTCATATAAGATTTCAGATTTAAGAAGAAATATGAACATACTTTATACTGTAAAAAATGTTACAATACAAAACGAATAAAAAGAGAAAAAATCGAATAAAAACAAGAAAATTAGCAAAAACATAAACTACAAAATTTGCAAAAGTTTAAATATAGGCTTGAAAAATGAAAACCAACGGGAGGAATAAACTATTAAGGAAATGTACTATAACATTTATAAATTCTGAATCTGGTTTATGGCAGATTAGCAGGTTTTAACTAGCTTCGGAGGTCCAACGTTCACTTACAGAAAAATGTTATACAAAATATATGGAACAACCAAAAAGTTCAAAAACTAAAAGACCAAATGACATCATACGAAACTAAAAATATGTATAGAAATAGAAAAACCCAACAACAACAAAAGAAAAACAGAAAGAACTATTCAATATTTAAACTAATAGAATAAAAAGAATTAAAAAGTTTACAGAGACACATGCCTTGAAACAACGAACTTGTAGCGCAAAGCAACAAATATTTTACCTCCTTTAAGACCAAACATAGGAACTCCCTCTGTCAAAACAAAAGAATGCTATGGAAAAAAATAAATTTTAAATGCTTTAAACAAGTAAAATGAAAAAGGAGAAATGAAAAATAATAAAGTAATAAGAGAAAAAACTAGATTTGAAACTATAAATAAAATAATTAAAAATATTTTTTTAAACCAGAAAAAAAAAATTAAAAATATATTTTTAAACCAGAAAAAAAAAATTATAATTATTATATTTTATATTTCTCCCGATAAAACTGAAAGAAAATTTTTTACTTCCCAAAGAAATCTCCTTAAAACTTTTTCGTGTTTTAGTAAATCTCCTGTATTTTAGACACCATGCTAATATTAAGTAAAATTTGGTTATATATTAAATTTATAAAATTATTTAAACTTAAAACACTTTCAAATAAGAGAATTTTATGAATACTGAAGGAAAACTGATTTCTTTTACCATAAATATTACAAGTAATTTTATTATTTCCTAACTTTAAATGATTCATGTAAGAATTACTTACAATTTATTGAAAAAAATTGTTGTATTTTTGTTATCTTCTTTATGTTCAAAATGCATTTTATTTTCATAATCTATTTTCAGACTTATGAATTTTTTGTCTCCCAATTTGAATAATTCCAAGCAATTAATCAGTAAATCAGTTTTGCTTAAAAATTTTACCGAATAACTAAATAGTAAAAGAAAAATTTGGCAAATTTTCAGACACTAATTAAATATATAAATAATTAGAAACTACGTTACAGATAATTAAAAATATTCCTGAAAATATCCCATTGGAGAATGCTTTAAAACAAAAATCACATTCCATTTAATTAGAATATTCATCGAATATTGCTAGTGTGCACACAAACTTCGATATTAGCCACTGTAATTATACAAATGTAAAATTGCTGAACTTCGGTATGTAAATATTAGTATTATATAAAAATTTAAGCAGAACATAACAATAATTTCTTTTAGAAGAAAAACTAATCTAATTTTCTAAAGTTTTAAGTAAATGCTTTTTTACAAAATTGATGAATAAGAAACAGAGTCATCCAATTTTACTTTCTTAAAAATGAACCTTGATAATACTTCTTCATACATTTTTATGCTAAACTTACTATTCTGAACTGTACGTTTCCAAAGGTTGTTTTCTTATGGCCTTTTAGAAAAATGAAAAAGCACTAACTAGTGAGATATTTTTCAAAACCGTACATTACATGTATAAAATGGTGCCATTAAAAACATTTGAGTTATACTTCGACTAAAACGTCAAGCCTTTTAGAAAAAGAATCTCCAACTATTTACTCTCGTTTTTCTTTTCCACAGCCAATATTGCTGCCGTGGCATAATTGAGACTCACATAAATCACTTTTATGTACTCTTCGGAATTCATGAGACCTGGACGTAGAATATAATGAAAACATTCTTTGTGGAGAAACGACACCACAAAGCGTAATAAACGCGGTTGAAAGCATTGCCATAGATGCTAGAGAAAGAAAACCTTTTCTGTATATTTAAAATGTTTTGGTTTAAACTATTTTAAGACATTTGCTGTTTTAAAATTGCATAGTATAAACAAATATGAAAAAAAGAAATCGATAAAGACAAAAATTTCTAAGTAGCTGTATTAAAATTTCTGTTCCAATTCGACTTTTAATACCAGTTTCTTGTGAGTAATTTAAAATGGTTGAAAATGACAGAATACTAAGTATCACCACACCGACTACTATGAAACACTCTATGTACATTTGTAAAATACTTAGATAATATCTTTCCGTCAAACCGATGCTAAAAGTACATATTCTGCTTAAAATGCATCAATATAAAAAAATCCAATTCTTTTTTCATTTAATTTCTTACTGTAATGCAGATACACAGTAATTTTAATTTAATAAAATAGGGTATATATATATACAAGTGTGTGAGTGTATTTTATGTAATTATTTTGAATTTTGTTTACATATCCACCAAACAACTCAAGAATTTCACAAACACAGTTAGTGGTCTAATTATAAAGAAAGTGCATTCCTAACATAGATCAAATTTTTAGGCACATTTTCCTATTCACTCGAAAACAACAGCAAATTTTACACGAGTATCTCTTTGAGATAATAGTATGTGCTACATTTTTATCAGGTTTTATTTCTCTTAGAAACAATTGTTGGACCTGTATATTTACTCATTTTGCATGTATACATATCACAAGATTTTATTGCATATGATATAAAAATAGTTAATAATGATTCTCCATTTTTATTTTCGTTTCACAAATATAAGCATGTTAGTTAAAACATATTTAATTAATTAAATTTGGAATACGTCGGTAATCCAAGTAATCAAAATGATTTATATTTTAATTTTTGTAGTCCTGCTCTATCTCGGTATTATTTTATTGAGTATTTAGACTCTTGAATTTATCTTTAATCTTACGACAAATCTGAATTTTTTCCAGCTGCTACAATTCGTATTCAATCTTTCGGGATATTTCATATACTTTCTTCATTCAATTCACTCATTTTAAATTTCTGTCTTATTTACCAGTTCTTTGATTACTTTAGCTCTTCTATGGTACAATTTATCCACTCGTAGTCGATTTTTACAGAACTATATACAGCCTTGCAAATAAAAAACGGGAAGTTATAAAACAACTTTAATTCCACAAATCAGTTCTGAGCCTGAATTGTACACTTAATTTCCAATAATGTCATGAATTTCTTCATTAAAGCAGTAGTTGTGCTTTTGGAAAACTTCTAATGGTCATCCAAATGTTATCAAAATATTTATAAGTATTTTTCTACACATATTAATTATTGTTGGAGGTAATGAGGATCATCAGTGTGTGTGTGTGTGTGTGTGTAAACTCAAGAGTGAAAATTTATAGGATGATAGAAACATCTAAAAAGGAGAGCAAGGGATAAACTGCAATATGACACTGTATTGGAAAGCATAAAGGGTGAGTTTTCATTCACATTTATCATTTCTGCAGAGGATTTTAGGTGATATGGAAACGTACATTAATCAGGAATGGCCATGCCGAAATCCACGGTGGAAATTGCAATGTGTAAGAAAACTCGCACTTGATGCTTTCCATTGCAGCTCCGTTTAGTGGTTCACCATTTGCTCTCCACTTATGCATTGTATGGTGAATATTGCTTGTTTAGATGCTTTCTATAACCCCTTAAATTTTTGCCCATGATTTTTCGAAACTCCCATATGTATGTGTGTATGTGTGTATATATGTGTGTGTTTGTGTGTGTGTGTAGTAATAATCTTAAATATAAAAGAATTTTTGTTGCGGATTTTAATTGGTATTCCTCTAATTTTATTCGATGAAATTACATATAATGCATATACGCAATATAATTTTTAATAAAAATAACATATGTAGTTACGCATCCATTAACTAAATAAAGTACACTGCTGGCCACACACAATGCAACACCCAGAAGGACCAGAGATATCACAGCGAAATTTATTTGACAGATAACATGTTGTACAAAGATCAAATGATTAAAATTATAGCCTCTGGTGAAGTGTGGATGATGACAAAATCGGTAGTTATTGTAGCCGCCATTGTTTGCTATAACCGCTGCCACACGCCTCGGCAAAGAATCAAAGAGACTTTGGATGTATCCTTGGGGTACAGAAGTCCATGCGGCTTCCACATATTGCCAAAGGTGGTCTGGTGTAGCAGCGAGGGGTGTATCCCGGGCCAGTCGTTGTGCAAGCATGGACCACACGTTTTCGATTGGGGATAAATCGGGAGAACAAGCAGGCCAAGGAAGCAATTCAATCTGATGAGTAAAGAAGAACTCTTGAACATTGCGTGCCGTGTGTGGTCACGCATTATCATATTGGAATATGGCTGATGGCAAGCGCTGAAGGTATGGGAGGACTACGGGCTCCAACACCTCAGAGATGTAGCGCTGGCTGTTCAGTGTATCGGTAATACGTACTAGAGGGGTGCGGGAGTGAAATCCAATACCACCCCCAAACCATGATATCGGGTGCAGGACCAGTGTGGCAATGCATAATGCAACAGTTCAGCAACCTCTTATCACGATGTCTAAAAACTCGAATCCGACCATTGTGATGTTGCAGGCAGAAGCGGGATTCGTCAGTAAGCACAATTTCGTTCCATTCCGTTGTCTATGTCCTCCGTTCATCTCACCATTGGCGGCGCAAACGCTTGTGGTTTCGAGTCAAGGGCAAACGAAGCAATGGACGCCTTGAGGACATTCCACTCTGCTGCAAACGGCTTCGAATGGTACGAGCGGACACCGAAGGGTGCGTAACAGACTGAATCTGTTGTGTTATGGTTCGTGGTGTGGCTGGGTGATCCATCACTGCCATGCGCACAATCTGCCTGTCATTATGGGCAGTGGTGCAACGAGGTGGGTGTGATCGGCCCCGTCTGTCCGTCGGTCCCTCCTGCATCCAGCTATCACAGATCCGCATTACAGTTGCTTAGTTTCGTCCAACACGTCGACCGATTTCTCTGAAGGATAATCCGCAATCCCTGTAGTCTACTATTCTTCCTCGGTCGAATTCAGAAACTTGGTCAAAAGACTCTCTAAGTCTTCCACGAGGCATAGGTAAACAGCTTATGCAAAAAAACGCAAGAAAAAACAATTGACGTACTTCAAATCGCCAATCTGTTCTCCCCTTTTATAGCTCTTGTGAGTGGCGCTACGGTCGCCCGTGATGTGCGTCTGCGCTGCAATGCTAATGATTTGCATAGCTCATCGTCGCAAACGCATGATGTAAATTTCACATCGTTTGCATGCTTCCTTCAGCGTGTTGCATTTTGTGTGGCAGCAGTGTATTATAAACCATTTTTAAATAATGTATCACAAATAAATGAACTGGGGTTTTTGATAACAGTTAAAGTTGCTAGAGAAATAAAAATAATAAGTTATATCTATAATATTAAGAGTATAAAAGTAAGACATTTAAAACTTTGACTTTTGTTTATTGAGTAAAAGTAAAGGCGAATTAATAAAAGATTTTGAATTTCAAAAGTATATGGACAATAATAATTATTGAAATTACATAATCAGAACCAGGAGAAATTGTATATAACAATATTTTTCTTATGACGTAATTGCTATATAATATAAAAGAGGAACCATTTTTTCGTTTTGCAGTTTATTCAGATATCGCAATGTTGAGTTCTCATAAACTAATATAATCGAAATTTGTCATTTAAAAATGTGAAAGACTTAAGGCTTTATTCCTGAACAACTGCAATGCAGCTCAATGAAACACACATCTACAGTAAGAAAGTGCACAGAGAGATCAAGAAAGACACCTCGAGGGCTAGATAGACAGCTTTTGCAAGCTGCTTCCACTCAAATGATGTCTGTCTATCAATTTGCCAATAAGTTAACCATTCCAGTACCCAGATCTACTGTTTATTGTTAGTTACATGCAAGCAAATGTTTATTACAGTATGCGGAGAACACCGATACTCAAAGTACATCTTAGTGATGCTCAACTATTCAAGGCTAATAAAATATGCATTTCAAAGATGAAGGGTAAATTGTTCGCTTCATGAATGAAACGAAATCCAATGTTGATGGCCCAGATAGTATACCTATCATTGATCTGACTTCTAACGTGAATTCTACTTTTTCTACAGAGATGGTTCTTTCATGGTGTGTGTCAATGCTGTTTCAAAGACACAACTGATATGTTTCGTACAAGGTGACCAATTTTCAGAAGATTATCAGGTTATGCTGCAGACACATTTTCTTCCATTTGGGATGTGATAATAGGATATTTCAGCAGGACAAAATTCTTATCAACAGCTCTACTTCAACAAAAACGTATTTGATACAGAACCAAATTACTATTACAGGTTAGTCATCTATTAGCCCGGATTTTAAGTCGGTGGGAAACCTTTTGAGGCTTTAGCACGAGATGTGTATGTGCATGGACAAAATTTAACTTTGTCAGATTTTCAGCGCCAAATAGGCAACAGATAGTTTGGTTTCTTTAAAACCTAATTTGCTTCTAACCTTCTTTCTGAGCATGCCTAATCGAATATACAAATTAATAAAAAACAATGGTTCCAAAATGTGAATTACAAGTATAATTGATAAAAATCTATTTGTTAAAATCTGTGAAATTTATATGATGTATCAGTACTGCAAAAATTGTTATTATGTTTTCTGTGTTAATTATTTTTATTTTGCAGTAAATTATTCCATTGTTTCGAAAAACTCCCATGCCCATATATTTATGAGACTCGCTTTAGAAGTCTCTTTGTAGCTACGGATCTCAAATTGGGTAATACGAGATCTGATAACAGAGAAACTATGAATTATTTTGAGTTTCGCCATTTTAGAGTTTTTGTTAAATGAAGGTACATCTTCAACAGAAATTTAAATAATTCTTACAAATTTCCATTAATTCCTCTACAAGATATTTTATCAGCTCAAATTAATCTAATTCTCGACTTTAGCACTCACATAAAATAATTCTCTAAATGAAAACCTTCCTTCGAAAAGAGGACATATGATATAATTCCCTTTTCAACTTCGGATTTTAAAATAGAAACCCCAAAAACTAAATCATTCCACGCCACGTGCCGAAATTTTCGCATTCTAATCTTTATCACGCAACGTCATAGGAAAATGCGTAATTCGCGACTAATTACCGCATACCAAAATCAGCCGCAATTGCTGATTAGTAGTTATGTTGGTCGATATGCCGTTGGATTCTTTCTCAGTGGAAAATTTCCATTCACTCAACCGAAAGATATCTGCATCCATTAATGAGAGGCGACTTAATGCAATTAGGCATCGTCTCTATCGGCGTGTGTACCCCTGTGGGACTTCGGCCTTATTGGGATATAATTTATGAACGATATGAAGCGAGATAATTCCTCACACCCCAGTTGCTGAGACAGAGATATGCGGAGAAATTAAACAAGGAAATCAATAGGATTGTTTATGGAGTGGGATCTCCGATAGATGTCCTCTGAGTGGACATGGAGGATAATTTGCGATCAAAATAGAAATAGGGTGAGAGTCAGATTTGGATCCACAACGGACCTTTATTAACTTTGGAATGTTTAGAGTGAAATAGATCAAATTTTAGCAAAAGGGGAAACGTGTCACCTCAAAGCGACACCACAAAGAATCTAGAGTATGCTCTCACCATATTATCTACTAATTAAATACCGCTGATTATATGGATCGCAGTACTGGACATTTAAATACTAACAATTTTAATTATATTCGCACACGTTTGATCAAAAATCATCGGAAATGGAAAAGTTAAAGGTCGAACGGTAACCGTTAGAACAATACCGAGAACGACAACATGTAGAGAGGAAAATTTTATTATCATGATTGGCATTGCTATAGACAATAGTTCTCAATAGAAATTAATATGATCTTTTACTCATTGCAGAAATAAATATTAGCATACAAAACTTACATGGAAGGAAATTAGTATATAATCAACGGAGATTGATAATAATTAAATACTTTCGATTGCTTTAATAAATATAAGGCAATAATTTAAACGCTTTCAATAGTTTTAATCTATACTGTAAACAGCGATGAACGGTGTAAGAAAAGTTGACGGGACGAAGAAAAAATATCGTAAATGCCAAAGCGCAATGTTATAGTTTTAGAAAGGATGACATCAATAAATCTGTATTTCGCATCCAGAAAACTAACTGGAAAAATTATATCTGATTCGAAATAACAAATTAAAAATTCCTTTTATTTTAATATGACATAGGATGCGAACTAAAACTATTTACTTGTAAAAATTAATATCTCACTATCGAGATATACAAGACATGATACAACGTAAAACCAAATGCTAACAGAAGCAAATATGGCATTTAATAATACCTGAATTTTAATATGCATAGCCAAGATCCTTATAAACGAATATAAGAAGAATTTCTTCCATAAAACCAGATATGTCTTTTACATAACTTTTTATTGTTTTAAATAATATTATGTTGTTCTTCAATACTTCAAAAGAATTATTTGAATGACAAGACTCGCACTAATTTCTCTAAACTGATGAATAGAATAAGACATAGAGACATTTACAAAATAATTGATAGTGACTTTAAAGCAGTAAATATCAATTTTAAATTATATATATATATATATATAATATATATATAATATTTATAAAATAATGTATTTTTACTGTTCTATCAATTGTATAATAATTAATATAAAAAGTTCAAGATAATGACTTCTCTTTATCATTCCTTGTTAAAAAGCACAAACATGCAAAAAGAAGCAAAAGCCTATTTACAGAGAACACTATTCGGTAAACAGGAAATTTTCTAACGAAGAAACAGAAAAAAAACACATTCAAAGCTGGAAAATTAAAAACTAAATATGTGAAAAAAATTCTTTTATTTTTATCGTTTGCGTGTTTCCTATACATTAGGAAATATTAGGTTATCTTTTTTCCCTTTTGAGCAGTTAATGAGAGATAGCTATATTACACTGAAGTTTTTTTTAAAAAAGAGGAAAATCGATTAAAGTATTTTATGCGGCCAGCGTTAATAGTTGTTCAGTGGGAGATAATAAAGATAATTTTGAATTTAAACAGAAATACAATGGAAAAAAATCATTTAAGTCTCCAATGTTGATTATATTATATTAGTCGCATTCATTATTATGAGACATAATAAAATGAGATAAAAGAAGCAACGTATTATTTTTAATAAATTAAAAAACGGATACAAGAATGTACAGCTTCGAAGCAAATAGTTTCTATAGAAATTTTTTATTTATAATGCAGAAAATATGAGAATAGATTTCAAAACACAACTTGTCTTAAGAACATATTTAATTGCACAAATAGAAAGATATCTTTCAGATTGTGTTATTTGGTGATTGAATGCATACTTGTTACATTTATTTATTCTCATCTCTTTTGATATTTTCATATTCCTTAGAAAGTTTCAAAAAAAATTTATCAGTATTTCAACTTTCATAGAAATTGCTAAGAGATTTAACATCACAATAAAATTGGTGATATTTATTATAAATCTCAAATTTATTTTTAAAATTTGCATTATACATAAATAAAATTCTATTAAAGAAATTACAACACAGATACGAACCATTCTAAGAAAAATATCTTTATTGTGTCTCTGTTCTGACTATCAAATTGGAGCACTGACCTTGAACCTAGAACAAAATCATTCTTAGGTTAATGAATTATACACACAATATGTTATAGTTTATTCAAATATATGACATGTTGCAGTTATTTTATGCATATAATACGTATATACGCCTTAACAACCCTAATTTTTTAAGAAAATATATTTCGAAAAGTTGCTCTTAAATGTAAAAATTGCATAAATATATCTTGCATTAATGAAGAATTCCTACATTGCTCTAAAGTTTGGAATAAGTCTCGAAAAGAAAATGTCGATAGCTTAAAAACTACTATTCAGTCCTTAAGAATTAAGTTTCATTACCATTGAATTCTTCTCACACAGTGAAATTGTAAATTATTCCGAGTTTTTTTCAGCAAATTTGCATCAGTTCCCAATGTATTGTCAAAGAGAGAAACTTTAACCATGATTTTACAACTTACTTTATATTATTGTACTTACCTGCTTGGGGAGTAAAAGCATATTGTTCTTTTATAATTTTAAATAAATATAATCTACTATTCTTTATACTTTAATCAGTATTTTAATCGCGGTAATATGATAATTTTACTTTACTAGTTTCATAATTGTTTCTTATGAATTCGTAAATTAAGGCTAACTTCTGGATCTTTTGAAATACACTTTATATCAACAGTTAATGATTAATTTCTATTTCAATAAGTTATTTACTCAAAAATATTAACTCACTATTTTGGAAGAAAACTTTAATGTATTGGGTAAGGAATAACTTATTCTATATAAAAAATGCAAGTTTCTTCATTATATTAAATTTGTCTCACAAACATAACATTTTTGTCATAAGAAATTACAGATTTGTCTATGACGAAATTTATATTTTTATAGAGTTTTCTTACTGCTCTGATATTTTAAGGAATATTTTAAATCTTATATTTATAAAAGCTTATCTCTTAACTCAGATGAAATAGAGTTTTGGAGTTTTAAAATAAACATATTTCCTCACAAATGTATTAAATATCTGAGATCATTTTATACTTTATGAAAATATTTTGGGAGACATATTTCAGAATAAAAATCAAGGAAATGCAAATTTCAAGTTATTTTATTTATTTCTAATTTTGTTTTTCACATTTTTTTTTAAATTTCCGCTTATGAATTCCCAAAGATTATAACATTTAAGGAAAGTTTTTCTAATTCTATAGATAATAATATTTAATACATTGTATTTTCAATACTGGTGGAAATTGTTATATTTCTATTGATTATTAACTTTGTCAGTTATATATTACTAGAACTATAGTTCAAGAAAATGTAAACATATTATACTTATCAAAAGGCATTAAAAATATATTCGTTTAAAATTTCGTCTTTAGACATACTTGAAAAGCAAAACTTTGATTATATTATGCTTTTATATGAAGCATAATTATACGCAGGAAAATGTTTTTCAAACAGCTCTATACGAGTAAACCATTGCATAAATATATCTTGCATTAATGAAGAGCATTGCATACAG
This sequence comes from Nephila pilipes, assembly GCA_019974015.1. Taxonomy (NCBI): domain Eukaryota; kingdom Metazoa; phylum Arthropoda; class Arachnida; order Araneae; family Nephilidae; genus Nephila; species Nephila pilipes. The sequence goes on from BMAW01066861.1 coordinate 857,766, forward strand.
CAATAAGCTGTATGCAATGTGCTAGAACTTATAGAAATATGCTTAACATTATATAAAGAGTGTACATGATATAGTGTACATTATGCGTTATAAAGAACATATTACGAAATGCTGTTTAGACACTAAATTACGAATAATAGAAAAATTTATATAAATCTCTTATTTCTACAACACTGTAAAACGCATGAAAAAATAAACAAGACAAATATGAGCGTGTCGCGTTGTCAGGTTTTATTTCAATTCAATAAAAACATAAGGCAATTTTGAAAAAAAAATTCTTTTCCACACCCTCACAATACCATTTTTGAAAATAATACAGTTTTATTGAGTTTTTAAACAAATTATTGGAAACATAGAGCACGTTCCTTGTTTATGCACCCTGATATAACGAACCTTTACCATATTAATAAAAATTGATAAAACTTTGAGAAATAGCAATATTCTTAAGTATAGACGTTTTCACCAGCTCACAGTCCTTCGGGACTCAACCATAAAGCGGAAATCAATGCCACTTAGGTTCCTCAGCACGTGTACAGCATTTCTTCAGCTTACCGCTGTTGTTTTAAGCCAACGAATCGGTTTTTCTTTCTGCCTTCCCTTACTTCACTTACATAGAGGAGAGGGACTAAACCTCGAAGGAGGGTTATAAAACTTGGACACAAAAGAAAACAAAACCTTTTGAGCAGACATGTTTTAGAAGCTCGGTGGTAAGAAATGAAGGGAAAGAAAGAATCACAGTTAAAGAATTCGATGTGGGAAGATATCTTGAAAGATTAAGGGAAGGTTACAATAAATAAAACAGATCGTAATATCAATTCGATTATGATAAAAAAAAATTGCATAGGTATGTAATGAAATATTGAATTGAAACTTGCACGTTATTAAATGACGTGCAAGCTTCATATCTTTAACGTTTTCTTAACTTTTTTTAATGGTCTGCCCAAATGGATAATTGTACTTTTTTAATGTTCCATTTCTTCTTTGAATAATTTTAAGATATTATAAAATTATATCAAATAAAAATTATTACGTTATTTTACGTCTATAAGGAAGATATATGTGTACTGTGACAAATGTGTACATCAGTATCAAACATTCAACTGCAAACTTATGCTTATTAATCTGTTTCGAAAAAGGAAACCAAAATAATTTATAATATCTCTCTGTAATGAAATAGCGAAAATTGAAGAATTTATATTAAAGAGTAAAAAGATGACGATATTTTGAAAAACAATATTAAATTATATAAAGATTTTCCATCAAAATCAAACACCAATAAATTGTATTGAGAAATAATACATTTTGACTTTACAACAGAAAAATTCATCACTATACGTAACCACAACCTTTTAAAAATCGTTACACAAATGACATATACATCTTGAACTCAGTAAAACTTATTTATAAAAAATATACAAAGAAAATTGTGATAATAATATTAAGCATATATATATATATATATATATATATATATATATATATATATATATATATATCCGTAATTATATATATGCAATGTTGTTAATTAGAAATAATTGATGAAATGCTTATAAATTTATAATAAATTACAACTAATAAAAAAATCTAAATCTAAATTAAAATATACCAAAATACATAAATTGCAAATAATACAAACTTAGAAGAAAACACTAAAATTAAAACTTGATTACTTACATTTATTTATAATTTAAAACATACAAAGTATGTACTAAATGTAAGAAAATTATTAAATTGCAGAAAAAATTGCAGTACTATATAAAATTTAAGAATACATATTATATTCGTAAATCACAAAAAAAAATTAAAATATAAAACCAGTAATTAAAAAATTACAGTTAAACTCACAACCTAACCAAGACATACAAAGCATAATCCGAGAAAAATTAATCAAGAAACGAAATGAAAAAACGAGATAAATTAATTATGAAGTTTCTCAAACTTGGGAGTGAAAAAGCGTGTTTATACGAGTATCACCAATTCATCCCCTCATACTTCAGAGGATTGCGTTTTAACGTGATAGTATAAAATCAAAATAAGCAAAAATACGAATTCAAAATAATAATTCAACCAAAAAAAGGGAATTAGTATGAATAAAAGAAGCAATTTAATATATTACGTTAACTTACACATTTAACATGTCTAGGTTAACATAATACATTTAAAATAATCTGTATTATCTTAAGTACTTCATAAAAACTTTTATTTAAAAAAAGAGTTTTGAAATGTTTCTCTTAAAAGCAAGCGTAAGTAAGGATACTACCTGGTTCCGATGCATCGATTGCATGCACTTAAACAAGAAAATTATTAGGGACAGATTTATTTTGCCTCTAATTGAAGAGATGTTAGGTAAATTAGCAAATAGTAAGATTCTCACATCTTTTGATATAAAAAATTGTTTTTCTATTTGGACATTGACGAAAAAAGTACGAAATATATGGCATTTATAACTCATGAGAGTCATACGAATTATTAAAAGTACCTTCCGATATATCAAATAGTCCAAGAGTGTTTCAACGTTTTATATATAATGTTTTGAGGGTTTGTAATTGTATTGTAATTTTTATGGAGGATTTGATAATTTCTGCCAATGATGAAGAAGATTTGAATAAGTCAAATTGAGTGTGACCTAGGTTGCATCAGAATATGGTCTACAGCTCAATTTTAAAAAAATGTAAATGTTTAAGATGATAATAAAATTTCTTGGTTGCATCACTGAGGGTGAAAAATATAACCTTCATCAACCAAGACGCAAACAGGTCAGAATTTTCTGCAACAGAATACAAACAAAGCTACAAAGTATAATACAATGCTACAAAGTTTTCTGGTTCTAAACAGTTACTTAAGGAAATTTATTCCAAATTATTCTAAATTTCCAAGCCAATGAGGGATTTATTGAGAAATGGCGTCTAATTTAATTTAGGATTCCAACAAAAAGAAGCGTTTGAAAAACTTAATGAATTGTTAACTCATAACCTTGTCCCACGCTTATTTAAACAAGGTTTTACTCTCAAATTACTTACAGAAGCAAGCTCCTACAGATTTGGAGTTGTCTTTCTACAAAATTTTGACATTGGAAGACTATATTCTATAGAGTATGGGTCTGGTATCATCTCCTCAACAGGAAACCCTTTGCAGCTACGAATGAGAAGTATTAACAGTAATCGAAGCATTAAGAAAAGGTAGCATTACGGTCCTATTTGCTGGAAACGAAATTTATAAAATCGTCATAGATTGCACAACTTTCAAGAAAATGGACAAGAAATATATTTCACTAAAAATTGTATGATGGGTCTTATATCTGAAAGAATTTTCTTATAAAATAATTTATCGGAATGGAAATAAAAAGAAGCACGTGGATGCATTGAAATGCACTACTGGCCACCACACGTTCCAATACAAAAATGATGCTGAAAATAATAATTACTCAAGAGCAAGAGGAACAATTAAAACATCAAAACTTTTATTCAAAAGGGCTGAAAATGACTACATGATCAAATATAGAGTGTTATACAAATGCGAGAACTAATCTTAGTTCTTGAAGTAATGACAAATGAAGCAATCCAGATAGTTCATAACAAAGAACATATTGCTACAACAAAAATCGAAGATATTATACAGGAAGAAATTTCATTTTGCAATTACGAAAGTAAGTAGAAAATGTAATTCTCAATTTTGTCAAATGCACTTTGGCAAATAAAAAATTAGGAAAGCAAGAAGGATTTTTATACCCAATACAAAATAGATAAATTGTTAGGTACTTATCACCTCTAATTTATCAAACCACTATCCTCCACGAATAAGAATTACCACCTTATTTTCTAAGTTATACATTATTTCAATGAGTTCACAAGATCAGTTAAATCTGCGACGATCTAGTTAAATCTGCGACAACACAAACAGCTATGGACAAGTTAAAATTTCAACAAAAAAACGTATGGAAATCCAGCAAGAGTAAATTTCGATAAAGGTGTAACATTTCAATCCAAAGAACTTGATTTTTTTGTAAATAAAAAAGCATAAAACACATAAGGCTATATAAGCTACACATGCACATAAGTTACATCAGGAATTCAAAAGTGAAATGGAGAATAAGTAGAACGAATTCACAATACACCAGTCCCTATTTTATAGAAAATGTCAATAAATGTTCTTACAAAGTGGTTCAAATACGTTGATGATCTACAACAAGTTCTCAACAGAAGTAAATACCGTTCGAATTCCTCAATGTGTGAAAATGAAGAATAAGGGAGACCTGGTCTAAAAGAGGTACTTAATGAAGAGGCTAAGAACTGTTTCACAGAGGATTGTATCATTATTCATGAAGAAGTCAATATCTATGTTCCTTGGATGCAAGAAAAATCTAAAGACTACAAGGAAAGGAAAACTCTCATTGATACAAAGTTAATGACGTTGTTGCTGTTAAGAGAACGCAATGCGCACCAGGATTAAAACTTTGTTCAAATTCCTTGGACTATATAAAATTACCAACGTGAAAATACATGATAGATATTATGTCCATAAATTTGGTCAACAAAAGGTCAAATTAAAACATCGATAGCAGCCGATTTTATGAAACCTTGGTCGAACATATTATATTAATATTTTCATTTCTATTGAGCTCTTTTGTTTTCAGTAGACTATTCGTATCAATCAAACCAGCGGGGACACAGCGCAGTCAAGAATACTGAATCTGGATGTACGAACTACCGAAAAGCGACTTTTTTTTCTGTTATTCCGCGAATCACTAAAGGGAGAAGACATTTTTAACTTAACTATTTTCTTTATTTTCTCAGTGCAAGTCAATGAAGCTAAGACATCGCGAGAGACGAATATATATATATATATATATATGATAATAATAAATTATGTATAAATTGTAAAAAGGACTAAAGAAACATGTATACTGTCTAATACGTTAAATTTAATATTCATCATTACTATAATAAAATTATTAGAATTAATAAAACACTAAAAAATAAATAAAGAATTAAGTTTCAATTATGAACAAAAAAATAAACAAATCAAAGAACATTTTTTTAAAAAAAAATTTGAAAATTCAGTAACTATGAAAAGATTAAAATTCAAAAAAAGGAGATGAAGTCGAACTCTACAATCAGAAAATTAATTTATAAATAAAAAGTTACACACTAAAAAACATAATTATAAGTAAGCATTTCAAGTTTTTGGACCCAAGAATATAGAAGAGTAGCTAATATAAAGTCATACTTCTTAAGCCCTTGATTACTTTCTTTAACTCAAAAATGGTGACTTCTGTATTTTACGCCTAACCTGAAAAAAATTGTGAGAAAAAAAATTATTACAATACAATAAAAACATACATAGCAATATTTCTTAAAACTGTTTAGTTTAACTTAATAATTATATATTATCCTGTTTTTAAGCAACTATATAAAAAATTTTAAAAAATCAAGAGACTGCATCGATTGACAATAATAAGAATTAAAATAATTTTTCAGTTAAAAGATCCAAAAATATAAAAGTCCAAATTACTTTTTATATTTTTATTACAATGTAAGATTAGTAATATTTAATTTGTTTCTCGAATTTTTAAATTGCAAAAGCATTTATTATACAATGTTTATATTTTTTTTTTATTTTAAGCGAGTTTTTAGAATATAAATGTCTTTAATACAATAATTGTAAAATTTCTTAAAATTCGTGATAGTAAATAATTTTTGTAATAAAAATTTCATTACATAAAATATAAATAAAGATAATATTTCTAAAGATATTAATATGAATATTGTTAGTATAGGAAAGGAGATTATTAGCACGAAAATTGAAATATTTTCTTTAAAAAAATATTGAAGTACATTTTATTATCAATAATTTCTAATTTAATTTCTAAATAATCTGCTTCTATTTTATTTTTATTTGCCTGAATTAAAATTGTATAATAAGATAAAAAATGTAAGTTAGGTTTATAATAGTTTCAGTTAACTTACTATAAGTTAGTTTTAGGTTTACCACAAATATACTAAGGTATGTTAGTAATGTAACAAATAAAATTTATTTTAAAAAAGTGTTCAGAAAAATTCAAATTGATATCAGTTAAGCTTTTACTGGCTGTTGTTCTTTGTGGTACACATTTAATTTGTTTATATATTTTATCATTAAATTTGATATAGTTTTTAAGTAACAAATTAACTAAATAATTAAATTTTGCATGAGAAATAAAATTATCAAAATCACATTTCCTCAATATTATTAAGAATATCCTTTCAAGATCATCAATTTATATCGTATTAAAAAGATCTTCAAGATTATAGCTGTATATAGAGTACATTTCTTTGTTTTCAATTATTTTTACTAATTGCACCTTTATTAAATAAAAACCATTAACAACTGTTCTAAATTAAATTGTTTTCATTTTAGAGAACTATAAATTAATTTAATTTAAAACATCTAAATTTCATAAGGAACCAATTTATGTTCCCATATTTTTGTTTCTCCATATTTTTGTTATTATGGATAGATATTGTTTTAAATCAAATAAAAGCTTGAGGTGTATGCCAATCCAATAAATTAGTTAATTCTTTTTATCAAGTTCCACCCCTGCATCAGCATATATTTTTTTGGTATCCATGTTAATTTTCTGTGGTCTTTATTCTTATTGGATCATTAACAGTATTGGCATTTTTATATTCCTTTTCACTATGGTTATGATTGTTCATTTAGTAATGCGTATCAGAAATTTTTTTTCCTGCCTTTTTCTGTGCATAACCTGATTGGTAAAAAAATGTCTTATTGGTTAGAGATTTTTCTAGTTTTAGTTTTAATTCAACCCAAGTGCTTAATTAGGAATAATGGCGGTTTCTGTTCAGAAACATAATTGAACCTCAAATTTAAAGTTGAGTATTATTTTCAAGCAAATCATCATTTTTAACAAACGAATATTAAAAAAATGACAGAGAAGAAAGTAATTTTCCATAGAAATAGGAAATTAATTTTATTAAGATGTTATTGTTACTTTTCTTTCCTATTAATTTAAACTAACTACAATGTGAATTTTTTTTCATTTATCGTCTTCATTAAACTAAATTGTATCATAACTAGTTACCTGAACAAGGTCTTTTAGTTTTGTATAAGTTAAACCTAATGATTTTGAAGGACAAAAACTACCCTTTCTATCAATGTGACTTTTAATGGGAAATCCAATGAGGCAAGCAGAGTCGTTTTAAGTAAATGAGCATTCACATAATTTTGTAGTTCCCGGCATATTTTTCATGGTTAAGTTTGATCTAAATTCTTCTCGTTAGTATTAATGAAAAGAGTATTGATGATTATGGAATTTAATAAGACGTATATGAGAAGCAAAAGAAGCCATATCTGTTGTAAGCTTCCTGAGAAAGAATTTATTCGTCGTATACCTTTGTTGAATTATTAAATGTGAAGAATGTTTCAGCATTTATATAAACAATACAATTAGCGTTTTTAATGATCATTATGCCATTATGGCATACTGAACGATTAACTAAATTTCTAAAACTTAAAAAATACTTTTCCGAACAAAAAGGGATTAATTTACGTGTATGTAGTTATCCTAATAATGCATATATTGTTTAAGTTTATAAATATATAAATATGATATGTGTAGAATAAGGTACGATTTCATAACATATGATTTGTAGAATGTAGTGTGAATCAAAAATTTATTTCATATTTTGTTTCCTTTTTTTCTCACAGATTATAGCAAATAAATATCTGTCATATAATAATTTTGCCGATAGTCAAACCCTTAAGCCTTTCCAATCTAAAACGGGAAATTACCAAATAAACAAGGGACCTGATACTTATGAATCTTAACTTGAAAGAATTCTTAGAGCACAAATTTAAAACCATAAATGTTTAAAGTATACCAATAAATATTGAACTTAATAGCTTTTTTTTTAAATAAATAAAAAAAAAACATCATTGGGTAAAATTGAAAAATAAAACTTAAATATCTTAAAAAGTAACAATACTTGTGATAAGTTAAACTATAAAAAATGTATAAATGATAACAAATAGAATATTAATAGATTTTAATTAACAAGCTATGCTCATAAGTATTATTTTCTTAAAAAAAATGTATTTCAAATTAAAAATTTGTACTCGCATTGTAACACACTTCCTATCATCCAATTCAGCTGAATTCGTGCTACACTTACAGCTCACGTAATTGTTTTTCATTCTTAAATTTCCAGACCAAAAAGAATTAAGTAAATACAAGTAAAACATTAAATCATTCTTTCATTTAAAAATGGTCTGAAATGTAGTAAAAGGTAAAAAAAAATTAATGCAAAACAATACATAGTTCATTAAAGCTTGAGGCGTTAATACTTCTTTTAAACTCATGTACAAGTAGATATTTATATACGAGATTGGTAATTACCTAGGTATCTTAGTGAAACTCCGCATTCTTTTATAGATTATGTATGATTTTAATGCAAAAATGTTTTATACCTTTTAGTTCGTCTTTAAATAAAAATGGTACTTAATATTTTTATTTATAATTATTTAGTTCTTAAGGTTCTTTGTAATAAAAATAAGGTTACATTTTATCTTTATCTTAAATCCTACGCTAAAATAAGACACAAAATAAACGGTATATTGCAAAGAAATTCACACTTATCAAACTGGATTCAAAACAAGCCTGTAGCATTAAGTTCTGCGTGCTAGAACAGGTCTCTAACGTAATATATTCAATAAGCAAAGATAGGAAATCTGAACCCTACGACATTGTAAAAATTAGAGACTGGATTTTTTAAGTGAGGAAGAGTTTGAATTTGCCGAACTGAAAACACTGTGCTGTATAACTAATTGTGTAGCAGTTGTGTCGCCGGGCCCATGAATAATGCAGAGTATACCACATATAGGTAGAGAAATTCTTTTGGGGGTAAATAAATGCATAAAGCCATGTCAAGTTTAAAATGGCTCGGTAAAAGTTGAAAATATATCAATATACTATAGTATCAATGAAGTATCCGGACGGTTTCTAATTACAGTTGATATAAATTCTTAGGATGTTAAAGTGAACTTTCGTCTCTTTGCAGTGATTTGTTCCAAATATTTCTATAGTGGCTGTTATTAACGTGGAGTAGTTAAGATCTGCAATTATGGATTTCTTCAACGGTTGGCTGAAAATTCTGCTATTAGCCAAGACGCTTGCATCAACCAGTGTGGTGGTAGGAGAAGTCTGATTCATATTTTGTGCTTCATTGGTTATCTAGTCTTCATATTCATTGACGTCTGTGAAGGGATCTATTGATGGTAATGAGATTTTCCTTTATCTTGAAATTGTTTAAGTAGATAATATATGAATTGTTTTAATTACATCCTTCTTTTAAATGCATCTGAAGCAGAATTTGAATCTGAAAAAATAACGTATCCATCGTCAAAATCAAGGTCCAGTTCGTAAGGTACAGGGAACAATCCTCCTTTATAGCATTTATTTTTCTACTAAAGTTGAAGCAAGAGATTCTGCATTCACTTTTCATAAAACTTCTATCAGAAAGAAGAAAACATCTTTCTTTATTAAGTGTAAGGTTACAAATCACCGATTGAGATTGAATACCAATGTTGGTGGCTCTGTAGGCATTCCTGGTTGAAGAAATCGACGAACTATGAAAGCGAATTTTTTTTTTAGTTACGGCATATGAAGATTGTGTGCGTATATTTTTCACATATCGTGCATTTATCAAATGAGTGTCGTTTTGTGAATTTTAATGTGTAGGGCTTAGACCTGCTTTTCTGTGATTACCAGTTACTTCTCAATTGCATTTTGACATAAGGGGAAGAACCTGATTCTCCCTTTAGAAAAATAAAGAGAATACCAACACCTTGGTTATAGCATTTTTATTTGAGGAACCGTCAGTAAAAAGTAAACTAAATAGCTGTGTTAATACTAATAAAGAGTTATATGAATACTAGTGAAGAAATATATGATTTCTAATGAATAATTATATGAATAACAAGGAAATAAAATAGTTATATGAATGAATATAAAAAAGACATAAGATACAGACTAAAGAAATGGTTAATACAGACTAAAGAAAGGTCTCTACTATAGTCTAAAACCTCTTTCACGAATTTTTTTTTACATATTTTTATAAATGTGGATTTTTTTCATTAAAAAAAAGATACCTTTTTCTTTTACAAGAAAGACAACTTTTCATAGTTATATTTCGTTTAAATCCCATTATTCTAATGAATAATAATTTGTGAAATTAATATATACTAGTATCGCTTTAATTAATACAGTTTTTAAATACAATGGAACGTAAAATAAAATTTAATTCTCGAAAGACATTATAAAGATAAAATAGCAATTGTATACATGTATCTATACAGTGATATTTTAGTTGATAAATTAAATATTAATTATATGAATTTATATGAATTGTTCAACATTATTTATTGAATATTATTACTTATTAGCCACTATATTATTTATTAGCCATTATTATTTATTGAATATTATCATGAATGTTATCTAAATTTCTACTTTCGGTTATATTCTAACGACAAATCAGAAAGTCGTGAAGCATATTTCATGATTTTTATTTTGCCACGAAACTCGCAAGTACCAATGACACCGAGGTACGATGTTTGTCCACAGATAGAGAGTTCCCGGAACCAAAACACAGAGGAGCAACTTCGAAAGCTTATGATAAAATTCTATTAAACTGTTTTTTTGTTTATTATTATAATCTCTTAACTCTTCTATAGTATTTTTTTACGTTTTCCTCGCAATATTCTGGAATATTACCTGTGATTTTTCCATATTTATTTCAATTTTTAATTTAAAAACTTAATAATTTAATCTGTACAAAGATATAAAACATATCGAGAATAGTTAATTAAAAGTTAACTCCATAATTTTCTTTTTTCTGTTTGGTAGAAATCTCATTAAATATTAATTGACACTGCTATTACAGCTGTAATTTGTATCATAGAATTTATTCTATCATAAATTTATTTATCCTAAATTATAACATTATCCTAATTCAAAATATTAGACTTGAAATTTCCGTTATTTTCCTCGTACGTTGCCAACCGGATTATAATATGCATGTTACGTTGCTTAACTTAATTAAATGAATAGCAAAATATGATTTTAAATCAAATTTAAAAGAAGCGAATAGTACTCGCGTATAATAGTCGATTTTCCCCCCTAAAAGAGCTCTAATGATTTTATATAGTTGAAATTCATGGTAACTCAGCCCAGTAGAAATTCAAAGCTAAAAGCTAATATGCAAAGTTTTTTATTCCAGTATATAATGGGAAAAAATCCATAAGTAATTAGAAAATACATTTGTGAATTTATTGCATTTTATTCCTTTAAAGGAAATTTCGTTTTCCTCTTTATTTTACATGAGATTTATAAATAGAACCTGATAAATTATACATCAGGAAATAGATTAGATTGTGAATTGAGATTGCGTCACAATTGAAAGGGGAGGAACAATCCAGAACGAAAGTATATTTCGAAAGATTTAATTCTGTATTCTGAAAACGGAAATTAGAAACATTTCCTTATAGCTGGTGCACATTTAAAGTTTCCATTTCTATTTAAGTTTTATTAAATGTCACAGGTATAAAGATTAGTCACTATAGACTTATTCATCGAATATCAGATTTTGATGTTTATACGTTTTGAAACGAAAAACAAATACATTTTTATTATGAAATCAAAATATCTATTGAATATATTTTGAAATTCATTCGAAATATATTACTCACACTACAGATAAGTTTATTTCCCTTTCTTTTTAGCTTTTAGTAGTTTATCTCAGCAGATATCTTTTATTTTTATCAAAAGATCAAAAATAAATCTTTTGTGGTTGAAATATTTATTTTTGTTACTTTTAAGGTACACAGTATATTGGACGCAATTTTTTGTTAAATACTTATAAGAAAACGTTTCTATTCACAATATCTGAGCACACATAAAATATGCTCTTTTCTGAATAGAAACTTCATTTTCAAACATACAATTATTAAATTGCTTTCAAAATGTTTCAGTAATTTAAATTTCCAAGTAATTCTACAAATCTCCATTTTTTTAAGAATTTCAATTTTTAACAGCATTTTTCAAAATTCTGAGAATGAGTTGTGCTTGTCTTATTTACAGTTTTCGTTTTGTTTCCATCAGGCACTAAAAAAAATAATAAAAAAATTCCAGCTACATTTAATTTTATGGCTTAAAAACGTAGCAATTTATCGACATTTTATTTCATACACGGAATTACCAAACATGTTATGCAAAACAATTCGAAAAAATTTAAAAACTTAATAATGATTACAAAAACCCTTAGGATTTTAAATACACGACCGCCATGAGGAATAAAAGGCTGCGAAAAAGCAGTTTAAGTTTTGAAGATGAAAGAAATTATTTGGCAAATTGTAAAAGAAATTTTAAAGGATTCTCTAAATATTGTACGTACAGATTTATGAAATTTTGTACAATTATTTAGAAATGTTATTCAATTAAAATAAGAAAATAAAATCTTTTTAGATATATTGGTTATTTGAAAGGTGTTCTGTGTGTTGAATTTATTTAATGTTCTCTTATATACAAACATCTTACGACATTTGTATTATATTTACACACTCTTAATCAAATGCTAAGTAAATCAAACTGTAATGTAAAAGAGAATTACAGTTATTTTCAAAAATATATTTATGAACTCCGTACATTACAAAAGCTTGACTAGAAAAATTATTTTTGTTCAAAAAACAACTTCAGTCAATTGAACTATATTAGAAGAAATTTAAGCCTAAATAGTTTATTACATCAATTGTATGCTGCTATAAAAATTTTAGTTTTAAATATTCCTTCGAAATTATTACATATATTTTTAAGGCACAACAAAACGGAACTGCAATACTGGAATAGTTGTTCCATCAGCAAACAGTAAACTTTTTTTGTAAATATTTATGAATAGTTTTAAATTAGATAAATGCCATCTAATATGCATAGGAATAAATATTGCTTCAAATTATGAATGACCAATAGGATTTAATGTAAATATTATTTGGATAATATTAATAATGCTTCAAAGTCATTTAAAGCAATTTCTAGTCATTTTAATTCACAAAACTGCTGAAATTAACTGATATAACTGAGTACTATTCTAGCTGTTAAGATGTTAAGTAAAATTTTGCATTCGAAAATTTTCACGAATCCTATTTCTAACAATATCTAAAACGATAGATTGCTTAAAGTTTAGTTTAAACTTCATATGATTTCAATAACTTCAGAATCAAAAAACTTTTTCGCTTTTGAAGATTAATAAATATTTTCTTCTTGTGAAGTATTTCGAGATCATATTTATGCTAATATTACTTCTTATGGTATCATATAGTTAAATTACTTATCTTTTTGTGATTATATAGATTTGTTGAAGATTTGATGTATAGTTGATGCAATCATGTATTAATGAAATTTAAATTATTTTCATTAATACTATCATGTATTAATGAAAATAAATTTTATACTCGTTTTGAATAATGTTGATATTGAATTATTTAAAGTTTAAATGATTAACCATGGTTTGATTTTCACCTAAAATCTTTTAAATTAAACATATGGTGTTATTGTCATTATTAACTATACTGATGAATTCAATTTATTTCAAATATATAACTATGCCGACTGCTACGTGGATTCATAAACTGTTTCATTTTCATCATGAATTCACGTTGCGAAAGCTGAATAACTGTAAGATGGTCATTATTAACTCACGTTTCTTTTCCGTCTTGTAATCTCTTCTACAAAATTTTCTGCGCTAATAAGACATGCACGCGATTATGTGTGTACCATGACTCTTGCATAGTATTTTTTTATTACATCAACTTATGCACGTGTCTAATTTTATTCAAATTTGTCCAGTTTGTAATAAACCTAAAGAAAACATTTTCTTAAATTTGAACACCATTGAATTGCTTGCTTAATCTCATCACTTTCCTTTAAATGTTTTTAGAGTTTTACTTTTGTTCTATATTTCAAATTGGAAGTATTTTGAATAATTTAATTAAAAAAATATTTTAGCTCTTAATTTGTTTTGTATAAGTCGGGTATCCTAAGTAGTCTATGGAACTACATAAGTTATTCAAAAAGGTCAGATTTCTTAAGCTCTATCACAGCTCATCAATATATAGTATGTATTACATTTTTGTTATTCTGTTGATTTATTGTTTTTTTCAACATATTCAAATTTATTTTAATGGTAGACTGATATAATTTTGATTTATTTCAAAAAGATATGTGAATCCATTGTAATAATTTTCTTCAGTATTTAAAATAAGATATATTAATTATTCAAACCTGTTCAAATCAAGCAATGGGAATTATAGAAAAATATTTTTTATTAATATGTTTCTAAAGCGTCTGACAAGTGACAAATAAAAACATAACTCCTGACAAGAAATTCGATTCTGACGATTATATTTCCAATAAGGCACCAAAAATAGGCAACAAAAGTAGATATGCCATCAAATTTACTCTAACTATGAAAAAAATAATAGCTTGTTAGAAAAATTTGACTTCGAATCTTTCTTCCTTGGTTGGAAAAGAGATTTCAGAAAACATATGCTTTAAATGATGGACAAGATATTTGTTTTTGAACCAAATAAAAATTATTGCATCACGAATATCATCTATGTACTGCTACTATGCTAACTTTGTTTCACGTGTTCTGAGGCGGTTTATTTTGAAACTATTGGTGTCCGTAACATATGAATAATGAAGGAAATGCCGTGACAACAATATCAAATATTTTCATATAAATTCATTCGTAAGAATAATACAAACACTATAATTTATCTTACATGGAATTTTAATCTTTGTATTCTTAAATAAGTAATAAATCATTTAACTTTCTCGACATAAGTTTCTTTAAATATTTTATTTCATAGAATGACTAAAATATTTTGAACCAATCCTTTTAACTTGCTGTAATTTTAAAGTTTCGATTATTGTTAATGTGAAATATAATATTATAATAATTATCCATCATAGTAGGTAGGATGGATTTGTAAGGAAATAAATAGAATTGCTGCAAAAAAAGAAGAAATTTCAAATTATAAACCTTTCTTCAAAAACAAAAACAAAATTATATCGTAGGACAACAAAATCATGTTGTTAGCATTGTCATTTTTAAAACTAAGAATTCGAAGACTTCCTGCTAGCTGAGGTTCGTTCAAATATGTAACGCATCCTATTAACTAAATTCGAATTATTGATAATCAAAAGTAACTTTGAAAATTATTTAGCATTTATAAATTTTGAAGTAAAAAGTATAGTAAATTTGTAGTTTATAAAACAAACCCATAAACGTTTAAATAAAGCAATTCTGCATTGACTTAATATGTGTTATAGTTTGTGTACACATTTAAATAGGAATTAATTTTATTATTTAATGAGAATAATTGAAATTCCAAAACAATAATAATCATTAACGCAATCAAATGTTGAAATTAGAAAAAGAAATGATTGAGCTTTTCTTTATACATTAATCACTTCATAAAAAAAAAAACATAAAAATTATTCTAAATTGAAAAAACAACAGTAAAAATGGAATTAAATACAAATGTAATAACTAGTATAGATATATTAATTGTCCTAACTTTCGCTTGTTGTCATTTTTTTTTCCTATTCATCTGACAGACATTTAAAACAGTATATAAATTTAATATTTAAAATCATTTTATAGCAAAAATTAAAATAATTTTTGATATCACAAAAATAATTTACAAATCATTCGTGCTTTTATTAAAAAATTTCAATTTTGTTTCATTTCCTTTGTTTATTTTAATGCACATGAATTTCATTAAATGATTAGTTTCAAAGAAGCCTGTGGCTAAATGCTTAGCCTAAGTTCAAAGCTGGGTTCACATAATGTAAATATATACAATTACATTATTAGAGTGTTAAGCAATTATATTGAGATGAATTGTTCTGTTTTTGGTCCACATTTCTACAGTTTGTATTACAGTTGTGTATTAATATGCTTCATGCTGATAAAATTTAACACTTCGTGATGTTTCTTTTGATATTTATTCTTAGATGTTCCCTGAAAACATAAAATTTTTTAATGCAATTCAAAAAGGAATACGATCTATGGGTAGTGTCACATGCAGTAGTGCGTATGTGTGAATTTCTTCTTTTACTAAGGAGATGTCTTGTGCAATCATATAAAAGGGATATTTTTTGCAATGAAAGTGCCAGGACCATCTGCGTTTTTGTAAATGCAAATGAACTGCCTGCTGAAAGAAAGTTATGTTCTTTTATCAACTGGTTCTGAAAGAGATTTTATAAATGTAAAATAAATTGTTTCTGAAATTTTCAAATTTAAAATTTTTTATCATATGGAAGACCTTCTTAATCTTAGATATAGAGTCATTTGTCTATTTTATAATGAATAACATAAATGGAAAACGTAAAATTTAGCAATTTCATTTTTCAACACATGTTTTTATATTTTAAAACATTTAAAATTGCATTAGAATACTTTTAATCCTATCAAAGAATTTGCTTTATAATTACATTTTATACGAATAAATTATGTAATATAATGGAAACTATATATACTTATCTTTTTCAACATTAACAAATTCTTGTAACGGTTTCTCTGGTACGTACATGCAAGCCTACATATATTAAACAAGGATGAAATAAATACTACAGACGCATGTGATTAAGTATTTAAAATATAAATGCATTAAAATGTTACAAATCAGAAGATATTTTCGAATTCATAACTATCTTTTTTCAAGATTCCAACCTGTGCTGCACGTAAAACATATTTATTTCTTGACAATAATTTAATGTATATCTATATTCTGTATCTGTATCTTTGATGTACAATATAATGTTCGACTTCTCTTCTTTTTGGACTTTTGTTAAAAGTTTTGACTAAGTTTTTTTTTTTTTTTTTGTAAAAGACTTATTTGATCGGGAGACGCTTTATTAATTGTATTTTCTAACTTTGTCTAATTATTTTTTATTTAAATTCAGTATAAATTTTATTTTATAAATTTCATATTTAAATTAAGTTTTTTTACAAAAATATCTCTCAGAATTTATTAATTATTTGATTATGTTCAAAAGTTAAAAAGGGTTATTTCATTTGAAAAGATAATTTTTATCTTTTATTGATTAAGAATATTGTTTTGAATGATACGATGTGAGTTAAAAAGTGTGATTAATAATTTGTTTAATATTTTATCGAATAAAATATTCCAGAGAATATGAAAAATAAACTATATAAAGTTATAAAAATAAAATGTTTATATTTCATTCTTACATAATATAAGATCATTCTCGTATAACAAAAAAGGCTATTACACGATTGGAGGAATCTGGAAAGACCTTTATTACAAATCGATTGATTCTCAAAAATGAAATATAAATCACGTACGAAACATGCGGTATTTTCTTCTCACAGAGATAAAAATCGTTTTTTTTAAAAGAAATCTAGGGGGAAAGGTAAGATGAACCCTTTTTAGAAAAGTGGTTTCTTAAAAATGTTTTCCTTGAATTGTGTGATTCTCTTTTCAGATTTCGTTTTAGGTCTTTCTGTTTTGTGAGATATTTCAGTACTTTTAATCTATTTTGTATTCAAAATCAAATCATAAAAATACAAATATGAAACACTTAACTAAGCGAACGATTATTCAGATTATAAATCGTTAAAAACAATATTATATCTTATATATATTTTAGTTCTAAAGGTGAAATTCTGTTTTAAAACTAAGCACTGTAATTCTACATTGAAATAACAATTTTAGTACTTTCTTTAATAGATATTATTAAACTGTTTTCTAAGTAACAGTTTTATAAGAAAGTTTTTTCATGAAATACATTTTTTTAAAGAAATCGATGGTGAAAGGTTATTTAATAAAGATGTTTGATATTTGTATTTTAGGCATTTCAAAATATTTTTAAACAAAAAATATTTTTAAGCCTTCGCTTTCAGTGACAGTTTTCACAAACCCATTTACCTATGACAAACACTTCATAATTTTCTACATAACTAATACAATACATTTTGAACGATTACATTTAAGAAGATACTTTATCTTTCAGCAGTGTAATTTTAGTTATGAATTTCTTGATACAGCTATAATATTAAATCTACATACTTAATTCTACGAATCTCAGTCAATGTTTCT
Organism: Nephila pilipes; assembly: GCA_019974015.1. Classification (NCBI taxonomy): domain Eukaryota; kingdom Metazoa; phylum Arthropoda; class Arachnida; order Araneae; family Nephilidae; genus Nephila; species Nephila pilipes. The sequence continues at coordinate 875,946 of BMAW01066861.1, forward strand.
ATACAGTACTAAATATTTTAATCTTCAGTACAGTATTTTTGGATATATAACCAATTGAATTGCTATGTTGTTAAGGTTTGATCTACTTCAAACATTCTTTAGAGCTTCAAATTATCGTAAAATGTGTTTATACATTGAATCATATAAATATATTTAAAGTTTGGTAATAATTCTAGACGTGCCTCCAGGTTAAGTACTCTCCATTTATTCTCATTGCCCTATTGAAATGAATGGCTGTCCATTGCTTCATCACATTTACCCATTTAAACCTGTCTGGCGCAAAAGATGACATGGAAGTTTGTTGGATTACAATCAGGAGACATATACTATTTAACCAGGAACCATTTCGGGACGAGGGATGTTCCCCAAAGTAGGGTGGTGATGAGTTTGAATGGCACATGAAATAGAGGATATATATCAGCTTATGTCCCTCCTACGTCCATTTCGATAATGTAAATAATTATTAAAACAATCATCAAATGACCACTATACTTGCTAGTATAACATGAAATCTTATTTATTTTAAGTAAAATGAGAATACATAACAAATTCTTTTAGTTGTTTCACTGAATCGGCTTTTTTGAGAGCATGTAATTCCATACAATGAGAAAAAAAACTTCTGACAAAACAAAGGAGAAAACAACAACTTTTTACAATTTAGATAAATTTATTATAAAAATTCACAATTAATGATCTCAGAGATCACTAGTCTCACTGAAAAATGATCCTCTCTAACTTAATGGTTTGAATTTTTCACTACACTCATGTACCTTTCTCAATTTGCTCAAGGCAACATCATTTATTTACCTGCTGTATCGCAGAAACAATAAGCATATATAAAAATAAGCAAGGTTTTATAACTTATGATGTAGAAAAAACAAATATTTGCCACAATGTTTCAAGTATTCCTTAGAGTATTTTAATAATATGGACACGAAAATTGTTATAATGTGAAGCTTATGTTACTGTTCCTATAAAAGAGCACAAACAGCTTTGCAGTGACTCGGAAAATATCAAAATAAAGGGTACAACTTGTTAAATACAAACTGAAAAATATATTTGATGCAATTATTAGAAAGACTTTTCTTCATCTCTCTCACACATTCTCAAAAAATTTGTATTCGTCAACAGCTCCTTTCAGACTTCTTTGTTTTTACGTTACAAGAAATGGAAAAAGTAAAAAAAAAATTCCTCAAATTCCTATTGTTCGCAACTGCTACTTGGTGCAATTATCACTCAACTAGCGTGCATGAGGCATGCTTTTGGGGAAGAACGTGACACATTATACAGAAATAATTTTAGTAACAATATATTTATATGTATTTCAGCAAGAATAAAATGCTATAAAACTTATTCCAAAGCCCAACACCAGCTGCGTTATAAAATATTGTAATTAAAAGAGGATTAACAGTTTTGTTTCAGAAAATACCAGATATTCTGTACAAAAAAATATAACTCATTGCAGAAGTTAAAGAAAATAAAAAAAACAGACTGTGGGATGGCAGATAAGTTTATGAATAACGTTCTAAGAAGAATAAATATTGCTCTCCGTGTCCTTCTAGATAAAAATAATAATTTCGTTACATCCATCTGAAATTATTTAGGCATTAGGGATGCTCTAACAAAACAAATGATTTAGGAAATATATGTACGTAAGTTGACAGAAATGTTACATTTTTTAAACATAAAAATTTACTTGATACATTTTGTAATAAATGCTATAATTGACAATTTTATTTTTTGAATAAATAAAATTATAAGAAATTACCCTTTAAAAATTATATATTTTCACAAAATTTGAGATCTTGCTATTTTGTACATTTACTTCAGTATCATATCTTAAAAGAAAAAAGAATTGCTAAGAAATTATTTGCTTAAAGGTTGAATTTCTCGAATATTAATATAACTGAAAATAAAATTTAATTTAAATATTTAAGAATTTGTAATTATAGTCTGTTTTTTTGTTTGAATTCAAAGAGAATTAAACGAAAATATCAGCTTTCTTCGGCTTAAATTTCAATCGGCTAACTTTACTAACATTCAGTAATTTTAATTTTATTTGTACAAAATTAATAAATCAAATACATTTTCAAAACGGGAGGGGGGATGGAAAACTAAGTCAAAAGAAAATTGTTAATTTCAAAGTTTCTCAACAGAAAACACAAATTTTTCCTATATAATATTCAAAACGAAGCAAAATGTATTAATTAAATATATACATTATATGCAACGACAAGTTGCAAATACCCAAACTATAGGATTTCGTTTGAAAAATTCATGATTATATGATAGAAAAATAATATATATATATATATATATAAATTTAGAAATTAAAAATTATATGAATATTAAATCATAGCATTATATTGCAAACATTTTTGCCGCTTTGAATTTTTTACAAAGCAAAATAATTTAAAAAATATCTTAAAAGGGTTTTAAAAACATGAAATAAAATATAAAATTACCATACATATTACATCCAGTATGATGGAATATATTTCTTTGTTTTTTTGTATTTAATGACTAGAATTATTAAAGTGCAATTCCCTTGAAATGCATAATGATTTAAAAGTTCTTACATTTCTTAAAAACATTTTTGCTTAAGTGAGAATATATATATATATATATATATATATATATAATTTATATTAACTTTTATAATATAAACAATATTAATTTCTAATAATTCTTTCTAATAAGGATCCCGCATCATTTCAAAAACAATTATTCTTAAAGAAATAATGAATCTAGGAAGCTATTTATGAAATATTTATTTAAAAAAGAAAAAATTGCCTCGTAGGATAAAGAAAATAATAAAATTTCTATAAATGAAAATATAATTTCATTTATAGAAATACAATAATACTTTAGAGCCTTTTATTCATTAAATTACAGAAATTATTTTCATTTGTAAAATAACAAATCACTTATATTAAAAAGTAGAATATATAAATTTAAAGAAGCAAATAAAAAATATTAATATTCTATTCTTTTTCAGCTTAAATACCTGTTAAGAGAATCATGATATTGTTTCTACATAAAAATAGCGAATATTTGTATTGAAATATGAACATACTGCGGCTTCTCGTAGCAAATAATTCCTACTTATGACTATTTTTACTATATGTTAACGTAATATTTGAAAGAAAAATGTCAATGACAGTTAATATGTTACAAATTATTTTTAGAAGGAAATATTTTGGCTGTTTTCTAACTTCGAAAAAAAGGAATTTCTTTAAAATAATATGTTGTATGACTTAAGGAAAAGTTAAATGTTTTCTTTGCATCATTATATTTAGAAGAGAAGCTTAAAAATTTGCTAATTTTTGAGAGAAACTTATTATTTATGGATTCATTAAAATCAGTTGTAAATGAATATGATGTTGTAAAACTTTCTAGGATAGTTTTGCCAACAATGTTGGTATATTTCGCTTCTCAGAGAGTTGCATTTGCATAGATAGGAATACAACACTCTGGCACTAATGATGAAAACGTGCGTAGAGAAAACTATTTTGTGAATTGTTTTACTTTCTACATTTGATTTGTGTTTGGGTGCTTTCAACTGAAAGAAATAATTTCGTTCGTTTACATATTAGTGATGTAGTAATTGTTATTTGTAACACCTTCCTACTTTAGACGGATACACGAATCAGACCACTGTTGTGTCTCATAACGAGTTCTCTCACGAGTTCCACGGGAACAACTTCCAGGTATCAGTTACTGAGAGGAGATGATGATGTGAAAATGCACGATATGGCGATGATTTGTAATTGTTAAATATTCTTAAAATCCCACTAATCTAAATTTGCTATCAATGGTTATATTGTATATATATTATTTCATACTCTGATTAAACTTTGTTATATATAATCCGTCCCTTTCTTTGGACCCAAGAACCCTTAGACAGCAGCAATGAGCCATTAACAGCCATTAACCCTTATAAATGGTAAAGTACTGCATTAATGATATCCTATCGACTAACCTTTCAAGAACTTGAAAAAATTTCTTTAAAAATAGTTTACTAGTATTACGCTGATAGTTATAAGAATTTATAAACATTTTTTAAAAAAATATTTATATTTCTAAATTTATTCCAACGTATAATAATATTGATAGTTCTTAAACATTACTGTCTTTAAAATCCTAATACAATTCGAAACTAAATACTTTGTTTCTATTCAATAAATATTTCTCAAGGTACGAGGGTTGTTAAAAAAAATTACATGTTTCCGACGACAAATGACGTTTCTAAACCAAGTTGATGTTTCCATTGTTTGCTACCATCTGTTAAATGGTATTGAAACAAATTTGGCGCTGTTTCATGTTGATTTGATTTTGCATTCAATTCAAACTTTTATTGCAGCCGTATCGAATTGTCGTTCTCATTTTGCGTCGAGTTGCTGCCAGTTAATCTACTCCAAAGAAGGCACAGACGATCTTATGAACCAGAAAATTTATGGCTATAATGTATTGGGATGCAAAGATATCAAGGACTTCTTAGAATATGGAAAAACAATCAGTAGATAATACTAGAGTGTAGAGAGGTTTTACCCCTATTCTCATTTCTCATTCTAAATGCTTCATTTCCCAGTCTTAACATAGATACGTTTTGTACCAACCTCGTATCATGTCATACATTGTTCACATTTTAATCAAATATAAAATTTTAATCAAATATAAAATGGAGTCAAATGTAAGCTATCACGATCTCTTAAATTATTTCTGGCTTGATTTGCAACGCTCTTTGGTATGACAAACGCTGCCTTGTGAAAGAACTATGGTATATAATTATTCGTCTTACTATATAAGAGGTTTAGTGAATAAGATAAGAAGATATAGAAGAGTTAGAGGAAGTCGTAGGTGCTATAAGGTGAGAGCAACTGCAAGTAGGTAGTCAGAGTTCGTCCCTTGTTTAAAAGTCTAGTTGAATCAGATCGAATTATTAGAAGTCTATTGATTAAATTTCCGCAAGATATCGTTATTGTAATAAATAGTTGGGTAAATTCAGAAAACCGCTCTTTGTATATTTAATTTATCCGGATGTATGATTATCCCACAAGTGAATAAACTATAATTTTCTCAATAAAAATAAGTCAAACATTTTGGGCTTATTTTTATTGAGAAATTATGTCACAACGAAAAGAACTCGTTACAACGGAACAAAATATAAGCACACCTATGAAGAGAAAAAATAAATTACTTAAATCAAACCTCTATAAATCAACTTGATTCACACTTTTTATTCTAATTGCTTCCCAGAAATGCTGTATACCATATGTGCCAGTTAAAAGCAAACAAACACAGGACACAATGCATCTTTTATGCTCGAACAATTATTTTACACTCCCATTCAGACGCAAGTCTTGAGAAAATATAGTTGCATCTTCTAATCCATAACTCACAACTTCCCATCCAGATCGGTGACTCCTCGCTCATGAGGGACCCCTTCCACCTATCTCCCTTGTCACACCCCGCGTTGAAACGAATTAATTGTTCCCCCTGAAAGGGATACGAACATGCTTCATAAATTCTGATTAAGCGTTTATGCGCGCTTTTAACGTGTTACCAACACGTACCTGTATAATGCAGAACTACATTTTAGGGATTTAATCTTTTCTGCATTGCTCGCTTCGGATGTTCTGCTTCTGTGTGACTGAAATGTAGAGCGTCGCAATTTATTTGAATAAATTAGAAAAGACTGAATTTCATGTTGGAGGTCGAAATCGTAAGTATAGGTGATGTAATTTTTATTAATGATTTCTGTGGGTTATGATTTTGTGTTTGAAGAGAACCAAAAATTAAAAAGGAAATAGAATTAACACTTTTGGAATACTTATTTAAGATAATTATTTATTTATTTAAATTACATAAAACAAAAGAAAAATCAATTCATAAAATCTAAGAATACAGCACATAAGTAACATGCACAAACATTCAAAATATGATAAAATGAGAATTGAAGAAACTCGTTGATTTAAGCTAACATGTAACAAATTTATTGTTCTGTGCGTAATAAAAATGTGTATCGAAAAGTATGAATGGACAAAAATGTTTACTAAATGTTAATGTTTAAGTTATGAAATGTTTTATGAAACAGAAAACAGGTTGGTAGTAGAATTTTTACTATTATTCCGTCTGATTTCATGAGGAATGGTAAAGTTTTGGATAACACCGTAAGTGGCTCTAAGAACTGAAGTCAGTTATAACTAATTGCATTGTTTAACCATTTTTAAAAGTTCAACAATGAAACACCAGATTAACCAAAAAGGGTCTCAAACTTCAAAGTAGATTTTGAAGTTAACATTAATTTTCTAATCTATAAAAGTGTGGTACACTTCATAAAATAAAAATGTTAAAAATTTATTTAGATTAAATTTTAACAAAATCTAGATATAAAACAAATCCCTATAAATTTAGAGTTTATCAATATTCTATTGTATAAGTGCACTTAAATATGACTTTTTTCAATTACGGAAAGTTTCAATAGAATCATTTTAAAAAATATTATTGTAGAAATAAAAATAATAAAAGTTCAAAATTAAGTAAGAAAGTATTTTCTACTTATAAGCAATTCATTTATACAAATATATGTAACAAATTCAAACAGTTTTGAATAGAACATCAAATTCATTAAAATCTAATTTTGGAAACGTAATGTGTTATCAATACAGAGAAATATTTTCTACGGATGTCGAAATGAATTTTTATCCAATTAAGACTAAGTAATGATTTAATTTGTAGTTTCTGATTTAAGTTAATTAAGCTTTGTAAATTGTTATATCGCAAAACGCATTCATTTCTGTCACATTAACTTTTGTGCATCATTTAATAAGAAAATTCAATCAACTCAAAATATAATACTCCTAAGATAAACAATGATTGAGAACCAAAGTTTAAGCAATTTCTTCTGACGTCAGTAATATTTGAGTCTTAGATTCACAGGAATTGGGAACAAGATTGTTACAGAGAAGTATTAATTGTAGCTGAAATATTATTATTAGGCTGCTTTATTGTTCATTCTCGAATTTAATGAAAGACCTTCAGACCAAATTGGCAACAGATCTTCTAAAAAATAGTTGTTTTACAATTATGGATGCTGATCTCATAATTTAATTACTGCAGTTTCAAATTATCACTTAAGAATTGATTAGAAATGTTGCAAAAACGAAATTTGAAAATGTATAATGATATTTAAATGAAAGTACAAGTTGAAACAGTCATTTTACGAGCATTAGTTATGTTTAGTTTATTTCAAACATTAGAGAATGAAAGAAATTGATTAAAAATTATATTAAAAATGGAAACAAAAAAATATAAAATAAAGCACTTATATATAACAAAATGATATAAATAATAACAGATTATTACTTCCATGACAACATTTAATACCTTAGGAAACGGGACAGTTGATGGTTATTCTTTTCCAATGTAAATCCTCAATAAAATAACAGAAATATGTTCAAGCGGGAATGTAACGAGCTATAGCGTATGTTAATAAATATTCTTTAACTTCAATAGTTAAAGGAAGCATCTTTATCTCATTCCTTTTTGATTGAAAGAATAAAAAGGAAAGAAAATATTATTTTCATTTGTGTTGCTGTTATATATATATAAAACAATTTCAAGATAAGGTTTTATTTTCCCTCAACTCCCAATTCTATAGCTAATTATCTTCTAAGTTTAAAAAGCGTTTTTCAAAAGAACTGCAGAAAATATTTTATTATTTGTTGCATATTAATAAGATAGTCAAAAGAGTTACCTAAAACTAAGACAGTAAGACTATATAAGAATTCAAAAAAGTTTAAATGTATTTGCTTGCATATTTTATATAAAGAAATTAAAATGCCATACACAAAGAACTTGTAAACTTGTTTTGAAATTACGTAATATTTCTAACATGTTCGTTTAGTATATTTACACACAAAATTTTATTTTATCATTAATGACTATTAAAAAGTGTAATTCATAGTTAGTTTTTTCAATAGTTCTTCCAAAAGATTTATAAATTAAATGATACTAAGTATGATATCCATTCGCTGTTTACATGAAACTTGGATTATTACTTATAAATTTATGGTATACGTGCGTGTGAGGAATAACAAATACAAAACCTACTGCAATGATGCGAGTTATCGTCAAGTCTTTACCTGATTCTGGGGAAATGCTTTTATGATAATGAGAATAACAAGCATTGTGTAACTCATTAAATATAATGACGTTCACTAACCGAATCATTCGTGGTTTCTGGAGTAAACAGAGTGGGAAGAATTGCAGTCGAAATATTTTGCAATTCTTTTCTTGTCATTACTTTTTTGAACATAAATTCATTGTTTAATATAGTGTTCAATAACTTCCACACACGTCAATTTAAAACTTATTTCTTATTGCCTCGTTCTATGGATTTTGTAATTTAGGAGCATAGCTCAAATGACATAAGATCATACGGAAAATTTGAAACAGTGATTTTCGTGGGCATCAGCTTTGTTTTTTAATACATTACTTATACTTAACAATGTATCTTTTTCTTTGCAAGTTTATTTCTCTACAGAAGTCGTAGTAGTACATACAAAATGTAACTTAATTCTTATATTTTCGTATTAGTGGTTAGAAAATACAAGTACTTTAAATTGAAATATTGGTATCATAGACAATTATTTTATGAAAAGAAAGATGAAAGAAATTTAAACTTTCTGTGATTTGCTTCAGAGTTGTGTTTAAATTAATAAATATTTTTAAAATGAACTCTTAATGGAGCTGGAAAAATATTATTGATGTACATAAAATTTCAGTTGAGAAGAAAAGTTTTTAAATGAGGGCACATACGACACTTTGCTTAAAGCTGATGAAATTTATCCATATGTACATTGTGTTGTATTGCCCTCATAAATATTTTGTATAAATATTTTGTTTTCCCACACATTTTCTTTCAACTGACCTCAAAGGGCTTTCATATGACGTTAATTGATTTGAGAACTAGCTCAAGTTTTTTTCTGATTCTTTGAACTTCAATGGCAAGTTGCTTCAAATGAATGAACCATGACTTCTGAAAATTAAAATAGAAATAATAAAGGGAAGTGAATATTATTTATGTCGGATAACATTTGTAAACTGAGAAGAGTTTAATAGTTGTAATTTTAATAAAGAATGAGAGATTGGAAAGTTAGATAATCTAAAATAGATATTTCATAAGCTAATAAAAAGAAGATTATTTGATGTTGGTGTGGAGTTATCACTTGTGAATGGATGTGTAGTAGGATACAAGTTAAGTATTTTTTCGGATCTGGTTGGGTAGTGTCAGATAATATTAGTCGTATTGTTATCTATAATATTAATTTCTCTCTTAGATTCGGAAGCGTAGAGGGACCTGTTCCGCAAATTCAATATCTTATATAATAATAAAGATATTGAATTTTAAATATTAACCAACGAATAAAATTATTTTAATTTAATGACTGAATTAATTTAGAATTGCACATTTTTAACTAGTATTGGCACAGGGAAATTAGAGAAGCGAAATCGGCGTGATATACAATTTTATTTAGAATAAATAAACTATGTTGTGGAAGGAATCTATTAATCTACTTTACTTGCTGAGCATCTGATTCTCTTAATAATCCATAAACATAACGTCTCAATTAGAATAAAATATTATTAAATAAGGACTTCAATAAGAAATTCTAATGAGTTCATTGTAATTAGAGTTATGAGATGAACAATGCATTTAATGACATATTTTGAGTATTTAAATTTTTTTTGTAGTATTCGAAAGAAACTAAAAGTAAATTAAAGTAAACTAGCTAAGTATAACTAAAAAATAAGATGCTCTTGAATTTAAAATTGGTTTATAAAGAAAGTAGACTGATTTTAGGATTTAAAAAAAATTGCAAATGTATTTATACGTAAAATTTTTCTTCCTAAACAGAGAAAAAGCATCCTTCCAGAAATGCAAAAAATATCTGATTCGCAGATGGATTAAACAAACAAGAAAATGTACGACAACTGCAACAGACTTAATTGAAATTTATTTTTATCTTAAAATTTAAAATGGAACTATACGAGATTGATATGTAAGTTTTATCACTTAAAATAAACTAAACAGACTAATGAAGATAAAATTTTAATAGAATTAAAAAAAGTTATGATAAGATAAATGTAATAAAATATTATCATTTTGAGACGAAATTTCGTAACATTCTGAAGAGGAAAGCAAACATTAGACATGGATATTCTCAATTTTTTTCCTTAATGATAAACTCATTCACATTTACATATCCTAAATATTAAAAATGAGATAATGGAGTCCTTTAAATGGTGACAGCCTAAAACCGTTAGGTTTTATAGATATTTTCAATTTGTACATGTTTTTGATACTTCTGTTGATTGGTTAATGTTCGTTAATATATATTTTTTGAATTTATACTTTTTTTTCTATTTTTCAGTGAAATTATTTCATGAAATTATTCATTCATTCATTATTTCATTTTTCAGTTTATTATATTTGTCTTTCAATTTTTGGTTTGATTCAAGTATTTATTCTTAACGTTCAGTTGTGAACTTACATTTTTATAATTTTAATTGTGAATTAATATCTTTGCTTATTTTTGAATTTCAAAAAAAATTGTGTCATGAATTAAATTATATATATATATATATATATATATATATATATATATATATATATATACTGATTTCCAAAAAAGTAAGGCGGAAATCATAAAGACAGCGATTATTCGTTCAAAAATAAACAAGTCATAATTACATTTGAATATGTTATTAAAAAAGATTCTGAATAAAATGGCAATAGTGGCACTGCAAACAGAATGTCTCATGTTTGAGGAGCAGTAAAAGGCGTGATCAAGAATTAGGCTACAGATATCGGTTTGATAGTGAGATAAGAAATCCATTACACTGACCTCGAGACATCATTTACCACAAGAACTGCGATGGAGAGACGTTGGGGAACTAGAGATAGGTCAAACTCAAATAGAGATGTTCGGACAGATGTGAGTTCTCCTGTAGTTCACAGACTTTGCGACAACTTCAAACCACTGATTTCGCATCCAGAAGGTTCGGTTAAGGACAGCCAAACGCTACGCCAAGGACTGATGACCGATATTTGCGGTTATGCGGGCGAAGAGAATAAAACAGCAGCCCGATATAACTTAGAACTTTCCTTGCTGGAGCCCCGGGAAAATTGATGTCAACGTCTGCCGTGCACAGAAATCTTCACGAAGATTGTTTTTATGGGAGACAACAAGCCATTTATGTGAAGTTCATCTCACGTCATAAGTGGGTATGTCGGTGGGCACGTCAATAATCCATGGTAATGTTGAACAATGGGAGAGGGGATGTTCTCTTCAAGGATAAGTCTATGATTTGCCCCCGAAACAATAGTATACCCTGTTTGATTTGGGAAGAGCAGGAAACATGTTACCATCCATCAAACATCAGTAAAAGAGATTCATACACCAGAGGCAGTGTCTGAGTTTGGGATGGTACTCAAAGATCTTTATGTCTTTTCTCACTGAGCCATGAATACTCACATCTATATTCTTGATGTTTATATGCACCTTTATGCCAGTGCAATAAGTGATGGTTTCTTCCAAAAGATGATAACGCAAGTCCTCTCAGATTATTTTCAGCACCAACAAATTCAGCGCATGAAATGGCCAACTCTATCACTGGACTTGAAGCAAATCGAGCATGTTTGGAATGTTTTAGAAGATGTGGTGCTGCTCATCAACCACCACCTCAGACCCTTGCCACGCTTTCCACTGCTTTGCAAGAGCATTGACACTCACTTCCCAGCGAACTCATAGGTACGATAATCGAAAGTACCACACATTCCCATATGTGCTGTGTTACTTCTAAAAACGATCATACCCAACATTAAAGTCATTTATCCTATACCAAACTTACATATTCAGTTTGTTCATTTTATACATGTACTAATTTCTAAAACACCACAATTAGTTGATATTTTATTCATATATTTTTACACCGTACAATGTATTTTTTTTCTGTGGCTCAGTTTCATTACACTCCAAGCGTAATATTTTTAGTAATCACAATATTTTTCCTTTATTTTTTAAGCAAACTCGTGTATGGATGTATATATATACACATTAAATATATATATATACATAATATATATATATTACACCTATAATAAATTTAATTTTAAATAGCTACATTCGCTTCTCAATTAAAATCTTAAATTTTAAGTACAAATTTATCTTTATTATGTTATTTAATTTGAAACGTGACTGCAGCAACCTACACAAGGTGATTAATTTCTTTTATTTCTTCATTCAAACATCTCCAACCGTATTTTGAAAGTTTATAATTTGATTGATCAATGCCATACATTCCAATACAGAACGGTTTGTATCTTGTAATTATGACTTCTAAAATGTAGAGGCATATAGCTTAATTTACGAAAACAATTTCATCATTTAAAAAACAATCGTTTTCCGCAGTATTATGTTCGTATTACATTTCTTAAATTTTGTTATACAAATAACCACTGAGATTAGCATCGATATTGCAATAATAACAATGACTATTAAACCTTTAGAATAATGTACCTTTAAAAATTTGATCACAAAAAAATCGAAACGCTGAAACCGAAAAAACTTTTTCCAATACAATTCTTCTGTAAATTGAATCACAATACGTTTCACAATATGTAAAAATAAGCAAGAAAAAAAAAATAATTACCACTAAAATACGCGATATTGTAAAAGCAACACTTTACCCAATATGAAGCTTTCTTAACAAATTAGACAACTTGTAACAAGTTAACTATAATTTAGGTTCTTACGCAAGAACATTCTATGATAAATAGCTACAATTCTGCCAAGAGCTATCAACGGCTTCTGCCATATATTCATCACTACAGCGGGGTTTTTTATTGCTAGAACAGTCTCACACATAGCGCCATCAGAAATTTTCTGCGGAGCCTAACATAATTCTTTTGTCGTTGCTTTTCTCATGCGCGAGGATAACTTCAAAGGGAGACAATTGCTTTTTTTGATTTCATATGTTTACAAACTGAAAACGTTGTAGAAACACGTATTGCATAATACTACATAATGTAAGTCAATTGCATAATTTTAAAAATTATTTTTTCTTCAAACAAATGAATCATACAAAATCTTTCCAGATTAGTTTGGTAAATATTAAATAGATTGAATATGTGTAATGTTACATTAATATATTAATACATTTTACATAAATACATTAATTCCATTTAAATAAAAAATATTTAAAATAGTTTTAAATTCAAATTTGTTATTTTTGAATTTATTAATTTATGAATAATAAATTACATTTGTATTTTGTTGCTTTAAATGCATATCCTAGTTCAGCTGACTTCCATTTTCAATTTCTTACGCTCTTCCTCGTGAAATGTCAACACACAAACAGAAATTAAAGATTAAGTCAAGAATAATAAAGTTGAACAAAAATTTATGGACTGCAAAATAATTTATTTGTATTAAAAATTTGTGAATGTCTTCAATCAGCAGCAAATAAATAAATACGAGTAATAAGAACTGAAATTATAATCACAATTGACCGAATTCTTACATGATATTTCACAATCAAGATTAAGAAATTACCTTGGTAATAAGTCCATTGATAACTTGAGTTGAGTACAGATTACTTAAATAGAATTTTCATTAAGAAAAAATTGCATTTCTTAAAGAGTTAAACGTATTCAAACAATATGTAATTTTTTATTTCGTTAATTATTTGTTTCTTCTTTCGCCAATATTATATTTCTTCTAACCTGGTAATTTCAATATTGCTTAGTTTTTTGAAAGGATGATTATAGTGACATACCAGTAAATAAATTAAATGGTGGTAATTTTAAAGAATACATTTACTGTTCTTTTTCTTAATTTGTTATAAAATTATTTTTCGGGCAATAGTATATAAATTTGTTATATTCTACAATGTATATAATGTGATTTATTAAATTATTAATGTATACATTTTTGGTTTAGCAATATTTTTTATGTTTTACATGAATATTTTGAAACAAGAATTTTAAAATAAAAAAATTATAGAATCTCTGAATTTCTTACGATCTTTATTAGCATTCATATTGTCAAATAATACGTCATTTATTTTCTATTGAAGCTCAAATTAAACTTTTGCTGATATTTTCAAAAGTTTAATTTGAGCTTCAATAGAAAATCATATTTGCTGATATTTCCAAAAGTTGATGCCTAAGAAATTTACATTGAAACCAATTATCGACGACGTACTTTACTGAAACTGGATTACTCTCAATTTAAATATTTACCTAAAATCAGTTGATGTTATAGGACATGCAATCAACATACAACATTGTACCACCAATGGTGCACAACGGCTCTAAATAATATGAGTCATGTACCACGAACGGTACATGTCGTAACAAAGGTATATTATTATGCATTGTAGATTTTCATATAAATAAAGCTCTCGAAGATAAATTCGCCTTTATATATTTTCCTGATTTTGAAATCTTGAAAAATATTTGTTAGTAATTGATCTAAAAAATTATTTTTTTGCGTATAATTCTACGTCTGATTTAAGTAGTAAAATTACAGGAGAAAAATTAGCTTCTCACACAGTTAAAATCATATATTACGTATGAATACTGCATGCTTTAGATTAGCAAGGGTTTCCAGAATTACCAATTTTTAACAAAAAATATATTCTCTTTAATTTATTTAATACATGTGAAAGAAATAAATTTACTTTTTAGCTAATGTAACACATTTATCATACAAAGAAATATATGCTTGATATTATTATGAATTAAGGAATTTGAAGAACCACTCTTTCGTAATAATCTGCCCTTTCACCCTTTCTAGATATGAGAAAAGATTTTGGCAATAAAAAATCGATATATATATACATTGATATTCAGTTAATAAATTATATTTCACTTAGTATTAATGTATTTATAATTGTATAAAATAAATGCAATATTTTAAGATGAGGAACTGATAATGTATTAAAAGATGATTATTCTCTAATACAAGGTAAAAATAGTTAAATTATATATATACATTTTTCCCAAATATCTAAAGGGGAAGAAATATTTTCAGAGGATAAGAATCAAAGCATCTGAAAATACATTTTTATCAAATCGCATTGTTGAATAATTAATTCAAACGCTTTATTTGAACGTTTTCTGAAAAGCAAACATTATTCGATGAAATAACAGACCGTGACCCAAGTCTATGTTTAGTGGTGTGCTAAAAATACGAACTTAAGTAACAGCACAATGGAATTCTTAAAATTCAATACACACAGCAACATAAAGGCGTCTACAGAATAAACATTTGATGATAACATTTCTTTTCAGGACTATTCCATTCTCCCAACTTCGTAAAAATAGAATTATGTACTTCCATGTTTACCGTAGGGAAAACATTAAAGAGGAGAATGAAATATTTACGATACCGGAAGTGATATTTCTGTTTCAAAATAATATCTCCTTCTTTCCCAAAGCTTTATGATAATCACAAACTCTGCGAACCTTTGTGGAATGACTTAAGATGCGACTTACGCATTTCTAGAGGCCACTATCTTCAGCAATGCTTACGCTTTGATAAACACGCTTTCAGGGCCGTCTTTCAATGAAGCGTTTTTGCAATTCTCTTTTCAAAAACTAGTCGATGCATAAGATTTTCTTGTTTTCGCTAAAACTCTAAAATCTTAAGTTTAAAAAAATGCCTTTTTCTTTCGTTATTCAATCAGAAATTTCAAAATGTATTTCACATTAAAAACTACAGATAATGTTTACATTACACAAATTTTAAAATATTTCTATGGTATTAAATGTATTCAAAGCGACTTAAATTATACTTTAAAGACACATTTTCAATAACAAAAGAAATTGTATACTATCAAATTTCTTCATAATTATAAAAATGAATATTAACAAATTGTACACAATGATAATACAGTGAAATTAAATTCAATGATATCAATAAATGAATGCATAAAATTTTAATAAACAATTTACATATTACGATCAATATTTCAGTGTTTCAAATATAAGTAATTATGCACTACTATAGCTATTCATGAAATTATTTAATGTACACTGCAATATTTTAAATCTATATTACATTTATGAATAATAGCATATGTATATTTAGCAATGAATTATGTTCACCATCATTATTTCACATATTATTGCCTACCTTGCATATGAATATAATATAAGATGCTACTTCAAATGATACCAACACTAATATACTACTATCAAATAAAATTCCATTATAACAAATAATTAAGAAATTTCCAAATGAACTTCAAACATTTGACGCATGCATTGTGCAGCTTAAATTATATATATATATATATATATATATATATATATATATATATATATATATATATAATGTCTTTAATACAAAGGAATTTGAAGTAGTACTTTAACTAAGATAGTATTTTGAATAAAGCATTAAAATATCGCAGAGCAATCTTAATTAAATAGAAAAATAATTTTGCCGAAATTTATTTCAAACATTTAAAGAAAAGAAACTAAAGAATCTAATTAGTTGAAATGAGTTAATGAAAGGCTTAAAGAAGGATAATGAGACCTCTTAATTTAGAAAGATTACTCGTATTTTGTTATTAACACCTTAAGCTATGTTGTTTCATATTGCCAAAATCTTCTGTGAGACATTCAGTTTAATAGATTATGAGGTATTTGTCGTTTAATAAACTGTCCCAAAACAATAACAAAAAAGAGAAAATAATAAACAAAGAACCTAACCGAAAAAATGGCTTACGTTGCAGTTTTGTTTATCGGTTTCCTTCATGTATATTTTCCTATTAACTCCACAATCACATCTCGCAAATTCAGTTACCCATCTGAAACTAAAAAGAACTTTTAGCAAACCTCAGTGGCCTCATTTACAGATTTTTATAGGTTGATAACTACTACATAAAAATAAATAATAAGTTTGAAAAGACTAGTGAACTGAGTATTTACACATATATTTTGTTTTGCTTTATTTAATATTAGAGTTGTTTTGAATATGGATGATAGCTAAATATAGAATATAATTTACTTAAATAAATGTTGGAAAATTTCTAAATTTGTTAATTATATTTTTCAAATTTTTAGAAAGGAAAATTTCATTTACTAGGTAACTTATACTTACTTTTAACACTACTTTTCTCAAACCACTTAAGCAAATTAATGTTTAATAGAGATTTAAATTAATTTCATTAAAGGTTAAGCACATATTACTGGAAATCTAAAAAAAGGAAAAACTTTTGATAAGGTGCTGAAAATTCCCAAAGAATCTCATTCATAATTTCTGTATTTTCAAAACTAATTTTCACCTAAAATTTTCAATTGCAGAATGATATTTTCCAAAGAACCTCGATCGCATAATTTTTGGCAATTTCCAAACTAATTTTCAACTCTGGCCACTATTCATATCAATTATTTTTAAATAAGTTCTTAGATCTAAAAATTTCATAATTTTTATGCATTATGGCTTATGTGAAATACAATTTAACATTAACCCTCTCTGACTTCTTATCCCGCAATTTTCACACGCATCTCAAATTGATTTTTTACATCTAAAATTGGTTTTCCTGATAATTTGTTTTTATAATTTAAATCAATATTTAAAAGTATTTGAAACAAAACAATGAGATGCATTTAAACTTCCAAACAGATGTAGATTCCACATATGCAATTAATCTATACGCAATTTTTTAAGTAATTTTGCTGAGAAATTGAGCAGTTAGAGGGTTAATAGAAAAATATTGCATTAGCAAAAGCATTTGCATTCGAACTAAAAAACTTGAATGTATATTTTTGTAATTTAGAATACTTTTTTTCACATAAAATGGCTCATGCTTCAGGATAATTTGTTTATTATTTATAAATGATAATACAATGCAAGCATACTGTGATGTGTCTACTGTTAAACTGAAATTATATAAGCTACAAGAATCAGAATGAAACATATACCATTGCTTAAAAACAATATGCTAAAAATCTAACTACAAAAACAATTAAACAAATAATTTTCGGTCAAGCAAATGAATGCAAACTAATGCTAGAACTACGAAGATACTTTAAAACTTCAAATGATATTTCACTGACAAAAAAAAATGCAAATTTAATAGAAAAAAAATGGTAATTTAAATGTATGTAGTGAGACTATTTCCCGATACACTCGTATGTTACAATAAATGTGTTTAGTGAAGTCTGAATTTTAAAATTCGGTTTCCTTTTCTGCAAATTACTTATAATTTTCTTATTGTCCTTTTTATTATTTCGACTCTTTCCGTTCTTTGGTCTTTAATTCTATATTTCTACTTGCATATAAGCATATAATTGCTTTTACGCGTTTTCAGTGATTCTCCGAACAATATTTTTATGAATACAATTTTTAATTTGCGTTCGCTTCGTGACTTTTGCTATATAATTTAAACCAAACCAAATAATCGTAAATCGTAAGTACAATTCAATAAAGAAATAATGAGGGGATTTACTGAGAAGTATCATACAACTGGGAAAAAAACTTTTTCTCTTAAATTAAAATGTTTTCTAGCGTTGTTTCTGAATCCGATACATTGCTAATTTTTCCTATTAAAAGCCCAGAAAACACTTTTGGTAAGCAAATTTGTAAGTGTCAGATAAAATAAATAACGTTTATAATTATTTTGAGTCTTCCAGGAAGGATAAAGCTAGGGGCTCTAAGAACAATAGTGAGACACTGATCACTAATAGGGAATTACCTCCCCCTTCCGAACTGGCAAAGAGAGAAGGAGATATCTGTGTCCACCCATGTTAAACCCGTTAATAATTGATTGTTTATTGACGCATCACACTTCGAACCAAACTGAGCGCTATTGGCAACGGAGCTCGTAATTTTGAGCCACAGTCAACCTTAATCGGCACAAGAGCTTGTGCAATGTATTGTATTTGAGATTTGACATGAAAGAGGGAATTCGATTGTTTTACTGATTATACAGTCGAAACCGGTTAACTCGCGGTTTTACCATTTATGAGATACAGATTAATCTTTTTTTTCAGATGGCGTTATGACTTCCTATTGACAGTAGCCATTAGTGCCTTTAATTTAATTCTATTTTATATATCGAGGCTAAACATGCTAGGTTCCAATTTGTTCCAATTTGCTATAGCAAACTTGCACTTATGATGAGAGAAATTAGAAACCTGTGAAAGAAATAAATCAATTGGTGTTTGTGCTCCTAAAAACAAGTAAAAAAGTACATGAATAGAATAGAGTTTTTCACACACACGCACACAAAACTTGAAATCTTAAAACCAATTGCAAACAGTAATTTTCGTCACATAAGAGAAGATAAAAATCCAACTTAGACGAAATAAAAAAAATGTTGTCTTTCAAATACATCCTTTGGAAGTTTGGGACTTAGAGCATGTAGAAGTTTTTTTTAGGAGGGGGGGGAGCAAGGGATATGAATGTTTGATTGGGTATTAATCACCACCTCTTATTATTTGAAATGTTCCAGATTGCATTTAAGATTATTCTCAAGATCTTGTGATCAGTGATATTTCCTAAAAGTTCAACCATTTCTATGGGCCAAATTTTAAGATTAAATATTTTTTCTTGTGGAAATGATTTCCGAAATAGTTAAAAATAATGTCAAAAGAATGGATTCGACAGTATTAACTTCACACTTCAAAAGCTATTGACAATGGATCTAGTAGTTTTGAGCTACGGTCAAATAATACTTGCAATAAATATTTGTATCATATTTTTGAATAAAAAAGTACAGCTATTAGGAGAAAATTCGACTGACTGGTGATATTAGCATCACACTTAAAATCAACACTGTGGCTGTTAGAGACGGGCCTCGTAATTTTAAGCTGCCTTCAAGTGACGAGGATGACGCCTCAAATAGCACTCCACACTCCAAACTTCCAAATCATCCCAACGTCGGGATTTTGAGCTCAGACAGATTTAACGACCATCAGCCCCTCTACACGGTGGGTCTCTTGTGACATAAAGGAGGGAATTCTAATGTAGTACTTTGTTTATGGTATGCAGCATTCTAGACCTGCTTATAAACTGATTCTCAGTATTTCTGGATGAATTGTGCTGAATGTGTTTAGTTAAATCTAATATATTTTATTATTGATTACTATTAACTGTTACTGTTATAAAAAAAAACATTAAAAAAGTAACAAAAAATTTCGAATTATTGATGTATGTAGAGTTATTTTTATGAGTGGTGCTACACAACTTAGAATCACGATATTTAGTATTGCACATGCTCTCGAATTTTTTTAATCTGTTATTCGAACAAATAGCTCAGTTAGTAAATTTTCATGAATTATATGTAGACTATTAACATCTCAAAAAAAATTACTGCTATAGTTAAATTTTATAACTCGTTTTTTTAATAAAATAATAATTTTAAACATTTTTCATGAAATACATACATTCAACGTCTAATTACAAAAATAGGGTTAAATAATATTAAAAAGTTCTATGCAAAGTTTTGCAAAGAATAGATTTGCCACCCAAGGTGCCCTTTTTTATAATTATTATATAATTACAAATTAAAGGAAACGAAAAGGTATTAAATTGTATAAATTTAGGTTAAATGTAATTAAAATTAGCAAACAATAAATTATTAAACTGAATATATTTAATCTAAATGGAATTAAAATTGAATCAAACGATAAAAATTAAAAAGTAATCTGGTTCGCCAAAATTCCCGACTTAAAACAATAGCCCTTTGGATGGCTAATACAAAAAAGAATTAATTTTAAATCCACATTCATCTGCATAAGAAATACAAATAAAAATCAAATGTCAAAGAAATGATATCGAATGATATTAATTAGTACTTATTTTATACTTTCTTTTTTTCCCTCTCAGTTCACCTAAAAGTTTCTAAAATGTTAAAATAGGGATAAGATGCTTTCTTTGTATAAATAAAAGTTTGTAATAAAAAGTTCCATCTTTCAAGTCCTTTTTATTCTTTAGAAGACATATGCAAGATTATTTTTAACTCAATAAATTTGATCCCATCAAATTACGTGAATCTTTTTAAAGAATGCAGTGACTGTGCACTTCCTTCTCTCTGATTCATTTTATCAATTTCATTCTGAAGTAGAAATGCTCCCACGATCAAACGTTCAGAATAAAACATTGCAACAGCATGACAGGGATTGAATTACAAACCATTCCCAACAGACATCGGAATCAATTCATTTCATTTATGTTCAAAGATCTGCCGAAATCATATCAGGTTTATATTTCGTATTATTTCTTATTTCCGAAAAGTATTGTTAGAGAATATTAAGAATTGCATCAATGAATTCTATATGTTAGATTTTTTTTGCCTTTTTGCTTTTTTTTTTTTAATTTTCTTAAAAAGGAGAATAAAGTTTTTCAAATTATAAACAACACAAACAATAAGTATTTAAAAATATGCTTGTCAATAACAAAATAAGCTACCAATGGAAACAAAAATCATAAAAAATAAATGAATGGCTTAAAATAAAGTTTAAGTGTATAATTCAAAAACAATAGACTAAATGGAATAAAATTATAAATTGTTTCTTTAATGATGGTTATCGACAACATACTGGCATAAATAATTCTCTTATTAAGACACGACTTAAATTTCCGGAATGAAATACAAGAAACGGAGCGTTTTATTTATAAACTTAAAGATGTGGAAAAGAACGATTAACGTGTTCTAACTGTAGTATCTCTTACGTGGAATTTCATATTTTAATAAATTGTTCTTTTCGTCTTATTTCATTATTTATAGTTATCTTTACAGAATATGTTTCCTTTTTTCATTTTTCTAAAAATATAAATATTATATTAATATTTACACTTTTTTCTAGCACAATTCAAGGTAACCCAAGAAGTGCAAATGCAAATATCTGAAAAGTTTCCATATATTATTGTGTGTCTCAAAAGAAGGACTTCTAATTCTCACGAAAATTCTTTTCCAACTTAAAACTACTTCACCTTCTGATAAAATGTTTACCCTAATATCCACTGTGAGAGATGAAGAAAACAGTCAAAAATCCATAATAATTCCACAACCTGAAAAGATTTACCCGTATTGAAGGCAAGTAAATGATACAGGAAGCTTAAAATTAATGAAAGACGAAAATAGGTCCCCACATAGAAGTAGTATTTTACATTCAAAAACCCTATCTAAGGCCACAGTATAATTGAATCAATCCAAATTAAATATACTACAGAAATAACTAGCCTTATGATGTTTTAGCAACAGTGGTTACTCTCATTAATGTATTACAGAATATTAATCATCATCTACTTCAAGCCTCCTCAAATGCAATATGCTGAAACTTTATTTATCTCACATTTCCTAATCTAAAATTACCATAAATGTAAAAGTATTTATTTATAATCCTTCAAATTCTCCGATAAAATTTACTTCAGAACTTGAAGAGAAATCGAACAAATCTCATTCTATGATTGTTTGCGGCAATATCAATAAAAGACGAAACTACCAGCGGAATGACTTTATCAAATTGCCACCGTGTCTTAAAATTGCAGCGCCACCAACATAAACAACAATTTAGTACAATTCAATCACTACTTTGAATCTTTCAAGTCTAACCGTAAAAGTTGCCTGCTCGCACTGGTAGTCTTGAAGTCTTAGTTACAGAGTTCTCATTTGACCATAATCCAATTAAGTTACAATTCAGTATTACTTACAGATGATCACACTATTCCAGTAATGGGGAAATTCAAAATAAACTGCATAATCAATCACCCCCCTCCTACTTTCCTTGATTACTAAGATATTCAGCACCTATTTTTAGAATTAACCCATTAAATCAAAAACGTCCACAAGCCTGTCTCTAAAGGAATTTTCATCAGTAATTAAATCAGCGTTCTAAGACATATTAAAAATTTAATTCGAATTAAACGGGGTTTTGTTCAAACAGCCGGAAAGCTGAAGTTACGGAATAAAATGAAAGGGGAATCCCTCATTCCGAAAAATAAGCAGTGGTAGGAGTTTCGCTTCAAGCGCACAGGACTATTCTTTGTGGCGAGTCACAAAAAAAATTAAAAACCATAAGAAAAACTTTAAAATTCTTACCGTTAATAACATCCATCATTAATTTTATTCTTAAAAGGAAGCTTTCAAGATCATTTTATAACAAATTCTGAGAATCAGTAAACCTTTGAATCACTTTTCAAAACTATTAAAGAAATAACTTCTCGCGAACAACTTCCTTAAGCACGCAAAGTTACTTATCTGATGTTCAGAACTTCGCCAAAATGTTGAAAATTCAAAATAACAGTGGATATTGATAGAATTACAGTGAAATTATAAAAAAGTTTTCTCTCTCTATCAAAGTAATCATTAATGCAATCTATGCCATCAATGCCACTCTCGATGTTTCAGTTTATACACGTGAAAAAGTGTCTGCATCTTGCAGATTGGCAGTTAAGGAACAGTACACTAAACCTCATTAACTATGTATCAGTTTCTCGGCCACCGTATCTAAATGAAAATAGCTTACAAAATATGAATGGACAATGAATAGCCCTTCTTTATCAACAAAAGAATTAAAGAATTCTTTTAAAAAAATTATACTATCCTCCCGTCAATTTTTATTCAAGCGCAGTCCTTTCTATATTCATCACCTCCTACAGCTTATTGAATTTATAGATGATTATTTAATCCATCGACAACCAACAAATGTAATTTTTCTAGATATGAAAACTGCTTTTGTTAAAATACAGATTCCGGGTACATACTGACTGGTCCCATAAACTCCTATTTTTTTTATCTACGTGTAAACCTTTGATGTATCAATTTTGCTAGTAAATTCAGAGTAAAAAAGTTGATAACCCTCAATGGTTTTCATAAGACCCAGACTTTTTAACACAAATGACAATAATATTCCGCAACATCTCAGAACTTTCCTCAGAATCCTTGTTGTTGATAATTGCTATCAAGGTAAAATCTATTAGCTTCAGAACGATTGGGAAATTACTAAATTACTCCCTTTTGTCTGGGAAAATGATACAGAAATAAATCAAAATTAAAGATTCGAAAGACTCTTGTAAATTCTTTATAGAATAAATATCATAACTAATTTACAAATATTTTGGACTCTCATATCCCTTGTAAAAAGGTCATTCATATTCCTTGGAAGGGTATTGAACTTTAAACATTTTTAAATGCATAATTTGAATTCATCTAGGACAAATTTCGAAAATGACTTTACAGTTTGGTACCACTTTTCTCGTACAAACAAAGTTTATACATAAAAAAAACTAAACAGCTTATTAACGAAGTCTATATTCAATATTTGATCACGAATATTTTAAACTCGGTAAAAACTTTCATTAATATGGAACTCGTAAACTTTCAAATATATGATGCAACAATAAAAAACGTACCAAAAGACCAAGATTACTTTTACTTAAACCACGAACTTTCCTTACACTACAGGTATTTATTCCATTAAATAATTATTTCTTCCGCAGGCAACAAATATCTTTCTACCCAAAAAGTAGTTCTAAATCACAGACAAAATTTTGAAAAAAATCCAGCACAATTTTTTTAAAAAAAATTCCTTACTTTTTCTCAAATTTTCTATTAAAGTTCAGACATACAAATGTTCGTTCACTCAGAGCTCAATCCACAATTTTCAGGGATGGAAGTTCAGAGGTTAGAGCCTAATTACTCAGTAATCGCAACGAACAGTTAACTTGTCTTAACATTTTTTCAAATTATCGTGTCAACATTTCTTCGAATACTGTGCTTTAAGAATAAATGAAGTGTTTTCCATTATTATTTTTTAATGTTCTCGAATAATTTTGCAATTTGTTTCATAACTAATTAATTTATATATCCAAGGGATTAAAATAAATCTCTACTGAAATTTAAATGATAACTGTTTTAAAATAAATAAATAGTTCAATAACTTAATCTTAATAATGTCACAAAACAGTTTCATTTAAAGTATATTTTTATTGACCCCTCTCTATGCTAAGTATGAAATGTAACAAAAATAAAATGAAAAGTAAATGTATTACAATAAAATTTTTCCTCTTTCACATATTACAAACTGTAATACATTTTTATTGAAACAACTCCACTATTTTAAATTTTGTTATCATAGTTCTTTTACTGTTTATATATATTCGAGACATAGATTAATTAATAATTACTGTACATATCTACATGTACAATAACATTCTCAAACATATTCTTAAAAAATGATTTTATTTATTAAGATTCTGTTAGATCAAATTTTACAGTGACATTTTCTTTTTTTAATAAATACCATGATTGTTTATCTTTGAAGTATTATGAAAATCTATTTATGTTATTATTATTTATTTATTTATAATTTCTTAAATCCATAAATACCTATTTAATGTTCAAATGATGCTTTGTATAGGGCTTATTTTGACGTTTATAAGTAGACTAAGATTTAAAATTTTGATTTACGTTTCTCATTATATTAAATTGCACATTTTTAAGTACGAACGTGTGAGATTAAAAATGACTAATATGACTTTTTAGTTTAAACCGGGTAATCATTCTTTTCATATATCGTATATTACCAGCATTGTTTAATTGTGAAGAGGATTTAATGCTATGCACAAAATGTACTGGATAATTCAAATTTATAAGAACGAAGATACTATCGAGATGATAATCAGTAAAACTGAAAGCAGACACACGTAATAAAAGTACACATATCCTTAGGAAGATAAAGATTGAGGATGCTGCAAAACTATGAGTTTTATCTATTCAATGAATATATATTTTTATAAATTGAGAATTTCTCTGGGAAAAAACAAGAAGTGAGGATGTGCAGTATTACATCGTTCATATAAGGTAACATGTTTTAATAATAACTTTACCAAAATAAACTAAGAAATAAAATTTTTGAAAAGTAATCTTGCTAATTAAAATTAGTTCGTTTCAAATTAAGCTAAATGACATTAGGTAAGCATGATTTATGAAAATGTTGAAAGTTTTCGTAATTGAATAGATAGAGCAGAGTCAGCCTCGTAAATTTAATTGGAATCACTCACTTACAAATAGTGCTGACACTTTAACTAATCAAATAATGATATGATGTAGTAAAAATAGAGCTAACTGGATAAGTGATGATAAGAAATAGGTATGAGATATAGATTTATATAAGATAAAATCCAATAATCAAAATTATACAAGTCTAATTTGATTGTTCCTAATAATTTTATGGTAAGACTAATGTGAATATATTTATAATATTAAAAAAATGCTGAAATACTTTTTTTCCATCTTAACTCTTCTTTTTCGCTTATGTATAAATACAATCGTGTATCAATTACATATACATACGGTATCTATAACATCCTTAAATGGATACATAAAAGTTGCATAAATTTAATTTGAGGATTCATTCCTTCCTGCAGTGGCAGGCTTCACATTTATTAACCTTTTAAAAATAGATTAAAAGATACCACTAGTGTGGATAAACAACAGATTGAAAATTTATACAAAGTCTTATATCTTCAGTTGTGCATTTTATATAAAACTCTCAAAGAGCAGATATTCCATTCCTGACCACCTATCCAATATCAGTATATTTATCCATCTATTTCTGCATTAGATAGACAAAGCATTTTGCTCGTATAGAGTACAGTCAATAAATAAAGAGATAGATGATATTTCACAAAATTTATTTTGTGTACTACAAAAGTATTGTTCAGAATTGTTTAATCCCAGAATGTCATGCTGATACCATTTCTTTAACTGCTTTTTGAACCAATTATGTACGCTCTCTGTAAATTCATTTTACATTTGCAGCCGTTGTCTCTGAGGTGCTTTTTTGTGCTCACCTTGAGGGATACTCTTGCGGACACATCTGGACTAAAAGGGGCAAAAGATCAAGACTTTCCTTGATAAACTTCTGAAAAAGTTCATTTGTGGCTCTGTCTGTATGCGGCGTAGTGATGTTGTGCAATAAGATAACATCAAGAAAAAGTTTATTGGAATCTCTCAATATAATTGCCACATTTTGCATTGGTCTCTATTTTTCTAAATACCAAAATATTTGCGCAATGCCCTCTTGGCGCCTCAGTATTATATTGTGTACATAATAGTATATTATTTTGATTATAATTAATATTCAAATAGGGTTCATAATGAGTAAAATGAAATGATATTTCCCCAATCATGTAAAAAAGAAAGTTGCATATGTGGGTGTTATTTATCCCATTCAAAGGCATTCTATTAGAAAGTGTAGGTTATTAAGACAGAACTTTTTAAGATATTCTTGGAGCTTATAGAACGATGTTTATTGTGTTTTTTAATGAAAATTCAATAATTAGTTCTTTTTGAAAAATCTTTAAATTATAATATAAATATAAGGTAGTAAAAAAGATCATGCAATTTGAATTTTAAACTAAATAATAGTAAATTACAAATTCAATCCAATGTTTCAAAAGATTCGTACTTATTACTGAAGACCTCATCCCCGAGATAAAACAAAAGCTAGAAAAAACTGCAAATTTTATGTCCTTAATGAGATTAAACTTATTTTTACCATATAATTAAAAATAAGCATCTTTTAAGTTAGACCTGCATAGTTTCTGATTTTATTAAAGCTGTAAGAATAACATAGTTCTATGTACAATCGATACTTTCTCTTTTCTTTTTCTTTTTTTCCTCAAGTTTCCACATGTCTCATATTCTCACGGGTTGCAGAAACCGAGCATTAAATTAATTACTGAAATTTCTTCATATTTTCCGATAAAAGTTTGTTAATTAAAGAAGTAAATATTAATTATTTCTAGAGTTTCGAGATACCACGCTCTATTCTGAATTGAATAAAAAATAATGTACACTTTTCCCCGGCACTTAATCAAAAATATATCCAATCTAATGCATATTTCAGTTCTCTGTTCACTTGTAACTTCAGCTTCTCACTTGAGAAGTTGAAGAGAAGCGAAGGTGCATTATTTCTTAATACTTTTTTTTTCTTTTACTAGAAACATATTTCGTAATTAACTAATTTCCTTTTTACTATATGTTTAAATATATTTTCTTAAAATCCTTGCTTATCTTGTTACCTTTTGAATTATCTTAAAATGTGATAACGTTTATAACAAAAATGTTATGCAAAATACATTTTCAGTTTATTTTCTTTCGGATATACATTATATTAATTTTAAGCAGTATTGATTTACTTATTATAATAGACTTCCTTCTCACTCAGAATTGTTTGACGGTGTGTGTGTGTGTGTGTGTGTGTGTGTGTGTGTGTGTGTGTGTGTGTGTGTGTGTGTACATTGTTTGAAATAAACTTATTAAACTTCAAATAATTTGTGAGATTAATGAAACATTTATTATCTCAGCCGGGAGAAACTTATGCCTTGAATACAATCATGCAATGACAGATGAAATATTGACATTACTGAAATTAGATTACTAGTGAGTTTGACAGTTGAGAATCAGAAAAATGTTGTCTGTTAAAACAATTTAATGAAATATTTGAATTGAATAAATGAGACTAGATGGATGGAAACTTAAAGAATAAAAACTCCAAAACATTTAAGTATAACATAATCATTGCATCATTATTTTTTTTTCATTACACCTATCGAAAATTGAAACTATTTTCGTTGCTCTTTACTCTATGAAATATAAAGATTTCTAATATATATCCAGATCTCTTTTACTAATTTCAATTAAACTACATATTTACAAATTGCTTTTGTTTTATTCTTAACATTAACACATACTTCAATTAACTATACAAATATTCTTAGATCATCGTTGATTCTATTTCTCTTAGAATAAAAATAGTCCTTTTTCTAAAAGTAGCTTAAATATTTAAGTTTGATATTTTCATTCATAATTTAATTTAAAGTATCATGTATGGTAATACAAAACGAGGATTCATTTCAGATTATTTTGATAGCATTATATATTAGGATATAAAAATCGACATTAGTTAAAATATTAATTTGTAAAACATAAAAAAATATAATTATGAAACAAGTTGATATTTTCTTCAGAATATTAACAAATTTGCATTGTGCCAAAGAATATATGCATACATTAGTTTAAAAGAAAATTTTAGCATAAAGTAGTGAAAAGTAAAGTAAATGTGTTAAACCATATTCAGTTAAACTTTTATTTCATGACCTTTGTGAAGTCTATTTAAATAAATGCGATTATAAATTCCAACATATTGCAGAATTTTATGTTAAAGAAATGTCTTTTAGCATAATTTTTTTTTATAATAATTACTTAATTAAATTCAAAATTCCTTTCTCACATTTTATATGTAGTTTTAAAATTTTAAGCAAATCTCACATAAATGACATTATCACAGAAGTTGTGATTATAATTTTTTATAAATTATATTTTTTTTTCAAGACACAAAAATAAATAAGAACGCGAAAATCGGATCAAACGTTTTTTACATAGTTCTCAATTAACTCATAAATTATGACATTTTTAAAGATTTTAAATAGAAAAAAAATGATTTATCATTATTACTAATTTACTATTAATATTTATATATAGTAACCAATATCTAAGAGAACAAATAAAAACAATAACCTTTTCGCCCAATCCATTTAGAGCAGTATTTTTTTTATTTCAAATTAAGACGTCAGTAAGAAATTTTTTTATACGTTTTCGTACTTTTTTTCGTAAATGTTTTCCTCAAAATGATAAAACTAAAATAAATTAATTAAATAAGTGGTAATTTTTTGTATTAGCTTTTGTCTTTCAATTCTAAAACAGTTCATTCGTAAAAGTTATTTTGATTATTTCCTTTTCTCTCATTTTTAAAATCAGTTATCATAAACTGAAAATCTAATTTTCTCTATTAAAAAGTAGCTAACTTAAGATACTAATTTTTTACTCTCCGTAACTTCAAACTACTAATTTTCAAATTACTTCATGTAATAACATTTTAATGTTGCTTTTTAAAAAGTACATACGTTGATGTAAGCACAAATGTTTTGTTTCTAAGATTACAACAATTTTTGGTAACTTAAAAAATTCAATTGCAGAATAAAAACTGAGTAATAATTTCTCACAAAATATTCGGATTTAATGTTATTGATATTTTCAGGTCAAAATCAAGCGAATACTTAAAATTATAAGCATCAAATGTCCAAAATCAATTTTATTACGTTATTTAGTTATAAAAAGGTATTTATTATTATTTTATTACCAGAAACTAAGTATTAATAACTTACAAATATGTGGATTTCTTTTCACAAATATATATTGAGTTTTTATTGTTATGTACATCTAATATTATCAATTTTTTCTTATCAAAATTAGGCTATTTTTTAAAATAATAAACATTAAATGTCTTTTTTTATTATATTAATTAAAATTGCATACATATGTCATTGCATTCAATTTTTTCACAATAAAGTAGTCTTATTTTCAAAACAAAATACCTCCTATGTGATTTAATTAAATATAGATGCTGACATGAAAAATTAATCAATAAAACAGTTGCCTAATTTCAACAGCTGAAAATTAATTAATAAAAAAATATTCAAATTTGAACCGAGTTTGATCAATTGAAAAAATTTATAAAATGTTCATAACAAGATTCATTTTTCTTTATTACAACTAGCTCTATTAAAAGTAATATATTATAATATCCATTTTTAATTGTGTAGCTTTCTCCTTTTCTAATAATATCTACAGATGTTGACTCTGAAAATAACTTGTTATGTTTATTAATTATTTTCAAACAATTTTTGTGTGCCTTTCTTAGGATCGCGGTAATTCAATACCTTAGAGTGGAAATGTAACCAGTCATCTTCAAGGGGAACCATGGTTCAGTTCTGATTTTTTGAGGTATCCATCGTTCACAATAAGAAGACTTCTCCGTATATTTCCTTGCATAACCCTGGAATTTATGGAATTTTTGCTAAGCTAAATACGGGGATCAGTTTATGTACGGATCTACCTGTTCGTAAAAAGCGTAAATATTTTTCCTTAGTCGTGCAACAAGCGATAAATCGCCAAATATACTGCAGGCTTCCATCTGTTTCGCTTACATATAATAAGTTTATGAAGAAAACAATTCTAAATGAAATGAGATCGTTTTTTATGAAAATGAGTTGTTTTATTTGCCAAAGTCTTTACATTACTGGTTTGTTGAGTCATTGCCAGAACAAAAAAAATTGACGTTTGCGAAATACGCACGCGGCTAAAGGAAAAGAACTCACCTAAACGCTAGAAATACTAAAAATGTACCATATATAATACGCACATAAGAATAACAATGGAAGATAAATATTACTTTAATTTTCTAACTTTCATTTTGAGTGTTTTGAATGCAACTTTTATGCAAAAAGAATGAAGATGTCTAATGAATACTTTTAAAATTCGCCTCAGAATTCAGAGGATTCGAATCACTTATCAAATTCACTTTCACTCATCAGAATGTCTGGACGAGTATCATCATCCCTGCCAATGCTTTTCCATACTAAAATTTATGTCTTCTTCATACACAAAATCGCCCTCTGTGCCATCTATACACTTACTAAAGAAGCACATTTTAAAAGCTCTAAATACCTATTATTTTTCATTTTGACATAAATACAAGTTTACAATTTTAGGTAGATTATTTTTCGGAGTGGGGAAAGGGGATCATATTCTCGGCGATTGGCATATATTCGGAAACACATGGCATATACTTATGCCATGTATATTATGGGGGTTCGAAAAAAGGGAAGTCTACCATTCGTGCAGTGTAAGTTCGTCGCTTTTGATTTAAATTTAAAATTTCGTAGTTCGCTTCAATTGGCCTCCCGAAGCTAGTTATAGAATGTTGTTCATGTAAATAAAATCAAAATTCAACTTAAATTTAAGGTATGTTTGAAAGTGACTTTATAATAATGTGTAGAATACTGATTATAGAGAACTGGGGTCGGAAGTGTTTACTTCATTTTTTGTTCATCTCATGTTACTGGATAAGACTGGAATAGTTCTCACGTAGGTGTTTCAGGAATTAAAATTAAACGTAACATTGGAATAGTTTAATTTAATTTCTCTCTAGAACAATACAATGATTATTGGAGACTAACTTCGAGCAGTTTAAAGCTTCAGATGGATGAGGAGAACACCTTATCTCTAATATCTTTCATATCACGTCACGTTAGGATTAGAGGCCAGGAACGCAAAGTGTTCTATTATTAAATCAACAATCGAACTATTTATGAACTATCCCATCACCTGGTGGGAAATTCGCAATTTATACCCATTATGCTTCCTTCGACTTAGTTGAAGCTTCGACGAATTTAACCTTAATTTTTTACGAGAAATTTAAGATTTATGATAACAAGCGAAATCAAGAAAATATTAACGCAACCAGTATAACAAAGATAATAAGAATTTTTTCTATATAACCATATTCTACTTTTAAACCATTCTAATTAAAGGAGAGGGAAGGAGAAAGGAACTGCGAAGAAAAAAACTTTCCTGAACATCCTTTCCCAAATTACTGCCTCTTTTAATTCGAAAGATTCCAAATATATTAATTAAGTGGCAAAATCATTATTAAAGGAATTTTTTTCTCACAAATGATGTAAATTCATTGAAATATTTCTGTATAAACATTAACAAACAGTGTATTTTATTCAGTATTGAAAGCAAATAGTTTTATAATAAAGTTTTGCAAAATGAATTCATCGTAATCTATTATTAAAACACATAGTTAAAATAGCAGTTAATATTTAGACCTATACTCTTTCTTAATAAATGAAGTTTTATAAAGTTCTCTCATTTTATAATATTTAAGTCTCTCTCTCTCTCTCTCTCTCTCTCTCTCTCTCTCTATATATATATATATATATATATATATATATATATATATATATATATATATATATATATATATATATATATATATATACAATGATTAATGAATATAAACTGTGATTAATGAAATGTTCGAAACATAAAAATAAATAAATCGTGATCTTATTTTTTTTCCTAGCATTACTTTCCTTGTTTTTTAATGAAGCTTATCATTGCAATACAAGAGTATTTAAGAAATATTAGCAAATGAATTTCCCGTAACTATATAAAAGCACATATATTACTTCAAAATTTTAAGAAAATCAATTTTCAATTCAATCTACTTAACTAATTATCATAAATAATTCTTCTATTGAATCAAAGAAGCATCCTCTAATTCTCAACGGCAATATAATAAAAATGCAAAATTTGAAGCAAATTAAAATTTCATTTTATATTATGCATTTTATATATACCTTAAGTTAAATCTATTTTGTTGTTTCTTATTTATATTTTATGTACAAACCCTTATACTCTTTCTTTGGATACTAATGATCGAAAAATAATTTTTTTTTAAATACTGGACGATAAACTTTTAATTACTTTGGTTTTTAGAAAAAACATTTAATTGTTTTTTTTTGTAGTAAGAAATACTACAAGGGTAATTATTTATCTTAGAGATTGTAAGAGCAAATTAAATTCTACAGATATTAAATTATTTTCGGTTTCTTTGTACTAACTTTAAATAACACTAAATTACTAACATAAATATAGCAACAGTGAAAATAAGTCTTATTATAATTAGGGGAAATTATTATTTTTAATGCTAAACTAATTAAATTATCTTCCAATTAAAAGTTTTGCTGGTAAAGCAGTATTTTTTCGTGACGTTTATAAGACAATAATAGTATGCAATTTAATATTAAAGTTATTGTAATTGAATTAATTGCTAACTAAAAGTCTTTTATATTTATAAAGACTTATTACTAAAATGAACTAATAAAAAAAAAAAGGATTGAAGGGTAAGCAACTTCGAAGCTCAATATTACACTTTATGATGACATCATATGCAAAAATTCTGAAATATTCGTACTGAGAAGTTTTATTGTAAAATATTCAAGCAATTAAAAAGATTTCAATTGTTTTCAATTGATATCAATTAGAGTTTTTTTAATTTGTTAAAATTTATTAAAATACTTCAGTACAGTTCAATTATATTTCCCTTTGAATATTTTTATTCATTAAAGAATAAAACATGCCTATAGCACAATGCAATTGTAATTTGTAATGTGAGCAGCAGTAGGTGTGGAAGAAATGTATGACATAATGAGTCCCAAAATTATGAAGAAAACTTATCTGTTTTTAACTTATTAAGAAGATTAAAACATACTGATAATAATTATTAAAATTAGTTGCAAAAGTTGTTTAAGTACTATTTAACTAATTTTCTCATAAAAGTCAAAATTAAAACGCATAAAAACGCTTATTTGTTGTTTATCAGAGCAATAACTTTTTTTATTACACTTCCAAAATGTATTATCCCTACAATTATTTTCAACACAAAAAAGTTTATAGATATCAACAATTTTATAGTGCTTATTTTTAAATGCCACTTAAAAATGAAGCATCTAGCGTAAACTTTATGTAATTTTAATCTCTACCTTTTACTTTAGTATACAAGTATCTAAATAAAAAAAATTATTCTTTACTTTTAAGAAACTAATACAGAACATATTTTGCTTTCTTTTACAAGTAATATCGTTTTGTGAACTATTGATAGTAATTTGGATTTAATAATCTTTAGAATTTGTAGATATTTAAGTAATAATAAAATTTAAAAAATACTTTTGTAATTATTTATTTGTTGCCAGTAATTATTTTACTTCAAACTATAATCAAATGATAATATTCAAAATTTGTATATTTCTGCCAATATTTAACCTATTTTCTCAATTATTTAGTTTCTAACTAATTTTTACTTAAAGGAAATGAAAAGTATAAAAGTTTCTTTATAGCATGCTTCACATGTACATGTATTATAATCCTGTGCTCAAAGATCACTACAAAACACGGCGAGACGTTTTCATTTTATAAACAAAAAATAGGCTTACCTAATTTTCTACGAGATTTCTCTCTCAAGCTGCTGACTTCTTCTCTACAAAGTCACACAGAGAGATCTCTACTCTTAAAATTTCACATGCTTATCTATCTCTTCGAATTCATCCAGTCTCTAAAAAGAGAGATTCTCTTTGGATTATTTCTTCACCCCTGTGTTCCCGGAAGCAGCGATGAGAAACTGTCGTCTGCACTCTGGAGCACGTCGCGCTCCCTGGTGGGAATATCAGGAAGTAAGTCATTACACAATGACAGTGAACTTCCGATCGTTCGTTGTTGGGCTTTTATGAAGTCATTGTTTGCGTAACGGCTTTAGGACCAATCCTAAGGAGAAAAATTGGGGTTTATAAACGTTTGTGAGTGGAATTGGCGAAGTAAGCAGAATTTCATTGATTCTGGTAGAGCTTCTCATCTAATATGAAAAGTATACATCCTTTGTTATTTAACATGTCAATCAAGATTAAACTGAAAGCATATAGCAAAGGAAATTATTTTCATAATCATACGTTTTTGTGAAAGACAATTATTAGGTTACTCGAGATTAGATTGTGGAAAATCATAATTTAATGAAAATAGCGGTATAAATGAATTTTGTTTATATAGTCTAAATTAAAAGAAATTGAAAATTTCTGCGAATTATGGTTTAACATAAAAATATTATAAAGTTGCCATTTCATCTTAATTTACATCAAGTTTCATAACACACTAATGCCCTGACAAGCTATTATTTTTCTTTTACTTAGGGCCTTTCGAGATTCATTATTCGAAATATTTGTCACAATTTAAGAGACAAAATCGATAACTGGAACAAGTGTTTTATTCTCAGTTTCCGTATTACGTTCCATTTTAGAGCAAATTATAGTTAAAACAAAAAAGTTACTTTGTGTTCGAAATTTCTCGGAAGAATCTGAATTTGAATCAGCGCCGACCCATTACGAAATGATACATAGAAAATTATTATATTTGGATTAAAGTTATTAATGAAAAAAGAATAAACATGTTTGTCCCCAGAGCAAAAATAAAATCATTTTAAGACATGAACGAAGACAAAAAAAATAATAAACACCAATACATATTCAATGTCTAAAAAAGCTTAACATCACTAAAAGTTTTCAAAAAATTTATATATTATAACAAAATCAAATGCAAAAATATCTATTTTTTACAAACTATTTGGAAGTATAA
The DNA here is from genome assembly GCA_019974015.1 of Nephila pilipes. Classification (NCBI taxonomy): domain Eukaryota; kingdom Metazoa; phylum Arthropoda; class Arachnida; order Araneae; family Nephilidae; genus Nephila; species Nephila pilipes. The sequence goes on from BMAW01066861.1 coordinate 912,069, forward strand.
CAAAATTTATATTCGTACACATGTCTGATATAATAGTTACCATCAAAAGTGACTTAGAAATGTCGTAAACTTAATATTTAGTTGAAATTCATTTAATGGTAAGATTAATTAATTTTTAAAAAATGAAAACCTTAAACTACTTATTCCTTTTAACAAAGATTTGGAATAAAAATTGAAGATGATAAATTCATTAAAAATGTTTAAAACGTTTAATGTTTGCTGTAAAGTATATACTATGTAAAAAAATAATATTAACATTTCATCCAATGTATCTGATAAGTATCAATTTGTTTTTTGAGGAATTGGAAAGTTAGTCCTACCTGTTTACATTTTTACAAAAATAAATTAGCTACTACATATTTTAGGTGATTGAACATAACATATTATGTATATTCGTTATAAAGTTCATATGAATAAAATTATCAGAAAACTCATTTCAATTTAAAGCATCAAAAATTACATAAGGATTTAATTTATTTCTGAAAAAAGATTCATTTATTATAACAAAATCAGACTAAATAATTGCTGAAAACATGTTCCAATATTCTGGTATGTATTACTTCTTCAGTGAATAAATAACTGAATATTATAAAATAATTTTAATGATTGTTTTCTGTAGACACAACCGAGACATTTAAATGCTTCAAATATTGCAATTTTTGATTTTGCTGTTAAAAATTACAAGGAAATTTGCTGATAACATAGATGTATTATTTAATATTTTTGATACACAGTTTACAAAACTGATCTTTAAAATTTTAGATAAGCGATTCATTCCATCGAGAAAATTATCTTCATTTACGATTTTCTCAAAAGGTATTTTTTAAGGATTCGGATGCACTTTTCACTATAACCTACTTTACATATTTGGCTAATATCTTTCATATTGTAAAATATTATTATTTCCCATATTGTAAACACTATAGTTTCGTAATGATACGTCATTCTCATCGATCATCGAGCCGCTGTAGTTAATTTTGAATATGGTCTCCATTATTCTCTTTGAATTCACAAATAAAGTATCCGCAGAGAATCATTTTACATAAAATCCCTAGAAATGTCTCAGTTCATTCGATAGGAAAGAATGCTTTATCTTTCTTTCTGGTGATCCTTCAGCCCTCTTGGTTACTCATATAAATAAGGTTTCTCGCCAAAAATGGCACACACTTCTCACAGAGAGCTTCCTCTCTCTCCTTAAGCGGATCATTTGGTCTTTCCTGTCTATAAATTGTTAGTTAAAAAATAATATATCAATCAGAGAGAAAAAAACTCCGTATCAGTAATAAACCCTTACAAATTTTATGTATAGCACAGTAAAAAATAAAAGAGAACTTTAATCATGAAATTTCAATTTTAAATTTTTTTATTTATTTCAAATTTTTAAATTATAATTATTTTCAGAATATAAAAGTTATGTTTCTAATTACCGTACAAATTTTCAAAGCTATATAAATATATGCATGTGCGTGCGTGCGTGCGTGTATGTGTATGTATGTGCATGTGTGTGTGTAGTGGAATTCATGCAAGGTGCACCTACAAACACGTACGAGCCTAAATAATGTAAATAAATGTTATTTTCTTTGCTTAAAGAGATAAATGATAATACAGATATCTCAATGTCAAAATGTGACTTCCATTGATTTATATTCAAATAAGAGGGGATTATTTAAGCTTGGAATAAAATAAGCTAATTTTTCTTAGTCGAAAAAGAAGCTTTTGAATGAGAAATAAAAGCAGTTTCCTTAAAAATTATTTTAAAAATATAACTAATACATAACGATGATTAAAAGTTCTCTGAAATGTTTCGGACATACAGTTGTTTGTGATTTTTTTTTCTTCTTTTCATTTAAGAATATCATGCAATGCATGTCATATACGTTACCACTCTGTTCTCTAAGTACAATTAAGAAATCATTTTAATAATGCTTCTTCTCGTTAGCAGGAACCAAATTTGATTCATAATGCATTTATTAATGCTATTTAAATGAGGAACATTCAATTTTGATTAAGAGGCATTTTAAGAAGACTATTTTCCCAATCTTCAAAATGAATCTTCAAAATTTGTACCTTGCAATTTAGAAAATTCAAAACATTAGTTTTACACGTAAATTTCCTGAATTAACTCAGTGAAACTTCACTAAATTATTTATCTTTTAATAATTCGCTTAAGCTAGTATAGTTGATGAGGTTATAAAGATAAATGCATTTCCTCTCCGGCTCGGATTATTTGGGAAGCTAATCTTCTCTTCTCTACATGTTTTCCCGAACTCGGAGACCGAAACTACCTTGGTAATTGTACTAACTCATATTTTATTTACGGGAACTGAAAAGGTTACGGTTAAATTGCTGCAATCCCTCACTTGTTGAGTTTCTCAATGTCTTCTCTTTTGGACGACAGTCAAACGAATTTATCGCCAGAAATGAAATGGAACGGACTCCTTAAAATCTGAATCATTTATAACGATCTCGAAATATTTTGAATATATTTAGTGGACACGAAAATATATATTAGGATTAATATTTCACGTCTTCAAATCTGCCGAACCTCTCCGGAATGCTATTATTCGTTATGAGTATTTGACTGTAAACAACAGGCTTTAGTGAAATATTTCGTTAACAGTTTGTAATACAGCATCAAACAACACGCAATTCTCTGCGACCGAATGGTATGTATAATTGGTATTTGGTTCTTGTAAAGCATTCTGCTGGAGCTGGAATATACGAATAAAGGTAATGTTTTTTTGGCATGTAAGAGCAGAAGAATTAGAATTTAAGATAAACGCAACAATTAACTATATCCCATGTGAATTGATATACGTTAATTATTAAATTAAAACTTAAAAAATTCACCTCCATCCTCTCTTCTTTAAAATGCGCAGGTCAACCATTACTTTAATATATCCAACAAAATAAGTGTCTGGAGTATATATTTTATACTTTTAATATTACACTGAATACTTATTATGGTAATTGGAGTGCTTTATTTTTCTACTAACACTTCAAAGCGTGTTATAAGTTGAATTAAACAGCAAATTGCTTTTCAGCTTTTTATAATTCGAAAAATATATAATGGTTAAATATAATTGGAAAATATATGTATTAAGACACTATTTAACATAAACTAATGCAGAGTAATTTTGCTGTTTAACATTTCCTCCTTTATATATTATTTTTTGAGGTATGAGCAAAAAGTAAGAAATCTCAATTTCTTAAAAATCGAGAAAGTAAAGTAATTTTGAAAAAACTTACGAAATCGTGCATCAAATACTATCGTTCCATGTTGTTGACTTATTTCTCAATACACTTTGAGTTCCAAGGAACCAACTTTCTAGTCAAAAACATTTCCCACCATTGTTGAGGTCATTGTTTTACGATACTCGATGGTTGAAAACCTTTTTTCTCTCATAAACGACTTCACAGATGTAAAGAGATGAAATGCCAAAGATTCCAGAACAGGACAGAGAAAGGGATGGTTAATAATGTTCTTATCGAATAAGTTCAAGAGTTGGGGACGTGCATATTGTCATGTCACATACTTCCTTCGTTAAGATTCCCTTTCTTCTTGTTCTGTATCATCCTCCATAATTTTTAGGATCTTTTAGTATTTCGATGTTAGATATTTTTCAATCCCATGGAGGGGGAGGTAATTGACCTTGAAGTGCAGCGGTGCTTCGAGCCCTCCACCACAGGGTCCGAAGAAAAGTTGACAAGGTGCTTTTTACTTTTTTTTTACAAGGTGTCTTTATCAATTAGACCAAATATTCAGACAAGTTATTAAGGCGTTTTAACTTCTCATGTTGTTATTGAAGAGAGACGCCGTAGTACCACTCGACATTAATTGCTTTCCTATTGGGGCAACATTCAGTGAAAGTAATCTCTACACGATCCCAATTGAGGCTGGAGATGATTTTTCAGGCAGAAACAACGGTTTTTAATTTTTAACAGAGGAAAACAAACCATAGGAAATATATTTGGCTATATGTTGAACAAAAGAAGTATAAATAAGTGTAAGCAAAGTTTTTTGATAAAGAATTCTTCAATTTGCATCGCATTAGAAGAATGGAGAACGTTCATATAAATTTTAAGTAAAAAAAAAAAACCTTAAACTGGCCATACAATCCAGAATTTTTCACATATATATAATGCATTTGCAACAACTAAGTTAGAAGTTCATTAAGCGTTTTTCAAGTTAAATAGATATACATAAAAAAATATGTGGTATCACAGAGAAACGAGGTTATATACTTATGTTAACATTTATTATAGTTTTAAATATAGGAATATTTCTTACCATAAAACATATTTTGTGTTAACTTATGATATTTGTTTTCAATTATGATCTTGAAAATAATGCAACACAAAACCACTAAATGATGATATATAAAAACATCGAAAATACGGTGTACTTTCATGAAAAATTTTATGTAAATACAATTAAGGCCCTGTGTTTAATTCAGCTTTGCCTGAAATGAAATTGAGATAAAACTGTCTAAAAATACTATTAGATCTTCAAAGAGGGAACATGATGCAAAAATATTTTTAATGAATGCTTTATTTAAAATAGCACACTGTATTATCTCCTTACACGCTTTTCTTCTTTTTTTATAGACAACGATTCAAATGCATTATTTTCTATGTATTTCTAGTTAAATAATACAAATAAAATTTTGTGTATAAATAATAAACATAATTTACTTAATTACTTACACTTACATGAAACTTATTTTACATAACAACCCACACAAAGTTAAAATGTTTTTCAAAAAGCTGGCTACAAACTCTGGCAACGTTGTTAGCGGTGCCACGAGAAACATATTTCAAGAAAGAAATAAGTTGTGCAATATTTAAATATTCTGAAATAGCGTCAGTTTGGCGATATTTTCTATTTCCGGTAAACGACATTCGTCTTCAAAAACCCTGAAGATGTGTATTCTTCAAATATCCGAAAACGCCCCATCTCAAATGTTAGAATTCAAGAACGTCGCATCGTTTCAGAAATGCACTGAGAGGGAATCTAATATCTGAGGAAATGTCAGCATTTTTAAGGAACAGTTACTGATAGGAATGTGGCATACAATTCTTTATTCGTATTGCATAAGTTAAATAGTATTCCAATACTATTAACTTTTGTCCAGATATAAATATTTCTAATAATAAAAATCCTAAATTTCCCGTCATAACTATATTTGGAAAGAGTGCCAGAAAGAAAAACCTAATTCAATTACTGTAAAGGACAGAATGTTGCTTTAAATAAATTATTTCTTATTTCTAAACAGATTTTAGCATTTCTTTTGCAACTTCAAGCATTTCTATCATTTAAATGCTCATATCTAAGCTATTTTTATAATATATTAAATTAAAATTGTTTAAAGTATCCATCTTCAAAACAGCAATTTCTTTTAAACTAAAGTTAAACTAATCAGGAAAGATATTTTTCTTAAATATTTAATTATTATTTTATGTCTCTCATGAATCCATTAAATATAGCAAGAATATTACAGAAATTTTTATCAAAATCATAATTTTTAATTATAAAAGATATTTTCAATGACACTAAAATGTAAAATGTCCCAAGTAACTTTTTTTTGAAGTTTATCTTTATAATTAAAAATGCAACTACGATTATTCCTAAATACATCAAATAACAGTAGTAATAATATTAACGTTAATTTTGATATATATTTTTCTACATTTTGGTTTCATTATAACTTCATTACATTTATTTTTTGTTTCCGGTATTTATTTATAATTACTCTTAGAGAAATAAATTATAAATACTTTTGATATTATAATTAAAACGAAACCACTTCTAACCCAAATGCTTATGAGTGGAAAACTTAGTAAAAAAATTATAAATCTTATCAGTTTTTCTTCTAAAAAATTTCAATAATTCGAAATTATTTATATTTGCACGTGAAAAGGAAATCTAAATAAACAGTTCTTTTTTCCTCTAAGAAAAAAGTAACAACTTCATAGTTAAAAAGTTAATGTCATGGAACTCTTTATTGGATATTTAGATGTAGACAGAAAACCTGTATTATCCCAGCTTCATTTCTGAGCCATCGTGATTCAATAAATAATCAACCAAGCATTTGCCGTTCAAGAAAAATTAACTGGAATTAATTTTGTCTGAAGAATAATCTGAAAATGAATTATTATTACGCATGTGGAGAGGCTACTAACTCGCTTTCTCATCAAAAAATTACAATTGAAAACTCTATTGGTCTTACAAACTGGGCCCTAGAATAAACATCTGTAAACTAGATTCGAGCTTTCAAATGTTCCCTTAATTTTCTTGAGCTTGAGCACAACATATTTTCACTAACATTCTATTGTTGTGACACGCTGAATCGCTCATCAGTCACAGCTCTCTAATTCTTCTACCTCGTTCATCCAACTCCTCTATCTGATACATCTTATTCCCTGCACTTCTTATTTAGAAATGCTAATTTACGTTAGTCACGGTTTATGCGCAAGACTAGGTTCTCAACAAATAAATTAACAAAATTGACCAAAAGGAATGTTGAAGAAGGAATCGCGGGAGAACCCATTTCAAAAATTTTAATTTTAATATGAATTCCTCGCTATTTCTTATTTTATAAGCATGCTTAAGCAGTTGGTATCAAAAGTTATTACTTCAGTAATTAAAAATATACGACACAGTTTTAAGGCAGATGGACATTTTTAAGGAATGACTAAAGGATATTTTAAAATAAATAATAACAAATTAAAATTAATTAATAAGCTTATTGCACACTTAATAATACAATCATTCTACTTTAAAAAGATTAAGTGGAAAAAATATTAAATGCCATTATTCTATTAGCTAAAATACAATTAAGAAAATCACAGGTGTTTTTGTTTTCCTCTTTTTCTAAAAGCTGTTCTGAAAAATTAAAATGAATATTTTTATTGGTATGTGTAAGAAGCTTGTATATCCTAAGGCATTAAAAAATCCTCTGGTGACATGTAAGTTCTTTTTTATATTAACCGTGTTTTTCTTTGTAATTTAAATCCCTGAATATTTTAAGTTAAGCCTGAATAAGAAATACCTAAAGCAGGATTCATAAAAAGCGTATTTTAACAGGTTATTTTCCTGCTTATTTTTTTATTAAAAAATACATCATCGATGTGTCTTCGAGACGCTTAAAATATAATGAAACGAAAGAAAGATACTTATATATTTTGATCACTAATTGCTTGGCAACAAAGGTAATTATAAATGAAAAAATAAAGTCTTCTTTATACATAATCCTATTAAAAAGTATTTCCATCAAATTCATAGAAATCTATTTTTAAAATATAAAAACCAAGAACAAATAAGCGAAAAACGAGGTTTTTTTTTTTAATGTGATTATCGTTTGAATAGAAGCTGTTTTTAATAATGATGTATTATTTCAACATATTGATTGGTAATAAATAATTCATTTTGTTTTACGTAGAGGGCCTTGTTAGTAAATTTGAAGCACTAGAACTTTTCTCGTTTTATTCATTTCACATTCAAAGAAAACAAGTAATACTGTGTAGCTGTATGTTTTATATAAAGAACTAACAAGCAAATGCAAATATATGACTCTTGTTAATCACAGAAGATTTGTTTTTTGATCATAAGTGTATAATTTTTAATTTTACAATATGGTTAGCTCTTAGAAGAAATCCAAGGCAGAATAAATCGAATTTAAAAATGACAAACAATTTATTTTACAAACTAAAAAAATTTTATAACCTGATGAATAATTTAGATACAACTATTGTTGAATAAGATGAATTGCTCAAACAGTTAAAAAACGTAAGTTTCATTACTATAAAACCCCTCTCATGCTTATTTTTAATAAATACAGTGTATTTTACACACACACAGTAAACATTTTAAAAAACTATTGTTAAAAACAAAAACATCATGTTATTGTTACAAATTTGTTGAATTTATTTCCAATGTTTTCAGATTTATATTTTATTTAAAAACAGAGCCCACATAAATTGTCTGGACATTTTCATTACATGTATTTCATAAAAATATAATATGAATTTATACAAATTGAAAGCAGTGGCATAAAAGATTTAGAGGTAAATGTGTTATTTAAAATAAACTGTGAATTTTTTTAAAAGAATGGAGAAAGTTTTGAATAGTTAGTTTGAATACCAAGCATATCACTGCGATCTCAGTATGCATAAAATATAAAAAAAAAAACAGTATGCATCTTGTGATGCATAAAATGAAGAGTTTGCTTGTGTAAGTGTGCGTGAACGGCATTTCTCAAAAATGGGATGGTCCAGGAGCGCGAAATTCTGTAATCAGAATCTATGGGTGATGTTGATTTACAACTCGAAAAGAATTTTTCAAATTCTTTCTAATTTTTAAATTGCTATATTAAATCGACGTATAAGGGACACTTAGACTCTTCAGCGTATAGTTCTGATGCATATTATATCATATGACGTCACGATCTATTTTTGTTTCTGACTACATATATAATTCTTTGAGTTATAAAGAGCGTTATATATAATTATTTGTTTGTTTTTTGTGGCAAAATGAAAGGTTTTTTTAAGATTGTTATTTTTATACATTCTCCCGTTCTTTGTAGAAAACTAGAGATTTTTAGAGATTGTTATTTGTACACGTTTGTTTTATATGGTGGATTTATGATCATTTTTCGAATGAATCATTTAATAATGCTATTCTCTGAGCAGTTGGACTATGTTTACAACACAGTTAAACAACATTTTAACAAATGGCTCACGTTCTTACTACAGCATATCTGACAGTGATAAGCCTTTACCTTAAAACATCTCCATTATTCTAAAAATCCCAAAATTAAACATCCTCTAAATATTCTTTTGAAAATATGGTGGTACATTGCTCACATGCCTTTCCTACTCTATCTCGATCCTCGAAAGCATGCCCTGTTCGGTAGAGTGATTTGTATACTCGCGTGCTAACTTCCATCTCTGAATTCTGTTTCCAACCTCATGATTCATTCCTTTGCATACGTTTCTTCGCTAATTTTTCATTGCAAACTTCTCTTTAAATTAATTATTAACTATTACTTTACGATAATTTCTTTCGTGTCTTAAAAAATCTTTTTTGATTAACTTTGAACTCTGAAAAAAAAACTATTTTTTATTACTAAACTCATGTACTTGGTTTATACTATTTTTTAAATAATTCCTTCCTTGGAGGCAAATTTGTAGTGGACTGAAAACTGTATTAAAATTAAATTAAAGGTACTTTATGATTTAATCCTTTATGCTCCAACAGTACTTTAAAGTACTACTAGAATCATATTACTATTAAAAAATTTCTACGAATAATCATCTATTATTAATGGTACGCTTCAGTATTAATGCTAAATAGTTCCTTCTATCATCGACAAATAGTATTAATAATTCTGTGAATTTGAAAATCGTTGAGAAAGAATACTTTCTCACTATGTATCTCATTTTACCCACCATCTTCCCACAACATTTAGTCACCATCTCATTTTAGCCAATTCAATATCACATTTCACACAATATCTTGTTGTGTGAAATGTGATATAAAATTTCTGTGGTAACACCTTAATATTCATAGGTAAGTCGATTGTATACTTTTCCTTATTTTATAATCCCTAAGAAATATTGCTATTTGTAAATTAAAAAATGTAAGTATTTTCAAACCATTTTTGAAGTGGTTCTTTTAAATGCCATTGGAAGTCAATAGTAATTGTTGATGCATTTAGTATTAACTTATTTTTAAATGCTATCGGGTCTATGAAGCTATTATATATACTTTTTAATTTGAGAATTGAAAAATAATTGTTTTACCTGTGATATGATTTTTAAATAACTTTTAATCATTGATTTGTATTTATTTATTATACATATTTTTCTTTTCATTCATTATGTAAAATAGTCAGTGAGCATGTTCAGAGCTTGAATAAAATTATTGTATTTTGCAAAATATGCATTTACATTTTTTAGACATTTGAATATTGCCCATTTCATTCCAGAAATTGTTAGAAGGCACAACAACGGAGGAGGCAATGTTACTCTTCGAAAGTCTCTCTTCGGACTACATTGACACACCTAATATAGAATGTTCATCTGAGGAAGAAGTGTCGATCTCGATGATCTACCAATAGTTTTGTCATCTAGTTTCCAGAATGCTGAAAATGATGATGGCAGTTCAGATGAAGACCGGGAAGAGCAAAGTGTCCAAAGAGTAAGGAAAAAGAAAAATCCTACAAAGATCATTCCAATTTTTCCACAGAATTCAGGATTTATTGAATCATTTTTGATCGTTTGAGTACACCAACCAGGTGGTGCCACTGGCCTACCTTTGAGAAAAATTGAGAACGTTGTAAAGAGTGTGCAATAAAGATCTAAACAAAGTCAAACCCACTAAAATGTGAAGTATACAATGAACTTTTTCGCTTGAATGAAAAACAAAATGTTTTCGAGAGTTTCATCGAATATAGGTACATGTATCTTGTTATAGATGGTATTAAGAAAATTGAAGTGAAGTGTTGTACAATTACTTAATTTTCAAAGTTGTTAAATATTTTAAACTTCAGTACGTCAACGATATTAAAAAGTACCAGTTTATTTTATTATCTCTGATTAACAATATTTATTCAAAAAAAATTTATTATCATATATTGTGTAAATCTTCTAATCTGTTTTTATAATGTAATTAAAAAATGTTTAAAGGAGTTATTCCTTTTAATTCATAATTTGAGGCACAAGGGTTTCAGCCGGATTGTTGAGTTTTAAATTCTTCCTCGTGAAGAATTGGCTCTTTAATTAGTGTGAAATATTAATATTGAGTCAATTCACTTTCTAAGTTGCAGAGTGACTTTGACTTAACCATAGTAAGTCAAACGGAATATTATTTAACAACTTGGTTTCTTAAGCATTAATATAATTCCCGAAAAATTATGAGAATGAGATTTAATTTAAATATCTCCACAAATTATACAAATTCGGCCAGAAGCTAATCACATATCTAAAAATTTAGTATAAAATGAGCTAATGAGCTTATGAGAGTGCGGTTTGGATCCAAATGCTCATTTTGTTGAAAGGTTTTGCTTTGCAAATTAAGTTTCTAAATTTCGCCCACAGTTTGCGTTATATCGCAAAAACAACAAAACAAATTAAGCACATTAATTTTGAATAAGCAAAGCAATTTCACATCATTTAGGCTGATACACATCGTATATATGTTTAAACTCAACTAATATATTTCAATGTGTGCGCCCCGTGCGGCTTCAACTTCGAGTCGTCATTTCTGTGTGCTTGATATCGAATAAATTTTTTCAAATATTGCCAGAATGCAAATATTTTACTCTGAAAACTTTTTCAAAATGCAGCAGAATGCAAACTCTAAATTCTAAAAATACCCTCAAAACAGTTAGGGACCAAAACAACAATTAAGGAAAAATGTGACCAAGAACTTACGAAATCAAAAATTTAAAAAGGAAAACCTCTAAGATGTACAATTTTTTAACAGAATTTAAAAATGCAAAGGAACAGAATATAGCAAAGGCATCTATCAATCAATTTCATAACTAAATCTAAAAAAAAAAACATTTTAGGAAGGTATATATGTAATTATGAATCAATTAAATAGAAAATAAAAAAAATTGAAGTTAAATAAATAAATTCAAAAATAAAACATGATGAATGAAGATGATATAACAAAGAAAAAATTAGGAAAAATGGGCAAAACAAATTCAAATAAAATTTTTAATAAAATTATTAAACATTTCAAGAATTTTAATAACAAAATTCAATTAATCAGTTTCATTAATTTTTGTGTTTTAAGTTTCTCTTTAAAAAATTAATAGGAATATAGCTTTATCGCATGCAGAAAAGAAATTATTAAATTATTTTGAATACTGGAAGACATATTGACTAATTTGATATTTCGAAGTAAAGATATACATAAAAGTTTCTCAATATATTTAAGCTTAAATTCAATAAGAAAAAGAAAAATTATTAATATAGAAATTGCATTTATCTCTTGTTATAAATATTACTAACAATCATACTATTCTTAATTTTTAAACTAACAACTAAAAGTCTGTTTCAAAAAAATTTATATTAATTTAATCAAATTTAAATAAGAAGGATAAAAAGATAAATCTAATTTAACTTTTGGTTTTGGTTTAATTTGAAAAAATATTACAAGATCGTCAATATTTCTAAATAGCTTGGAATTATTATTTTATAAAAAATTTTATTCATAAAAATGCAAATAAATATTAGCAAAACTATTACTAGCAGGATCACCTTGAGGTATACCTTTGATTTGCTTATAATTCAAACCATTTATGACTTGATTAATGTGAAAGTTAATTTTTTCATAAGAAACAGAACTTTTTATTCTTATTACTTTAAAATCTTCTAAAATAACTAATTAAGCCTTGTATATCTATGGAATTAAGCAAATCTTCAGTCATAACTATAAATGTTGTAAATATTTTTACCTTTTATATATTCAAAAATTTCATAGCCGTTTTTAAGGATAACAGTCTTACCTAAGCAATCTACAGTATTTTGTAAAATGTTTTGCAACATTTTATCTGATTTAGTTACGTAAGTATTGTTTACATTAATTAAGTTCTAAATGCAATAGGTATTTTATAACATTTGGGAGTTAACAACATAGGAGGATATTTAACAAAGTTCATTATATAACCTTTTTTTGAATAAAGCTTTAATTCTATTAATTATTTCTCTATCGTTATTATTAATTTTAATAAAAACATTATTATTAATTAAATTGTTATTCAATTTAGTCTAAAGTTATTTACAAATAATAGCATAATTACCAACTAACTTATCAATATATATTAGGTAACGAATTCATCTTGTAATTTTTATAGAATATTTTAGATCTGAAATCTTAGTGCTATCTTTAAATTTAAAATTCAAATATTTTAAAACTTAAACTCTTTAAATACCACACTAGGTAAATTATATTTAATAGCCAACTCAGTTAAAAATTGTCAATACTTTCATTGATATAATTTTTTATTACAATTATTATTTTATAAATTTTTAATCTTAAACCAGTATCCTTATATATTCATATATTTCACATATTTTTTAATTTCATATATTTTTAGAATATTATTATAATCAATATCTTGAATACTTTCATCATTATTATAACTATTATTATTGTGCAGAAACAAATATTACTATATTCATTCCTAAAACTATATTTGCTGTTTCGGAAAATCCTAGTTTTATTTTTCTAAAGAGTTTATTAATCCATAGCTTCTACTCCTTTTTTAAAATTATATATAGCAAACCCATGACATGAATCGTAGTTGCAAGTAAATTCCTTCCTATCTTTCTCAAAAACTATGCTCATAATGCCAACTGCAATCCTTCAAAACAAAACAAAAATTTATTTAAGATATTCTTAAAACCTTACTTAAACAGAGTTACAACTATCAAAAAAATCTTATATATACATACATATATATGTGTGTGTGTGTATATATATATATATATATATATATATATACATATAATCCGAATATAGAACAATCCATGCAGATTATTTCAATTTGGATATGAAAATAATTGTTTTTAAGGAATTTAAAGAAGCTTTCAGTTAATATATCATCATCAATACCTATTTCTACAGAGGATTTTGAATGCTTCGGCATTTAAGAAATCACATTCAGTTATCATATTCATTTATATTGAAGACTTTAAAGATGCATATACAATGCATAATTTTTTACTAATTGTAAAGGGCACACATAAATATAATGGGTAGATTGTAGATCAGATAATCTGTTGATAGTGTTTTTAATAATTTAGTTGGATCTTTTTGTGGGTATACTTCTACTTATTATGTATATCTGGATCAAAACTTTAAAAGCTTTTTTCTCATATTTTAAAATGCTTAATTGAGTTGAATTGTTCTATATACGATTGTTTTTATGACAATACGATAATTTAATTACAATTAATAAAAAATGATTGATTAAAACTAGTTATTTAAAGAATTAAACTTTTCGCTAACTTTATCACCAAGCCACCAAATAGTCGTAAAAGTGAAGATGTGATTGTTTAAACTCTCTTTTGCTAACTCGTGACATATCTGTAAATCCATCTTTCCCTTTATAATAGAAGCGTTTCAGATAAGCATCATTTCATGCTCGCAACATTTCTCCCCATCTTCGAGAAATGCGAATATTTCTGAAAATGAATGTAACTGACAAGCAAATGTTACTTAAAATTTAAGGCATAAAAAAAATTATTTTACGTAAAGTGTTAAGTTTGAAAGAAAAACCAATGATTATAAAACTCGTTTTTTACCAGTGTTATTTAATTTTTATCTTATTTTTATTTTAAGCAAATTTTCAGAAAATCCTAAATTCAATTTTAGGTTACAATTATAATATATTTCTCTGACTTTTGTAAAGAAATTTGAAATTAAAAATAGTAAGAGAAGAGTAGGTAAACAATAGTATTTATAATCTATCTTTGAGATATTTGCATGCAGTAGGTAAGCTGAATTAAGTACTACTGAGAGGTATTTTTATTTATAAATCAATTAAAATGTACTGTAATATATTTAAATATCTGCAAATGTAATCATTTATTTTTAAAAACGAACTTTTTAAATATCTTCCCATTTCTGCTTTATAACGCATTTCTATTATATTAGTATAACAAAACAAAAAAAAATTTGAGAAATGCCACTGGATAATAAAAGTTTCAAAATGTCAGTTGTTTTTAGTTTCTTAAATTTTTAACCGGATTGTTTTTACATTTTATTCGGAAGATGCTTTTAATTCTCTAAATTGTTCTTCTTCTATAAGGTTTGAAGATTCTGCAACTTTTCGTCATTTTTTTCTATTTTTCTGAGAGAAAGAAATAAAACAACTGAAGAAAAAGCAGAGAAGGAAAAGCGCATTTTCTAAAACATAAAAAGAGCAGTTTTTAAATCTCAGAGGGTTTGACCAATTTTTCAGGCACTTTAGAAGCTTCATAAACTTTTGCTACAAAGAAATTAAACTTTCATCGCTTTTTAGATGAGATTCCTTTTTTTTTTATTTTGTCTTAGGAGACGCTATCGAAATAGGAGTAGCTCTTCATTAATGAAACAAAGGATATTTCATTAAAAATACATGCAGCTGCCTCAAAGGAAATAAAAAAATTGTAATGTTTCATCTTATTTCTTCATAACGTCGAGTTACCTCCATGGAATATCTATGCCAGGTCAAAATCAGATTCTTATTTAGAGAGTGAATTTGTTCTTTAGTATTGGAAACATATTGTAAGAAACACGTTTTTAAATACTTCTGTCATAGACATAAGAATTAAAATTATTAGTCATAAAGAACCAAATTCTAAAATAGATCGTTGTCTCTTTAAATAAAAATTTTAGAAAAAAAAATTCAATTGTAGTTCCTTACAGAGAAAAATTTAGACCAAACTTGGTCGACCCGCAGAGCTGGGTCATCTGAACAAAAATATAAACATATAATTGTACATAAAAGTACCAAAGAACATCCCACTTTTAGTCGTTCGCATCTCATATATATCACATTACAATAGGAATATCCCAGTACATTAACTCAATTATCGTCACTATATTTCTTTGACATTCTTGTTCAGAAACTATTACAAAGTTGATCTCATTTTAAAAAGCTCGAGCGCTGTCTTGTGGGAGTGGGCGATACATAATGTATACTTAACTGGCAAAGCTATTGAAGGCGAGTGTCATTAAAAGACGAAGGAAGGGAATACGATGACTGGATCATGCGAAATAGCAGCGCACAGTCAGTCATCAGCAATCCTGAGAAGCGTATGGCTCAGTGTCTTTTGATCGTTAATAATTTAGCACCAGTATTTTCTTGTAACTATAGGACAATTCTTAAAGTTACATATCCTACAAAAGCTTTTAATTCAATAAAATAGTAGTAGCATTAGCAAGAAAGTAGTAGTACCTTATGAAGTTTTGTTAAAAGAGCCAAAATTAAAAAGAAAGGATTAACCCAAACGTGCGTGTGCGTGCGGTGTGCGTGCGTGCGAGGTGCGTGCGTGTGCGTGCGTGTGCGTGCGTGCGTGTGCGTGTGCGCGTGTGCGCGCGCGCGTGCGGTGCGCTGCAAGCGCATGCGCGCGTGCGTGTGTGCGCTGCAGGTGTGTGTGCGTGTGCGTGTGTGCGTGTGTAGAGGCAGGCACCGCACGCTAACACCATCATTATATTATTATTGAACGCGAACCGCCGGAATAAAATGCGTTTCTAAAGCGGCCAGCAGAAAGAAGGCTTGAAGGATATCAGATAGGCCGGTAGGACAGCAGATGAAGTCTACAATGAAATTTCTGTGGGATAGATAGATGCGCTAGGTAGGTTTAAAAAGGATTGAAATGTTTTAAATATGCTCACGTGTCAATTGAGAATCCTAGCACAATTAACATGAGTTCTTGTGTTGTCAGGAGGAATTTTCGTGTCCGTAGAGTGATTTGTTCTTCTATTGGGGTTTTATTGATTCTGAAATCTTCCTTAACAATGACAGTGTCATCCATGTTGACATGAGCAGAAATCCATTGAAGGCCAAAGGATTTTACCTTTGTTGTGGAGTTGCTTCATTAGACCACATAGGGTGTGAGTGATATTAGTTACACCCTTTTTTACAGCTTCTAGTGAATTTTTTGAGTGTTGGAAATCAATTGGAGTATTTAATTTAAATATATTATTATTTATATGTCGCTTTCGTATATAAAAGGATAACCTGATCTAAAATGCAGAGTCTCGCATTTATTTGAAGTTTTATTATTTTCTTTTTTTAACGAATGAAAATGTTTCATTTCACAAAATTCACATTTTTCATCTTCGATTTTAAACAAAAAAATTAAAAATTTAATAATTTACTCTTGTATATTTTGTTGTTATTTCTTATATGTAGCTATAACAATCATTAGATACAAAAGATCTAACTATAAAACAACAAATCATTTATTGCTAAAATAAATCAAGGGATCTTTATCTTTAAAATCCTTAAAATTCACATTATAGAATAATGAAAAAATACACTCCTCAGTTTCGATATTCGGAACACATTAAAATATTGTACCTTAGTAAACACATATTGTTATTTTTTATATATTGATTGTAAAATAAAGCTATACAATGGCACCTAAGAAGCTATCTCAATTCAAAATCTAAGATTTTGATAAATAAATCAAATTTGATTTGATTTGTTGGAATTAATGCAAATTTGAAACTATTCCAGCTTTCTGGAAAACCTACCGTGTAGTTTTGAGCTGATGCACCTAAAAATATCACGGTTCAAATGCCTGATTTTGGGATGGTGTGGAAATCAGAAAAGTGTGGTTCAAAAACAGGTGTTATCCTAGACTAATGACCGTCGCTCAAAATAATGAGATTCGTTGCTAATAACCCTCGTGTTTTTTCTCTTCGCGATTCTAATAAATAATCATATAAACCCAAAAGACTTTCCAAGTCCATAATTATTATAAAAATTCGTAGTTTTGAATCGCAATCAAGTACTAATAGACTCTGGAAGTCATCTGGCTTAGTACCTCATGCTCCTAACGGTTACACCTCGTCACATATCAACTTAAAATAGTTTCTATTTGACGGGTAGCAGCCTCTTTTATTGTACATTGATATCCCTGGTGGAATTAAGAAACTCAATAGTTTCAAGAATTATAACGGTAAATTTTTAAAGGAAAAATAAAAGGATAAAAGTCAAATTGTGTTTTTAATAACATAATTATAAGTATGTATTTTACCTCAAGAATAATTATATTGCTGATTAAAAATTACTCCAAGTGATCTAAAGTTCAATACTTTCTCCTAAGAAAATAACTGAGCCTGTTGTTCTAATCTCTTGTTTCGTTTTTTTTTAATTCCTACATTTTATATAAACTGCAATTTTCCTTTCTTACTTATATATATTATGCTTCCCACTTTAAGAAACACATAAGCAAAATTGTAAAAATTTATAAATTAATTATGTGCTTAAGATAAGATGACGCATGTACAGGCTTATTCAAATAAATCATCCGATTTCAAAATTCCATATTTTCAAAAATAAACGACACAGAATGATACGTAATACATTCATACAAAGGAAAACAGTGGAAATTTTATACTGTAAACAGCAGATGGCTCCCGTATGTTCTTCGTGAAGCTATTTCACGAAAGCTGTTTTACAAGTTTTCACGATACTACATCTCAGTTAGATCAGTCGCAGTAGACCAAATGACTTTATGTTATACATCTAGTAATCTAAGTCTCCTTACATGGGCTCGTGCAATTTCTCTCTTTGGGAGTTTATGATAGATGAAGTGTATGAGCCGTAATTTTCCACGAACGTATGTGAACTTAAGCACTGCTGCTGTACAATCAATTATCACTGAAGCTTTACAACATTTTACAACATGTTTGGCAGTAATTTGCATAGAAAATTGACATTTTATGTTTAACTAAAAAACGGAAGCTAAGCAGAATACTTGTAAGAAAATCTTTCATATTTTTCCTTTACATTCATGCATTACTTTTCATTGTATATCGTTTAATTATGAAAATATAGAAATTCGAAATCGGATGGTTCATTTTGAATATCCATGTATTACATAAATTAAGTTAATATTAAAAATAGAATGCTTTTGACTAATATCAAAAATATCAGTAAATATTCGAAAAATGTTTTTCAAATTATATATATATATATACCGATGCTAACAAAACATTTTAAAAAAGCTTATATGTACTGTTTTATAATACTTTATTTAGTGCATTTAGTTCTCACTTTAAATATGCTTAGTTTTTAAAACTTTTTCCCTCAACAGCTGTAACGGGAAAAAAACAAATGTTACATACTTCTTTAATGTCTCAATCTCTGTCTTTTTATCTTTCCTTTCAATTTTAAAATTTTAATTCATAATAGCCATTATAAATGCAATATTTTCCATAGAGAGGTTACTCATATTTTTTTTCAGCAAACTAATATCACCATCACATAATATTTTTTAGTTTTGAGTGTTTCTTCAAAATATGAAAAATGTTTAAAATTTAGTTTGAATCTAAAATTAAAAACGAGGTTTGAATGTTTAGAATTTTATAATTTTTTAATTAAAAATAGTTAATATAAATTTCATGGCAAAAAATGGTGAGTAATTTTCCTTTAATTAATTGAAAATAATTTTTATTCAAGGTTTGCATGAAAATTTATGAACAAAAATATATGTTTTAAAAGAAGTTATCCAAGGTCCCCTTTATCCAAAATTTCTACTCTTAAAAAATTTACAAATTAGATATTTGATTGCTTAATCAATTTCCTGTTAGTCAAAATGTTGATATTTAAATCCTATATTAAACTACATTCAATGCAATTTTGTTAATGTTTCTTTTCCTAATATATTCGAGAAATTTTGTTAATGGGGGGAGCTAAGCCATTTGATTCATGTCCCCGTTTTCAGTAACTGAAAGATTTATCGACGATGAGACAGAAGCTCTATACAAAAAGAATTCTTCAAATTCTAGGAAGCGATACATGTGAAAATAATAAGACTTGGAAAAAATAACGGAAAAATTACATAACGTGATTAAGAAAAAGTTTGAGCTCTATAATATTTTAAGTTGTAGTGGTAATCAACTGATCTAATAGAGGTTATTTTAATATTGCTTAGCATAATTTAAACAGTGATGGCATAACTTATAATAAAGAAGATATATTCCAATGACTGCTACGAGGTACCAGCTAGAAAATTCGATGATCTTACAGATGCAGTGCTTCGAGTCTTAGATTGAAGACCCGTCAAGAGCAGAACTAATGCAAATTAAATCTGCTGAGGCTCAAAGTCTTCCCTTTGTTGTGGTATGGAAGATAATGGAGTCTAATTCTTGCTTAAATGACACTCTCTTCGGGGCTCAAAACTATGAGTTCCGTCTCTAATGGCCTTCTTATTGCTTCTAAGTGCAACGAAATAAACAATCAATCAATCACATATAGGAAATCAGAAATTATATTACAATTGCTTCTATAACTTTATTCTTAATACAATAGAAAGAGTTATAATATCTGCACTATTAATTATCTAAAAACTCAACAAAAACAATTAATTTACATTGTAATTTTTTGCAACTATTGAGATGATTATCTACCTGAAGTTTAGCTTTATCGTTCAAACACATCTAGTATTCATAATGCTCATTTTATGATTAACATACAACACAGTTTAAAAATAACAAACGATACTTCTCTTATGTAATATTAATTCATTAAATTTTGAAATAATTAACCTAAATAATGAATTTTTGTGTTTAAAATCTCTCATTTTTTGTAATTTTTAATTTTCTCAATGAATAATTCATGGAGTTCAAATTAAACTAAATAAATGTAAATATAGACTTAAATCAATGTTTGTTTATATAAACATAGAAACCGAAGAAACCAGGGATCAAATATTGAATAACTTTTAATACGATTTATTTTAAATAGCCCATAAGAATCAATGTACTTTAAGTACTTTAAGCAAACAATCTTTTCTTACCCACATAAGTGTAGGATAATTTTATTCCGTTTGACAAAGAAGAAAATCTCCACATCGTATTTTTATTTAAACTGTTTGATTTAAACGCTCAACGAAGCATTCGAATATGGATCAGTGAGTTGTTAAATGAAATAATTTTTGGTTTTCATTTGAAGAACTAGTTTTTTTTTTTTTTTTTTTTTTTTTTTATCTTTTTCGTCGATGAAACTAGTTAAAAGCTCTAGAGATATGGTGAAAACCTTGAACGAAAATTATTATTAGATATATAATATGTTCAATTTTAATTTTAAAATAAGACATCCCACGCAAAGTCATTGAATATTGAATTTCCTTCTAAACAGCACAGTGTGCAGAGGAGAGTATGTATTTCTAGTTTTTTTTAAAAGGTGAAAGGTACTAAAAAAAACCTTTTTAAATGTTAACATTCTCATTTTATTTCTGTTATATCAAAATGCTTTCGATAAAATATATAGTTAATATTTTTTTAAATTCTTGATATGTTCCAGAAGATAATTCTTTATGTAATGAATGACAAGTAGAAAAACAAAGAGTGTGATATGTTTCATTGCTTGAATCAATGATCCACTTCTAGAAGAAGCAAATAAAAGAAAAGCTATTTAACTTCAGTTTTAAACTAAAGCACGCAAACATTTTATAAATTTCTATATTAAACAGCCCAGAATTCAGTTCAAATCACTGTCTGACTAATTGTTTTTTAAATATTAAAAGTACTCAAAAATATACAGAAAAAAAATTAAAAACATTCTCATTTTATTTCTGTTAACTCAAAATACTTTCATTCTAATATATAAATCTTGTTTAATTTAAAAGTTGATTGATGGTGTTTTAGAAAATATTACCTTCAGTACTGAATGAAAAATAATATAACATTGGATATGCTTCAATGCTTGAATGAATGATTCATTTCTTGAAGGAAGCAAATAAAAGAAGACTGAGATAGTTTATTCTCTTTTGAATTTAACCTATCTCACAAATTTTGATCTATGTAATATTATGTGGTATAGTTTATTTTTTCCAAACGACATACAAGTCTCTACATATTTGTATCCCTCTGAACTCTGTAGAAAATATTTCAAGCGATTCGTAGTTCGCTACCATTGAAAAGTATTTCCTGAGTGGATCACATCTTGGGTCAAGGAGAAGGACGTCAAGATGTCTCTCTCCCGGGACATCACCAACGAATATTCCTGATTTACGAGCAGAGACCGCGGAAGCGTACAACAGAATTTATTTTGACAGGATACGGTGGTTGGGAAGGAACTCGTGAGACAACCAAGATCATGGTCAACGGGGGACAAATCGGAATGTAGTCATCAAATTCTTGGTCCCATCGACATTTGAAATACGTTCCGCTTGTAAGAGGACGATTTCTTTGAATGGAAAGACTAAGATATGTAAGGAAAACATTATTTGATCCAGGTGAAATATTTTGAAATTTAGGTTCAATAATTGAATTTAATTGTTAGATTTATTATTATTTAGTGTCATCTGAATTAAAATAAATATAAAAAATTGTTTTAAAAATTTTATTACAAAAAAAATTCTAATAAAATTTCTTAGCATAAATTTAGGGGAAAAAAACATTTTTTCAAACTGTTCTCTTTTCATGAAAATTCTTTCCATAAAATTGATATTTAGCATATGTATAAGTATAATATTTGAATAAGGTCATAATTCAGCATTGACATCTGTACAGTAATAATTCACAATAATTACAGAGTTATTTTGAGTAGAAATAACAATGCGTGTTTCTTTAAGAAATATCTGCATTATTATGTATTAAAATGAGAATAAATCCGCTTATAAATCATACGTTACGAAATACCTAGTCTAGGCTCTCAAGAACAATATGAAAAACAATTTTACCAAGTTTTATCAAAATATGTAATAAAAACTTTTGTTTTGAGTCATCATCTTTCAGAAATTGTAAGTATACTAAAAATGCAATTCTTTATAAAATGGATTTAAAGTTAAAACGTACACACACACAGAAAACATACCAAATAAATTCACCCATTCCCTTATTTTTATAAGACACGCCTTCTTCTTTCTCGTTTTGTTTAATTTGATTTTCTTACAACTCTAATTTTTTTTCTGGCCATTTTTTCTGATGGTAATGTATGTCGTTTGGAATCAACAACACAAATAATAACAAAGTTCTTAAATTCATTGACTGTATACTGTTCAGGAATCATATCTTACGCATGTAATGTTTTTAGCGTACTCCCTTATAACCTACATTAAAATGTATAACATATATATGTGTTCCCAAAGCAAATATTTCATGGTCGACCAAGACACTTTCGGGGTTATTTTCCATAAGTAACCATTGAAACATTCACTGGAATTCTGTTTTTTGCTTTGGAGTGATTTTTTTTAATAAATTAAATATGTAGATGATTATCAAAGGTTTTAAGGAGGGTTTTGCATTTTTCTTGGCTGATCCACTTCTGAACAGCTGTGATAAAATGCTGCTCTTAGAGTGATTTGCATTTATTAATAAATTGTCGGTAAGATTTCCTTTTCCATATAATCCTTTCCGAATTGATTTTAGTTTGTGAAGGCGGTCTACGACTCTTTTCTGAATAAGGACGAATACTTCAGCTGCCTCAATTGGCAAGAATATTCAAAAACACGATAAGCACCAACACTCAGATTCCATGCTAGATGATGACCCAAAATGATTTTGAAAGCAAAATGATCACGGGATACATTTATTCTTTTGTTTTGAGCACATATGTGATTATTCTTTGCAATAATTCTTTATCAACAATTTTATTCATTCAATGCTTACAGATGTTACGGACCCATTTAATGATGTGTGGCCTCAACTTTACCAAGTACCATCTAAAGAGAAACCTTATCAAACTTATCAAATCCACCTTCTGATGATTCAGGTCTTTTATTTCAGAAACGGCAATATTCATTGAAGTCTGTATAATAGTTGAAAAACTTTTAACAACTTTTCCTAAAAGCGGTTAACAGTTCCTAAAAGCTGACTTTGATAGGCATGTTGTTTTATTTATTAACTTATTTGTTTGCATTAAAAATATTTACTTTGAAGTATTTTTACAAGATTTTTGTTGCGTTTCACTTTAAATAATCATTCTTGAGTGGAATGAATACTCCTGCTAAAAGCTAATAAATATAAATAAAAATTATTTTTAGATCAAGTCTTTATTTAAAGAAGACCTAAAAGGTATAAAAAAATCTTAAAACTCGAAGTTTTTATCTTATTCAGACATTTTTATAAAGCCAAACTCTTGATTTTTACGAAATTTTGATAATACTTTTACTATTTGGTCCTTATCTACCTCTTGAGATATACAAACTATAGTTTTAAGATATTCGAATTTTCAAAACTATCGGTATCCATAACAATTCCGCCAAACTCTATGGATTAGACAGAGCACAAAACATAACAATATGAATACAAAATCAAGAATAAACACACAAAATATCGAAAAATTTACATAAAATTAAAAAAGACATTTCACAATTTCCGCTAAAACAATTTATAATTTAGAAAAGTCTAACTTAAACGTTCAAGAATTTCGAATTTTACACTCGATTTGAATTTGTTTCTGAACCAAGACATACTTTACTAAAAATTTGTTTAATCAGTAAAATATATTGGAATGATTTGTATAACTCAGAAAAGCGAGGTGCTAGTTTGTTTTGTAGGAAATGCTAGTTTGTTCCTTCTTGTAAGCGTTCATGCAGGAAAAAGATAAGCAAAAACTTAGAAATTGTAGTTTTTCTTCCAGCAAGAGAAAAATGTTTACATTTAAAAATCACATGCATGATATATATTAGAAAATATAGCATAAGAAATTTTTTTACACCCTTACTTTCTACAAAATGTGGTTATTGTTATGCATACTAACACATATATTAATTTTCTTATACAGTCGAGATAAATAAAATAGTGTTTTTAAAAAATGTGAACTGAACACTACACAGTCTTAAGTAAACAGAAATAAAATTCGTAAGAATGTATGAAGTAAAATATCCTGTAAATTTTTCAAAATCAAAAAAGAGCCTGCAAAAGTAAATTAAATTTATATTGTAATTTTATATATTATCTGTTTCTAAGAAAAGAGGTGATTAAATGTTCTAATTCAAACAATATTTAGTAATAGCTGCTCTTTGTATATTTTCCCCACAATTAACAATATAAGTAATATCAATTAATGCTACCTGTTCCGTTTTACATCTTTGAAAATAATACAAATTATGAGATTTTTGTGTTGAAAATTAACTTATGTAAGCATATCGGCTTCCTTAGGAGGAATTCATTCTATTAAACTCATTGGAATATTTTACAATTCTGATGAGAGAATTATTTAACTCGTTATTGTTATAAACACAAAATAAAAGATAATTCCCTATGTAAAGGTTCAGTGTTATGAAATTTGTTACAAGATCTCCATTTTTATTCCTTACTACTATATACTGAAATCATTTACAACACAAATACAATACAAATTCTATTTGAATTATTATGAATATTTTTTTTCCTTTTGACTTGATTAGTTGGTTTTAAGGGAGAAACAAAATGTATGATCTATTATCCCTTTCGAATACATGACTTTGTTATTTCTTCATTAAGAAAATTCGTACTTCAAATAAAAAAAAGTCTTTTTCTAAAAAGAAAATTAAAAACAATGCTAAAAATATCGAAATGCGCCTTTTAAAAAAAGTCTAACAGCAATAAAAAAAAAAGAAACACTCTAAAAGTGTCTAACATATTCTTTACCCAATAAATTCGCTACAATCTACATAGATTCTGTGTCCTATTTTTAATCATGTCTACAGAAGGAAAATAATTGTGAATTAGTCTAATTTAAATTATAAGATAATTAAAAGATTTATATACATATTATATTTTTAGAAACTCTTCCCCTACCCGAAAAAACCTCATAAAATAAAATAAAAATATTCTAAAAAATAGAATCACCTAAATCTGCAAATGATGAAATAATCAAATTTTGAATTTCGCAAAAACTTATTTGCTCAGAATCGATGGTTCTTGTGCAGTAGGGATATTTTTCAGTCCCTGTAATAAGGTTCTTTTTTGTAAAAGAATCTATTGTAATGTATATAATATCAAAGCGTTCTTCGTTAATACGAACTTACAACACTCATGTACCTATAAGCAAATGAAAGTTGAATTGATTGATTGTTTATTAACGTCGCACTTAGAAGCGACATTAGGGCTGCTGGTGACTGATGAAGTGTAATAAATATAAAACAACGCGATATGAAAATTAAATAGCGAGACTGGGATAAAAAATATGTTTAATGATTTTTTTTTATAAATAGATACTAATCCCCAACAACATACTCAACCTTCCTTACCTAAACACTGTTGTATACACACTGTTTCATATCCAAAGCAGTGTTGCAGATCATCAAGTGTAATCCTCTCCAATAAGTCGATTGTTTTTGTCTTGATCTCTTCTACAGGCTGATTCCCTTCAATGTTTTTTTTTAATTTTTTAAAATCTTTTAATTAATTTATTTAGTTTACTTTTATTCATCTATTTATTCATTTTTATTTTGGAGAACTGTCAGAAGTTACATGGAAAGAGATCGTATGAATACAGTCGATGATCGAACAGAGTAATTCACTTATTCGCTAATACTTGTTTCACAAAGAATGGATAGTCACTGGCGAATTGCTGACTTAAATTCTTTTGGTATCAATTGTGAGTATACTTCTGTCAATTTCCATCCCCACACAAAAAAAAAAGCTCATGGTCTTTCTGATAATGTTCGTACTGTTTCTCATCATCTACTTAAGCAAGGATTGAAAGGAAACCAATCTAGATAGAAAAATAGAATAAGGCGTCTTCTGCACCAGAAAAATCAAGATAACTTGCATTTCATTTTCGACACCTGCCACCACGAATAGCTATCACAGCATGTGCAGTCCCTTTATTTAAACGCCACACTATCAGAGGAAAAATTTCTGAAACAGAATTTTAAAAAATAGTAATGATTGATCAATGTTATTATGTTAATACATAGACTCTCTTTATTTTTCTTGAAACTATTATTTTTATCGAGTTTATTTACATTCTTTACCTTTACTGCTGTTAGATCTAACTTTCATTATTTACCTATTCCCATTAATTTGATTTTTGAAGCTTTTTTTTTTAATGGCCGTCTTATTCCTTGCCAATATATAACATTATAGCTTTTCTTAAAATTTAAGTTACACAGATATTGATCCTAAGGTTATTTATTTATTTTTACCACAGGCCAAAAACAGAAAATGGAAAGGTTACCCGAAGCTATTATTTTTCCTACTTTGCTCTTTCTAGGGAAAGCAATAAGAACAAATATTAAAAGATAAAGCGAAACACTGAAATGAAATATATAGATGGAAGGAATTTTAGTTATTTTCTTGCGATATGAGATATATACGTACACATTTTTCATTTGATATTACGTTTTCTAGAGCATGGTTCAAATGTTATGTATTAGTTGGAACTCAGATTCAAACTGAGTAAAGAAAAACTGCAAATATTTGGTGTTCATATATGTGTATAAATGTAATTCTTAAAGATGTGAATGTTTAACATGTATATACAAGCATCATATATATATAAAGTTTTCATTTATTTAATGTATATAAATTGAAAAACTAACAAGCAATCAGTAGATTATTAGAATTGGTTGATTCAAACACATTTCAGTCTTGTGTGTGTGAAAGTAATTATGTATCCCGTAAAAGTGTATTTTATTTCAGTTATTGGTATGGCATACTATGATAAATGTGTAAGTAAATTTTTTTATTTCACTTTCTATCATGGATACAGTTTTTTAAAAATCTGTTGCATAATTAGACATAAAATATTAAATATTAATAATATCTATAATTTAGCATCAAACTTCAATAACATAGCTTTTCATATTTGGGGAGAAATATGAAGGTTTTTTATGTAATATATTTTAAGTAATTATAGCTAGGACATTACAAATTATTTTATAAAAATTGTGGTTTTGCTTGAGATGAATTAGTTTGCCTTGAGCAGATATTCCAAAACACCCTTTAAAATGAAGTGAAATTACTGTGTATGTAATATTCTAATGTGTTAGATGAAACCTAACTATATTTCCAGACACATTTCGTAGATTGTTAGAATATTAATAACATAAACGAGCATTTATGATAAATGGATTTTACATGAAACGAAACATTCGCAGAATATATTTAAGGTTTTAAATAACTTAAACTCAGAATGGTATTGATGAGAATTCATACAAATTCAACATCACTCACAAACTTCTTTTGTGCAACAAATAGTAAATTTTACACCCTTTGTATAACTTATAAGCAATACTCTGTAGCAAAATATTCTGAACGTCAATGAAAAATGTATCTCAACTAAACTTTTATGGAAAGCAAAATGATGTACAAAGTGTTTTCTTCTGTGAAAGACGTGATAAAATATTTATTCATAAAAAAAATATTGAAAATATAAATCCGTAAAAAAGTAACTAGTTCATTTTTGAAGTTAAAAGGAAGTACTTTTTTTTTCATTTTAATTCTGTTCAAAATGTAATAGTATATTATTCTATATACTATTATATTTTGAATAAATTTCATAAGATTACGGATGGTTTTGCAAAAAAAAATATTCTTTGAATTTGAAAAACATTTCATGGAAATAATTTGTAAAACATTTTTAATTCAAAAAATAATAAATTATATTTAGATTAAATAAGGGATAGGAAATCTGTGGTCTTCTTCAAGAATGAGCACCTGAAAAAATCCAGTTTAACAACAATAAAAAAGTTTCATTAATACTAACGCAGTTTTATTTATTCTTTATTCCTCTAAGCACAAAAAGATGATTTTGAAATTTAAAAATTTTTTGTAGTGTTATACTCACTTGAGGCTTAAAGCTTTCAACGGCGGTGCAGAAATAGCCGAGTGATTAAGCTTATTGAACAGCTTTTTACCACATAGGCTTAGTTTCATCAGTGCATATAATAATGAATTAAGTCGAATCAAATGTCATTAGAGTTTAAACAAAGCAGAGGTCGTTCTCTTACAATCCAAAATAAATTCATCAGTAATCCCAATATCTATCTAGAGATATTAATTGAATATTTTTCAGCAATCGTGTTCAAACAGCTTTAATGAACGTAGAATGTCCGTTTTCTTCCTTTTCCTACTTCTTTTAATTTGATAATAGCTAAAAATATGTGCTACTATTACATAGCATAGGAATTTTTCGAAATAATATTTATTTATAAATGTATTTTGGGAAATCAGTCAGGGCTCATTACTTGACTAATGTTTTCTAGTGTATATTATATTAAACTACTTTTCTCGAACTTGTGTGGAAACTATGAAACTGGTGTACCAATTCAAACATCGTTCTCTTCATATAATTTTTTTAATCTTCTTAAAATATTCATTTCCGTATATAAGCGAAGAATTGAATAGAAATTTTTTTAAGCAAAATTATGGGTTCGGCTTGTATACGGGCCACTATTTCGCAACAAAAAAAAGGAGTTGGTACTTATCCTTTAGCCAGTCGCAAGCGATACGTTTTTATCTCTAGTTTATATATCTTCAATTAACGAGGAAGAAACTTCTAAATCAAATGATCATTCTTTTTATGAAAATGAGTTATTTTATTTTCAAAAGTGTTTACACACTGCTGGCTATTAAAATTATAACACCATGAAGGAAAGAAAACACACACAAAAAAGATATTTATTGTACGTAAACAATATGACTTAAAGACAAAATGATTAAATTTTATGCAGTTTGGGGGTTCCCCAGGGTGCGAAATTAGTAGAAATAGCTACCCCCCCCTTGGCAATTAAAACGGTCTTTATCCGGTTAGGCATGTAGTCGAACTGGACTTGGATGACAGAAACGGGTAACTCATTCCATGCTGCTTCAAGTCTATGCCACACTTCCTCAACCGTATTAGCTGGCGACGAGTGGCCGGCCAGTCTCTCAGCAACCCATGATAAGATGTTTTCATTGGGTGACAGATCTGAAAACCGTGCAGGTCAGGGCAACAATCGAATACCCTGTGTATCGAGGAAGGTCAGAAGGTCAGAATCTATATTAAAATAACGTTAACATTGCTTATTAGACTAAAAATATTCCATAGGAGCCTTATATATTTTTACAGGTAACCTGACATTAGATCATATATATTTAATTTAAGAAACTCTGTTTCATATATAAGCTTTAGTCTTACGATTTGAAAATATGAATAATCTTCATATTTATTCTAAGCCCACATTGATTGCAACTAATCTGTTATTAAAAATAATGTTGCTCAATTAATTAATAAATGGTTTAATACAATCTGGTAATTTTAAAGGATTTCCCTGATTAGATGACAGATATTTATTCGGTTGAAAAGATGCTTTATGTTCAATATAATTATTCAAGCTCTTCACTGAAGTATTGCTTGCATCGCAAAGTAGAAAATAAAATGTATCTATAAAAATATTTTACGTGTATCGAAGTTTCACATTCTTGAGTGAATCGATTTTTAAAGATCTGCCAACCACAATTTGTAAGCCATGGAAAATGTATCAGCTTTAGAAATTATGTGAGAAATCCCTCAAAATAAAATCGGAACACAATTGAATCTAGACTATGGAACAATGATGGTTTGCAGTGAATTAGTATAAAATAAAGTTTATAATGGAGATACGACTTCAAGCCCTTAGAGAAATATGATGGTATCATTTCAATAAATTTAGAGATATTTTATGAATGTGAAAGATTTTTGAGTCAAAATTTCATACTTGGATGATTGATCAGAGATTGATCATAGTGCTTTTATCTTTTCCT
This sequence comes from Nephila pilipes, assembly GCA_019974015.1. NCBI lineage: Eukaryota > Metazoa > Arthropoda > Arachnida > Araneae > Nephilidae > Nephila > Nephila pilipes. Next base: position 942,463 of record BMAW01066861.1, read on the forward strand.
ACATGGCAGAATGCTAAATTTATTTTAAAATGAAATTATTTATTAAAAATGTATTATTTTTTTAAAAAAAGTATGTTATTATTTAGAGCGAAAAAAATTAATAAATTAAAATTGAATACTAAAATCAAAAGAATACTTTACCAAGAAAATACTGGTAAATTTTCACAAGATTATTAATTATTGCACCTTTAAAATATAAATTAATTTTAAAACCTTAATTTATTAAATCAGTTTTTGTAACTTAAATTCACGTATTTTATATTATTGCGCCTTGTTGTTTATTTATATTTTTGTGAGAAAATTTACTGAATTACAATTTAAGGAAATATTGAGTGATTTTCATCTCAGGAGTGATATTAGGGTAAATATTTATATTTTGTCTTTTGATAATAAAATTTTTTGTACAAGCTCACCATCAATGTAAATCCTATGAATTTAAAAAAAAGATTCGAAGTCTGTATCGTATGCAAAGAATTTAAATACATAAAATATTTCTTTACAAAACATTTTTAAAATTTAAGAGCTTTTGTTTCGGAAACTGTATGAATTCTGGTTTACTTATGATAATTTATTTAATTTTCCATCTAAAACAAAGAAATAATTGTCAGATCTTACAATTTATTTTGGATTCTTTGTTTGGGATATTTAAGTTTTAACGCTCCGGTCTTATTATTCCCAATATATTTCATTCATGTCTCTTGCAGTTCAATAACTAAGACATTATTAAAAGAGCAGAAATTAAGGCAATGAAGGAAATAAAGATGTTATATTATTCGAATCTTTGAATAGTTAAAATCTAATTCCTAAATTATTATCTCTGTGGAATAGGTCCCTACCCACATCTGAAACTAAAGATTAATATTATAAATATTTACGTAACTCTCAATTATTTACCGAGTCCGAGTCAATAATAAACTTCTAAACTAAATCCTACTAATCATCCGTTCACAAGCTTCACACGAACATAGAATTATCAATCTCATTCTTCTATCAGCGTAGTCCTACTTCGAGGATCTAACTTGTCACACTTGTCACTAATATCCCTATTAAGCTCACCGTCGTTCATAAATGCATCCCATCATTCCTATTCTTTACACTTAAATATTTTTATTTAATTTACGTGAAGTCATGGTTCATTTACTACAAGAGATTCTCAAATAATATGAAAGCCTCAAAGTGTTATTTGAGGGAAATATATGAAGAACCTATTACAAAGTATTCGTTCACAATTTATAGTTGAACCATATTATATAAATTTAAAAAATAAATTTTTGAAATCAAATTTATTTTGCTCTATTGGTTTATAAGCCAAGATATATTTATAATTAAGAAAGTTTTTAGAGTGACATAGTGAAAAATGAAATGCATGGTTCTTTAAAGTATTTTTAAAAAGAAGCTCGGGAAAACTCTATTTGCTTCTAATAACATTTCTGAAATAATTTTATCGCGTAAGATGAATATAATATATCCTACAAAACATTTCTTTGAAAATAAAATTATTTTTGTTGAAATTTTATTTTAAAAAGGGATTCAAACAAAACCAAAATATAAAATAAGTTTAAATCAAATACTTTTATATTTATTTTTAAATTTAATACTTAGTTTCTCAAAATTATATCATGGAATATTTCACCATGTTTGTTTAGTAAAATTTTAGTCTTGTAATATTCCCTCGATGGTATTAATAATATCAGCATTTAAAGGAACAGTAAAACTTCAATAAGTCCATGTTCGAAATTCAAATACCATTAAAATGGAAATAATCTGAATTAAATTTCAATAAAAATTCTCAATTGCTTCAAACTGGCTCAATAAATCATTTATACCCACAACCAAAAATTGTCCATGATGGCATTATGATATTAAATTTCTGTAAAGCAAAATAATTTAATTAATTTTGGTACATTTAAATTATATAATCCGAAGAATGTATTGATAAATAATTATCAGTATTCAAAAGAAATTTATCAGTCAATATTTAATTGCTCTCAGTAAAGAAAATTATCGATTAAAATTATTTTTAAACTATTGGAATAGTAAGTCAATAGTGTCGTTTACTTTCAATCACCGTAAAACACTAAAATTCTTCATGGATTTCGATCATCTTCTACAGGTGAGTGTGGGCTTGGGGATAAAAAAAAATTATCTCTACGTCACAGTGGTGAAGGGAGGAGACTCCCTACCTCCCAGGGTCAATCGATACGACTCTTTAATGGATTCACTGCTTCCAAACAACACAAAGACGTCATTCAGAAAACACGTCATCATGACTTCATTAGGGGAGTCGCTCATCATGGCACCCAAGGGTCCAATCAGTGCCTCGCCTCTAAGCGGAACAACCGCGCAGTTTATATTCCTGCCCATCGTTTCGTCTGCCAGAACGGCCTCGGTAAAGAATGTGCATCACTGATGAGTGAAATCATTAACAAACACATGGCGTGGGATGTTGAAAAAAAAGGAGATATTTAGGAGGGTATGGACTAGCGTTAGAAAGGTATGATATAAATAAAACATCAATGTATAGTACGCAAGAAAAAGATTACAGTTAATATTTTTTTTCAGTACAATTTCTTGGGGTTTTTCCTTGCCAACTAAATGGCTTAGTACACTTTTCAATAACAATTTGATGCTGACATCACGTACTTATTGAATAGGGGAACCATTCACTTCAAATTAAGATATTTATTTTAATATTTTGTTTTTTACTAAACATATTTATTTTTATATTTTTCTCTGCTTAAGGTTATAATTTAGTTAATGTAGACCAAGGGTGTCAAACTCAAAGGCCGATATGAGCCAAATTAACAAGGCTTAAATACAAGCGGGTCGTAAGAAAAAGATGAACAGTAAAAATAATTTTCATCGAGAAAACAATTCGGAAAGAATGATGAAAAAAGTTAGAACAACAATAATTTTAATGTTTTTAAATGATACTTGGCATCTCTTATCTACTATCTTCTTTTCTACCTCGGACAAAATTTTGTTTGCAGTGAGTGCCTTCAAAACTGATCCAAGGTGATTGCCAGCAATTCTTGATTTGATATGAGACTTATTTCCTTTCATAAGTCAACACAATTTCTCCCATTGATAAGTACTCTTCCAATCATAGAAATAATCTCATATACAAATTTTCGAAAGTTTTCAAACTCGGCAGTTAAATATTTGTATAATTCTGGTATAATAACTTCACTGAATTTTGCCTTTAATTCTGAATCACACTGTATTTCAATTATCTCATTAGGTACTGTTAGGAATAATTGAAGAAGTAAAAAATAAACTTTGTTTCTAATATTTTGAATAATTGAAGAGGTAAAAAAAATTATTTTCCTATAATTTAAAATCTACAAATCTTGATCTATGTTCTTCAACTTTGCATGTAATATTTCTTGATATATAATGCAACGTGTATGATAAATGTTGTATCCATCATAAATTTAGCTCTTTTTTATAGTAATATATTGAAAAAACTGTTTTTAAAGTCATGAAAAGTGCTCCATCTGTAGCTATATAAGTAAATTTTAACAGAGGTTCTTTTACAGAAGGTCAAAAAAATGTTAATCTGTCTCGAGTGACGTAAAAACACAATTTCCATCGAGCAATACTCCCAATATCAGTACTCCCCTCACAGGCAACAGAAAAGGCTTTAACTGAAAACTAAATGATTTTGCTTTTACATGATATCTTAAATTGCCTGCCAGATCAATAATTATTTCTGAAACTGTATTTCGAGATAAAGGGATTACCTGAAATGCCTTCACATTTTCTGCAGGTTTGATTTGATATTCCTTTATAATAGTTCAGTAATTAAAATGAATTCATCTATAAAGGTTTGAAGACACACTTGTGATACGATATTTTCGAACCGTTATGTTAGCTGAATGTGTTGCACTAATGATAGATGCGGATCACGTGTTTTACGTGCTTGGTGTAGACTTTATTTAACGCAATATATTACTGATAGTACATTATGAATAAAGGAATTGGTATTCACTGAAGAGAAGAACCAATCACTTTCACTGAAAATTAAGGTACTAAATTTATTATTCTGTACGTAAAAAGTGCATTTCTCCCTCTCTTTTTTTTATTCTACTCTACGTAATACTATAACTACAGATAGTGAAATGCTTTCTTTGGCTATTATTTATAAAGCTATGAACAAGAAGTACTGTTCTGAAAAAAGTTTCAAAAAGCTCCTTTTTTTCAGGTTCAAGCATGCCGCTATAATTTAGAAAGCGTTTCAATACTTCTTATGATCTTTGTTAGTTATCAGAATTTCAGTCACTAATTGCTTATTTACTGTTGTTTTGAATATTTTGATAACAGCACGAATAAAACTCATCATTCTTATATACTAAGCTAATAAAAATAAAATAGAATATATTTTATTTCCAATAATATAGAATACAGAATATGTTTTCAACTAAACTACGTTTGCTATAATGTTTCATTTAATAATTTCTCCCACAATTTTCCAAGGGTTTTTTTTTTTTTTTTTTTTTTTTTTTTTCAGATTAAGGACTTTAGTTATGTTTGACTTTATTTTGGAATCAGTTGTTTTGAGGTAATTTAAATGCTTTAAAGAATATAAATACTAAATATGAGGACTTATTGAATACATAATCTATAGTAAAATTTTCAATCATTCAACGACCAAGTGTAAATTACGAACCACACGCACATATATAAAAAGTCAAGTAAATCTTGAGAACCTTTAAAATAAAATATTTCAGGAATAAATGTGTAGTTAATTTTATCAAAATTTAGGAACTGTCGAAAATTAAATGTATTGAGTAGATAATAAATTTAAATGAATAGTAGTTAAGTTGATAACTGGGTTTTTATTTGTTTCTAGAGCTTAAATAATGGTATGAATTATTATAAACTGTGTTATAATATAAGCATTTGCTTAAGTTCTTACTTATAATACTTTTAATAAATGTATTTTGCTCTAAATATATATTTTTTAAAATATGTTTTAATTTTCAAATCTATATTTTCTTGATAAAATTGAATGAATTTTCTCTGTTTTTCTAAGACATGCAGATATATTTTAATATAAAAGCTGCGCAGGGCCAATAAACACTGTGATGGATTTATATCTTGTCATTCAAGCAAAAAGATCATTGTTAAAAAAAAAAAAAAAAGCGAATTGTATGCTTTTATCCGTATTTCATGCATTTCTTCATTTTTTTATTAATATTTGCTCATTGCATGTGCATGAATGTTTAAACTTTTCTGTTTAAGATATAAAATAAGTCTATGGCCAATTTTATTCTGTTTTCGTCCTTTTGATGCTGTCTTCTACTATTGCTGTTCAAGTGAGCCTTGTAACACAAAGAACTTTATGGAAAAGAAGAAAAAAGTACTCTTTCTCTATCATTTTGAGTTAAGAGTTGAGGGAACGATGGATGAACACTCCCTCTAATTAAATAGCCGAACACGGAAAGAGCAGCAAAAGTTACGGTTCTTGGCAAACGATAAAATATTCAGGTAACAAAACGGCCTACCGTTCGAAAGATAAAAACTGGAACACAGCATTAGGTTATGTTCTTCTCTGTAAAATGCATAATGCATGAACGATGACTGGTGGCGATATCTTGAAGGTCTTCTGTGTTCCACATAAAAGAATGAGAAATGTACTTACGTCCGTACTAAATTTACAAATGTCGTAGCGAAAAATAAAAAGAATATGCTTCACATTTCAGCTTAAAAATGCTATTATGCTGGAAAATGTGAGTTTTTTTATTATTTTAAATATATTTAACATAGAGGAAAGTTGTACATCGATGCATTGAAAAGACTATTGAATTGAACACTCGTAATTTTCAACTAAAGACCTTCATTGATAATGAGATAAATTTTTAAATGTTTTTGTCAAATAGAGTGAGAAAGTTATAAACTTTTTATTTTTTATCATAAGTGAAAACACCTCTATGCAGAAATATTTTTCTAAATCAACTGAGCTTTTCCAAGTAGATCTCGAACTGAATATATAGAATTTTAATTAATTCCTAAGTTATGCTTGATTATACAATTTACAATTCCATATGTTACCAATGATAAATTTATAACAATTTTTAATCATTTGATTAACTTCTTGTTGCTCATGACAGTAAAGTGTTTAAGCAATTTCCCTTAATTTATTAATGAATAAAAGAAAATAATTATTGATAAAAATAGATATAATTAATTATAACTATTATCAATAAATGTACTTAAGAAAAAGGCGGAACTCAAATCCATTTATTATAAAAATAATATCTATAGATGTTACCATATATATGAATTTATTGTAGATGATTCGTGAGAAGGTAAATGGTTCAAGAAAGATCTTTTATGAAAATCTACAAATTTTCTTAATGAATATAGCAAAGACGCGTTCTTAGACTATATCTGCCTTCCATATTGTAGGTTTCTTGTATCTCACTGAGCTCAACAGCTCAAACAGCTCCCTATGTCAGAATGACATTGGAGTTATGTAACAACATTATTACTGATATTTAACATATTTTTGATAAATATCGGACTTCTCTACTGAATTAGTTTACTTTAATAATTATATTCATAATTCCAATATTTTCATTAAAAATATTAATTTTTTTAAAAACGAACTTTTTAGACAGATATATTTATTTTAGTTTTAAAGGTATGAGTACTATTATTTCTAAATAAAAGCAGCATATTATTGTTTAAAACATTATAAATATTTTGCTTGGAAATCATAGCATTATTTTCTAACATTCTTTCACTATCACTGTTTCTCTTTCTTTCTGTTAAGATTTTGTTGTCCAAGCTAAAGACTTTTTTTTATCAACGCTTACTTTACCTTAAAAAAGTTCTGTTAGAATGATAATATGCTATGCAGAAATAGTTCATTTCTGTTTCTATGAAAATGATTGTGTTATTTTACGAAGTCACTGTCTGGAAAAGATTTCAAGGAAGGGAGAAAAGTGAAAAACTTATACAAATCTAAAAGGAAGGAATTGTGCTGAGACATTTTATTCTTCTTAGTTTTTTGAAAAAATGGCTCACTGAATCTGATACGTTTTCACCTGGTATACAGGAATTTTTCATTTTTTCCATGGGCTCCTGAAAGAACTTCTACATGAATGATACTTTTCCTTCTGAAACTACTTCTTCATATAGCTCGTCATTTTTGCCTGTAACGTTTTCTTGACGTCTTTATTTCTCTTCTTCCTTTAGTAGTATATATTGTTTACCTTTTGGTTTCTTTTCCAACATAATTACAAATCTTTAAAATGACTATGAAAAGGCAAAGGAGAAATTTATATATAGCTCAGATTCAAAATGAGATGCTTATGCATAGGTACCGTTCAGGTTCTCAAGCAATATCGTATTACTCCATTTATTATGTGAGAAGTATTTATGTTAATTAATAATATGTATTTATTTAATTTGTTTTCTTGAAACTCTAATTGAGATGAGTAAAGGGTGAGAAATGCTATACACTGGTATCGTTAAAGGTCATCATGCAAAGTAATGCAGGTTGTTAACCATTAAAGCAAACTAGGATTATGATCCCCTTACGTAACGTGAACCCTCAGGGGCTTGCCTTCTTTGGATATATGCTGAGCCCGAGAAGTGTTCTGGAAATCTTTTCTTACCCTCTTGGGGTTTGCACTCCCTGGGATTCTCTTGTCAGTTTTCTCTATTTTCGATCTTTCTCATCAAATAGTACTTGCATTTTCTTCTTTCCTAGTCTTTACACCTGAATCACAGATATTGTAGCGAGTTGATGAACTAAAGGTAGTGTAAAAGCTTTCAAGAGAGATATTTCATTTAAAATACAAAATATTTAATGACACTAACAATACAGCTATATAGTTACATATAAATTTATATAGAGGACACAGAAGGTTTTGAGTTTCCGTTCTGTTTCGTCTCCTGCTAAGAGATTTCTTCTAATTGTCCCTGTTAGAGGTCTGTTCCCTTTCTGATCAAAGAATATATATGGGATTTCAAATGCAACCAAGAGACTTGAGAATTTATTAAACTGAGAATGCTGGAATATTGCATTTGAAGTGAGCGATTAGCTATTTATGGTTTCTGTTAAGTAAGAAATTGAATATTTATGAGGTAATGATCGCTTGAAATAATTCTGAGATTATTTTGGTCTTTACAAACTTTGATACAAAGAAGCCAACTTAAAAGAGATAGGGAAAATTGTTATTATGTGTATTAGTAACAATTATTGACATGATACATTTCATTAGTAATACATTGATGAGAACATGGCGCAACTAGGTCAAATATGGTTCTTGTGCGACACAACGAAATATTACTAGAAGTATCTTACGTAAACCAAAGTGTAATTTAGAAGAGAATGAAGTATTTATTCAAATGCTATCTTCATCTGTCAAAAGTTCAAAATCGCGCTACCTGTTTCCAATTGCTCTCGTGTGGAGTAGAGCAACGATAATTAAAACTTTGCACGCACATGGTTCTATACACTAACTAGAACAAGGAGGAAGCTTAGGAATATACATAAGAAAATGATTTTATTAATAAAACATAATTCAAACGGTACCTTAAAAACTGAATCTGAAAAGTCATGTGAAGAGCAGAAATGAAAGAGGGTTAACAAAGAAACACAGCTGAAATTATTATTGCATTAATTTTACAAAGATTTTTCGTTGATAATCGCTCTGTTTTCCATTTCATTAACTGTAAAAAATTTCGACACCGTATGTCTGAAAAATTATGAAAAAAAATCAACATAAAATTACGACTGACTTGAAGCCTCTTCTCTTTCCACTTTATCTCTTATATAGATTACTCGAAATAAAAAAAAAAGGATTCTTGAACTCTAACAATTTTATTTTAGGATATTACTAATTCGGCAAACTAATCTTATAATCAAAGCATATTTTTAAATTAAACTTTACTTTATTAATAATTCATATTGAAAATACTTATATGCTTAATAAGTTATAATATAACATTTAAACGATGACAAACGCTTTTTAAAAGAAACCGGGTTTTTTTTTTTTTTTTTAATTATTATAACAATGAAAATAAAGAAGTTAAAATACTAGAAAAATTAGGATTCATAGATCTTAAAGAAAAATCAAGATAAAGAAGAAAAAAATGAAAATCATTTGTAAATTAAATAGCAATTTTGAAAGTAATTATAATACTTTAAATATTAAAGGCTTTATTTTTTGGTTTAAAGATAAAAAGAGATAAGTATTCGAAAAGGTTTTCCAAGCTAAAGGTAATAAAATGTCTCGCCAATGTAAGCATATTAATATAGATACTACTCTCTACCTGGTAAATAAATGTAATATCACAGACTAAATAATAAAATATATCCATTTTGAAATAAACCCATGCATTAAAGCCTAAATTAAAGCTTTTCTTAGTAAAACAATTTTTGATAATATTTTTAAAATATAGAACTGATATCTTCTAATAAAAATTTTTAAAAACACATAATAAAAATTTGCAATTTATAAAAATTATTATGAAGTATCAAGTTGAAGAATTATATATATATATATATATACTCTATCTCTATATATATTATAAAATCAGAACAGGAAGAATTTATTAACAATGAACACTACCATACCAATAATGGAATATAGACAATTTTAAAAGAAATCTAGATATGCAATAAATAGAGATTTTATATTTCAGGATTATGAAGTGTCTAATAACATTTCAATAAGATGATATTTATGATAAATAACATAAATTATCTAGCTATTAAATATAGTTTATCAGTAGATGTATTCAATGAGTACAAGTATTACATTAATAAGCATTAATAAAACGAACTTTACGACTAGATAGCATAAAAATTCGTAATTACTCTATCACAACAATATGTTATGTTGACAAAATTCAAACAGTAACGGTAGTTGCAAATCTTTTACTATAATTCCCAATTATTGATAAACAACCCCCTGATGATAATATGTACCGAAATATTGATGACTACAACATTATTAATATAATTTTTGCTCTTTACAAAATAATACAAGACAATTAATACAGTATAATCCTCTAATGCTGTTTGTCTAGTTATGCATAATTGAATGTTTGCTTTTATTGAGAATTGTAGATAATTGCTTTATTTACTTTTCTTGTTATGGGTGATTTTCCGAATTTTATGATTTGGAGTTTGTTACCATATTTTTAATTAATTCAATCAGAGTATGATGGTTTCATGAGTAATTACCAGTAGAAACGCACATTATTTCATTCCAAATATGAAATAATATTAATTACATTCTTTTCAATAAGAATTTTTGGTTTCTTTACACTCTATATGAAAAACAGAAACATCGAGAACGGGGTCTCAAGGAGACAACAATTGTGGACAGAAAATTATGTGTAAAATAGAAATGATTTAAATTTCAAAAATTAAATATTTATTTCAGAGTTATAGTTACCACCCAGAAAGTAACATGAGTTCGATAAGGTGGTAGCCTCTGGCCTGGATGCAAGCTGCTGTGAGTAGCGGCATGGTGTGATAAAGCTCCCTCATTGTTCTTGATGTGCTCCGGGTGTCAGGCTGGGTCTCTGTCAGCATTCCCTAGTGAGTCATCCTTCCCATCATGTCCAACCCATGTTCGATTGGGAAGTGATCTGGTGATCTGGCTGGCCAGAAAGCGTTGTTCTTCATGAGGAAGCTCACTTAACAACACACGTGCCGCCTTGTGGTTGTCTTGCTGAAAAATTAGGACAGGTACCGTAGCTGTCGCAAAATATAGTCTCGAATGTCGTCGACGTACCGCTGTGCTGTAAGTGTAATGCTAAAGACATTAAAGAGATCCGGCTATCAAAGAAATGACACTCCAGACCATAAATCTGGACTGTGTGTGGCTTGCAATGAGTGAAAGCAGATATTACGTTATCACCAGGGTCTCAGACTTGCGTCTTCGATGATCATCAAGACACAGTTGGAAGGGCCGTCGCTAAAACCGCCATTCCCAATCAGCATCATTCCAACCTGATCCAGGCCAGACACCACTGTAATCTGGCTCGACAGTGAGAAGGCGGCGTGGTGGCAGGTGGCATTGGTCAATTTTGGCAATAGATTTCACTATCATCCATCTGTGAATGGTCATGGTGGACCTCGTGTACCGGTCGCACGTCTGATGGTTGATTCGTTATCAGGCGCTGTGATGCTTCGATCTGATATCTCTGTCCTCCCGATCTGCCGTGGCCTAGATAATCCGCTGCCTCTCAGACGCCGAAATCTGCCTCACATTCTTGCCATCATCCTGATCGCCGCCAAGCTGGAAGCCCGTGACAAGCGTTCGCTGGTGCCAATCGCTTCCTTTCAATCCAGTGATGCGACTTCTTTCGACTGTGACGGTTGCTCATGTGAGCTCCGATCCTGGCGAGCATTTTCGGTCATTGCGTGATCCTGTCGCAATTCAGCAAAAGTGAACATCAGATTATTAATGGCTTTAATATACTGCTGAGTGGACATATCGACGCTTGTAGCCCCGCTATTCATTCATTGAACGCAAATAATGAGTATTTGCATGTTCGGTCAAATGTCTTTGCATACGAAATTTCTATTACAATCAGATACCTCTTTCTTCGTGCGTCGTTTTGTTATTGTTGTTATTTGTGGTGTGGCTTTTCCTCTAATAAATTTTCTGTTTTGTTTATGGGTTTTCCGTTTTAGGTTTTATTTTAAGATTATTTGTCTTCATTAAAAATCTCTATTTTGTATAAAGTTAATTTGGTTTTAATAATTTTTGAAGTATTTAGTTTTTATCTATTAATTAAATATTTTTGGTAATTGAATATTTTAGTTGTAATTTGTCTTTTATATTTCTCTCATTTTATATATATGATAAAATATCTTTATAGAATAATATTTGCTATCTATAAAATAGATTTTTATTGGAATTTTGGCTAGTAAAATTTTCATAAAACAACTTTACTTAAATATTTAGTTGCCAGATGGCGACGCTTTTTCAGATCTATTTCTTATGTTTTTAAATGGTAGCATTTATTTATTAATTTAAAAATTTATAATAATATTTCAATTGTTATTTTATACTTTTAATTTGTAAGATAAGTAAAAACCAGAAAGGAATACATAGTTTCTTAAATTGAAATCAAATAAAATTTGACTGTGAAAAATTTCTTTCGCAATTCTGAATGCACAAAATTTTACTTCTCAGATCAATTTCCTTCTGGCAGTAAAATGATATAACTCTATTTATGATATAAGTATGTAATAGGTCAAAATATATTTAAATTATTTTAAAATAGTTTTTCTTGACTAAAAGAAATTTCTGATTCCTTAATAAACTCTTTTTATTTCATTGGTTCCATACCTTATTAATTCGGACTTGTGCTTGCATTTTTGTTTTATAACATTTGTTATAAAGTGACTACTGGAGTATTACATATATAATTTTGTGCTTTTTATTCTTGCATCATTTTTAATTGCTTGTAGAGTGTTGAAATATTTTAATTTTGGTTTTGGCAGTCGTGGCTAATAAATAATTATTTATGTATAATCGATCAATCAATCGATACTGTTTGTGATATTAACATAGTGTAACATAGTGTTTAACAGCAATGGTTGTGATGTCCAACATATTTAGTGTTAACAGTGTTTTTAACATACTGTGATATTAACATAGTGTTTGTGATGTATTAACATAGTGTGGTTGATTAAAATAAGACAACATTTAACAAGAACAACTTTTTCCAGTTTAAAATACTTTTATGACTATATTCCAGATTAACAGTACTTACTTTAAAATTTAATTTTACGTCTTCATTGAAATGTATTAATTTTTCGTATTATTCTATAGTTTTAATCCTGTTCATCCTGGGTTTTATTTTCTTGATTTATGCAGCCTTTGTGATAATGTAATTAAATCATGCAATAAATAATAGGAAATAGTTAAATACTTTTCCACTTTAAAATATGAAACAGTGATAAATTTCATTATATGAACTTGACTTCTATATTTCTGTTTATTTTCCCTGATTACTGGCTTCTATCTTGAGTTGATCATATATAATTGACTGTAAATTTTTAATTAATGAAACTATTTTAAATTTCATTGTCAATTAATACTAACATGGTAATGAATTAAATGATTTTGAAACCCCTTATTCATTATGGCATATTTTATTTTCAGTGCTTCTAAATATATCATGATGTGTGGGGATTGAAAAGCAAATATCTTATCAAACAATCAAGGTTAAAAATATTACCGTAATTCAATAAATACAAAATATTATCCCTTGAAAAGTCCTTAAGTTACAGAAACATAAATTCTTACTTTTAATTCAAAAATATAAACTATTAGTTTCAAATAACAACAGTAAAGGCCACAAACTACCAAAATTGAAGTGGAAATAGAAAAATCGAAAATGGAAACAAAAAGATCTTGAATGGGGTCAAATTACTGTCCCAGAGTTTTGGATTGAAGTGTGTTTAATTAGTTGAGCAAATCAACAATCTCAACTTTAGTTATTCACATTTATCACTAAAAGAAATAACAACAAGATATAAACGAACAGAGATTCAACATTGAAAGACACATGTGAAATTAATACATTTGGTCAGTAAATAAAATAGATTAAACATGATATAACCAATGTTTGCATTAAAAGAATTAACTACAAAATGGTTAAACATTGCCACAGAAGATTTGTTATGTATGATTCCCTCCAGTATTATAAAGTCTGAGTTCCACACTGTTTGTAATCTTGAACAACCATTGGATTAAATAACTTATTTTCAAACTGATATTAATTAAAGAAAATTCAGGCATATTTTCACAACAGATTATATGTATATATGTATATTAAATATAAATTTAATGATTTTGCTGCCAGATAGATTTATTATTTTGCCAAATTCACTAAATTTTAAATACTATTTAAAGATTTATTTTAAATTGATTTTATGGTCAGCATATCTAAAACCCAAACATTAAGATTAGGTGTACTATTCTAAAATATTAACATCATCTGTTGGAATTGAGATTTAGATTTAGGTTGCCAACAAAACCAAAGATTATATTTAAAAATTATAGATGAATGCCATGACAAAGAAATGTAAAGGCAAATGCCGTAACTTAGAGCGTGAAGATGTGAGACCAAATACAAAACATATTATTCTCTCTCTGTATGTAATAATATATTATGTTAATTTAATTTGGCTATCTTTTTAGATTTTATAAATAAAATAAATGGGTCATTAGCATAAACGCCATTGGTGAAAACTTCAATAATAATTATTTTTAGTTCTGATGAAACTTCACTAAATTATTAATAATATAATTAATAACAATGCTTGTGAATAGAGATATGTAAACAATACTCCAGAGGACAACTTGTGTGATTTGGATCTTGTCTTAAATCATTACTAATATTTTATTATCTATAATTTTCAGTATATCTAAATATTTTTGCTTCATATTTACTGCTGGTTTGACTGATTTAATATAGATTAAAAATGAAGTGTGAGGTCTATCTTCAGAAACTTACATAATTAAAAGAAAATCATCCTATATATGTATATATATACTCTGCAATAAAAGTCTATCAATATAAGTGGGTTAATTATAGTTCTAGTAGATGTTTTCCAAACTATTACTAGCATTTCCATCCTGTAGATTGGAATTTTCCCATATTTTTGCCTTTATAGTTGATTTATTTTCTCTTTGCTTAATGATTCCAAGAAGACTTGAATTTATCAAGAAACAGTGAATTCATTATTGTAGGTAATCTTTATAGGTAATTAAACAATGCAGCAACTAGATAAATCTCCATGTTTACATCGAGATGAAGATTGATAGCTTGATCATGTATGTGAATGGCAGTAATTTTTCTTAATAATATCAATATTTTAATGGTTCAGTATGGTTAAGTTTATTGTTAGTGTTTTGCAATAATTTTGCCTAGCTTTTGTATGATAAGTGTTATTAGCATTGGTGACAGTTTAGAGTTATTGATTGCTTAGGTGATAATAAGATCTGAGAGAATATAATTTTATTAATTTATGAGTTATTTTTCTCATTCGCGATAATTTTATTATTATTATCTCTTGTAATGTCTCTATAATTTACTTTCTAGTAATCATGCTATCTTTATGTTTATTAATAATCATGTTTTAAGGATACGTATTCTTAATTGCATAATTATCTTGAACTTTAACATAATAAATCTGAAATCTTTGTTAATCAATGAATTTGTTTTCTTAATACTGTAACTCATCTATAGTTTTAAAACTAATATTATTAACTAGTTTTAAATACTCAATATTTATGCCTAAATTTAATGACTGTTTAGGAAACCATGTGTCTATTGTGATTAATAGACCATAGACTATATAAAGTAATCGTTATTTTAAGTCAAATAGTTGCTTTTTGAGGATTATGATCAAGTTATACACATTTATTCATTTATTACCTTTCAAATTTATCTTCCTATTATGTTCCAAATATCAAGTAATGATATGTTGGTATCCAACTGTTTGTAATAAATTCTTCATAATATGTAAGAGTATATTAATTTATTACTTTACAACTTTTAATATATTACAACTAAAATATATCTACCACTTTTGTTATATTTAAGAGATTTTTAACCTAGGGATTTCTTATTCGGAAGAGATTCTTAATCTTTATCAAAATGATCCACTAAAATTATTAAAAGAATCACTCATGAGCTTGAGTGCAAAATTATGTAATATTCCTTTTCTTATTATAATCTGGTTTTGCCTCAAATGTGGGTATATAGAATAATCTTCAATAACACATATACTTTATTTGTCATTTTGTTGTTTCTAATGCTAATTCTCTTTCTTAAATTAAAATTATTATATGTACATATATTCACCTAGTCAAAATTTTGCACTATGGATAGTCAAATGAAACGATATTTGACCAGTAAGTTGGAACAACAGCAGGAAATGATTAAAGTAACATTATAAAATATTTTGTTGTCAAAATACAAAATCATTGAACCACTCAACTGAATTATTAGATATCATTGTTCTATTGCCCTTTTACCACACGTCATTGCATGGAATTTGATGATCTTAATGTCTTAACTCAATGCATCAATACAAATTGAACTCTGGCGAGTAGATTTTGCCCGACAACGGTGAGTCTCAACAAATGACATAGCAACATAAATTGTGCTTCGTGTTGGGTAATATTAAGTCAAATTGTTTTGAATCTTGATCACTTTGTTAGTGATTAATAAGGCTATTTCACAGAAACTGATATATTCAATATAGCATTGTGGTGTTATAAGGAGGGCACAAACTTTCATTCTGTTAAATATTTTGACAGTGTTTTGATATAGAAGATTCCCTTGAATTTATAGTAATCTTTTGCTTCAATTCTGAATAGTCACTTGAAACTTTATTGGAGTGCTAAAGTTTGTGGCATGCTTTGTTCGACAGGTCAAGTGCGTCTCCCCCTACCCGCAAACCTTCTTTCTCGAAATCGGTGAAGAAATTTCTTTTCCCAAGCTGATTATGATTGAGTGGATTACCTATCTCCGATGTTGCAAGACTTTTACCATTACGGCAGAACAACTGATCCTCCTTCATCTGAAAAGCTTCAACAAGATCAGATTTTATTATAATTTTGTTATTAATTTTATGTTAGACATTAGGAACTTCAGTTTGAACTTATTTTTAACAATATAGCTATGTTGGGAGGTATTTCTTTTTGGGAAGACTTTCATTGCTTCTAGTCATTCCTCATCTCTTAATCTAGGTTTTAAGTCTAGTAGTCGATGAGTGGTTATCAGCTGTGAAACAAATTCATGTCAATGCATTTTTACAAATGTGACATATATAATATTTGGTATCGTTTCCATACGCTTTACAATATTAACTATGTGCATTTCAGGAGTACTACATGCGTTTGAGTGTAGTATTTTGTATTGGTAGAACAGATTCTATACTAAAATTATGGACAGTTTTGTGTTTCTAATAAATAAATGTCAAAAGAGTATTCTTGTTTATGAATCTTCATCGAAAATCTATGTAGCTTATTTAAGTCGTTAAAATTTCTAATATTCTTTCTACCTACAAATTCTGACTCATTTTTATTCAATTATTAAAAATTTAAGTTCGAAATACTCTAATAAAACCTAATGTATACTTGTGTAAAGATGTATGTTTGAATCTATTCGACTTAGAAAATGTATCATATTATTTTCAAGTTTAATCATTTTCTTCCCTTTTGCTGATATCGTCGAAATCTTTGTGTCACGAGAAAGAGATTCATGCTACCATAAAAAGTAAAATTGTACTCACACAAAAATTTGAAATAACGCCTCTAGATATAAATAGTCT